>CM035593.1:80516103-81018603 GCA_020423425.1 Chrysopa pallens
AGCGATTATACTTAGTAATAATAATCTTAAATTTTTGTTAAGTTCCCACGCTTATGAATTGGATAGTAAAATTTATTTAGTTATTCGTCGTAAGTCCGCTTGAATTTCATCGAAAGATTTTCCACGAGTTTCCGGCACACAAGTGTACACAAATAATGCACTAACCAAACATAAAGCAGAAAATACATAAAACGCAACATCAAACGTAAAATTATCGGTTAAAACTTGGAAAAGTTTAATCGCCATTACATTAACAATAGTTGGCAAAATCATACAAATGGCCGAAGCATTTGCTTTAACATTTGTTGGAAATAATTCTCCAATATATATAAAAGGTATGGAAAAAATGCCTAATCCTACCGTAAATCGAAGAGATGTTAAACCGATGAACGGGACCAAAGAGTATTGATCAATATATGGATATCCATGTTCTTGTAAATAGAAAAATATACCAACAGCCATTAATGGAAAAATACATAAAAGACTTGAAGCCAACAGTAAAACTCTGCGGCCAACTTTCTCAACTAAACCACCACATAATAGAATCACGATTAAATTGATAATCGATTGGAGTACACCACCAGCATCGGCTGATATAAAATTCGATTTTGCTTTCTCTAAAATTACGTTACAAAACTGTGGTATAACATTAGCTGCACATAATTCTGTACAACAAATTAATCCAGCAGCCACAAATAAAGCCCATCGATTGGTTGGCTCTGTGAATAGAGCCAAGAAATTATTTTGCGTCGTTTCATTTTTATTTGTATCACTCTCTTTTAATTGTTTCATTTCCCTGGTAACATTCGATCGTCCCCGTAAAAATTTCAATGATTTTTCTGCATTAACAAAATCTTGTTTATAAATTAAGTAATACGGTGATTCAGGAATGTAAAATAAAGCAAGTAGAGTAATCACTGGGAAAATACAGCAAACAATTGTGTTCTGTTGATAATTTAGGAATGTTCCAATGAAATAAACACCGACAATACCCAAATTGATGAAAGTTGTCATTAAAATTAATATGATACCGCGAATTTCTGGTGAGGCAATTTCGCTACAATATACGATGACAACCGTTGATCCAATACCGCCTGCAGCACCACCTATAAATCGCGCCACACATAGCGTGAATGCTGTGTCGGAGAATATTAAAATGATCCCACATATAACATACAGTACGCCATTCCAGATTAATGTTCGACGTCGTCCAATCCGATCAGCTAACATTGATCCTCCTATAGTTCCAGGGACAAATCCAATATTAAAGATGCCCATTATTGTTACGGATTCTTCACTGGTTATATGAATTTTTTCTGATCCATTCAATAAATCCGGTAGAATTGGCGAAACCCACATGTAATGTAGACCAGTTATGAACAGTAACATTGAAACTAAAAAGTAACACCAAAATTTTTTGTAAAAAAAACAAAAATATGAAACAATGAATCTACAATTAATAAATCCATATTGAGTCAATTCGAAAACAAATTTTGAGTTTTTCATAACTGGACAGTTAACACAGAATCCTTGGAGTAGTAGTTTTTAGATGAGATATTTCTAAAATGGGACCATCCTGAATATCTGAACTATAAAAGTCTCGTACGGGGGAGAAAAAAAGGTGTAATAGGTGCAAGACTCCACTATTATAAGCAAATATTCGCAAAAATCCGACAGGGATTACAAATCGAATCAAGAATGAAGTAAAAAAATTTTCTTACCAATAAACGAAACGATCCATTCTTGAAAATAATAATTTTTCTTCGTGTCAATTTCCAGTTCGAATTCGTCAGGTTTTTCATTTAAAACTTCACTATATTTATAATCATTTTCTTTCTTAGCTTGTGCCATTTTGTACGCGATTTAAGTTCCGTTGGTGCTTCTTTTGTAAAATTAGTATAACTTCGTGTCTGGCTGATTTTGAATAAATGATTATTATGTCTAAATTACCTGGCAATAAACTAATATTTTTAAAAAAATTTGTGTTATCAGTTAAAATTGTCAGTCATTATTGCTCTAAGTTTTTATAAGGTTTTATAACGAATTATTAGGTATTACTTTGGAATGACGACGCAAAAATTATGTATTTTGGTATTGGTTTAAGATTTTAGAAGATATAAGTACTAAAAATTTACGATCCTTATTTTTTTTTTGCATAGCATTGAAACTTTGGAATACATATTTAAGAATTATAAAATAATTCTTGACACTCTGGTTAGAGTTTATTCTTACAATATTAAAAAAACTTCGAAATTTGAATTAAGGATGCAAAAAATATTGTATCTCTTTGTCCATTTTTGTTCGAATACTTTACCAAAAGATAAAGAAATTTTTGCTAGGCAGATTATAGCCTATAAAAATTATTCATGCAATCATGTACGGGTTATCCAGATTTAAAAAAATTGAATTTCTAAAAGGTGAACAGTGAAGCAATAAATACAATAAAATTTCATTTTTTAATACAACTTTTGTTTGAAACATTTTTTTTTTTATATAATCAAAATTTTATAATATACCTACATCGCGGTCGGTTACACTGCATATATTTTGCATTTGACTTTAATTGTCGAAAAATTGGGTATAAATTGAAAAATGTCTGCTATATCAGAGAATATTTTCATTTTTGGGATTTGTCTATTGAAAATTTAGAATCAATTGCCTGAATTCGTGTTAACGAGAGTTAAATGTTTTTGCGGGTTCTTAGCTTGGGTCATTTCGATCACAAGTTAAGCATTTTAAAAAAAATAGTACAACTTCGTGTTGGACTGGTTTGATTCAATGATTTAAATGATTAAATTACCTGGCAATAAACGAATATTTTTAAAATGTGCGTTATCAGTATCATAAATTACTTCGTCACCATTAAATGCACAATTATTCTCGATAAAACGAATTTTATATCACATTCTGTAGATTAACTGAAGAAAACTTCAAAATTTACTGAGCACAACTACCACTCTTTATTTTACACTTTCTGTGGTGACATGTTTCGGTCTATACGGGTATTTTCAAACAGTGAAACTAAATATAAATTTTTTATTTTTATATAATTAAATAATTATTTTTATGTTTCAATTATTTGGTAAATTGATTTTAAAAATTATTAAATACGTAAATTATTACGTATCAAACTTGCAAATTGATTAATACAATTTTTTCTAACAAATATATTAGTCTGTATGAATTGACGCATGAATACCAAAAACTATTCCATCTCAGTTTTGTAACCAGATTCACTTCAAATTATGATGATATAAATGCAAGTTGCCAGAGGACAACATGGGGCTACATTGTTTAAACATTTGCTAGACATTGTTATTTTTAAAGGAGCAATTATTAGTTTTTTTTTTATGAAATATGAATGAAAAAAGTTTTTTTGAGATTTGAATTTTTAAAGGTTTAAAAAAAATTTAGATACGCGAGATAAAAAAATATTTTTTATACCTATTTTTTAATTATTTATTACACAGTATTCGTCACTAAGTACCGCTCTCCCTCTCTGACTCACACGTTGCAAAGTAGCAACAAATAATTAGAAAACAGTATAAAAATTAATTTATTTTTATTCTCGGCTAAGAATATTATTAATTATTGTAGAAAATATAAAAAACTCAAAAGTATCCTAACATTTAAAACAATTAAAACTTGCATTTTTTATTTCATCAAATAATATACAAAAAATTGTTCCCGTTTGAAAATAGCAATGCCTTTGCAATTGTTTAAGCAATTTTGGTTCAAACAATAAGGCCCGAGTTTCACGCTGGGAATATACAATTGTTTCATTAGTAGAACAATTTGAAGAGATTCGCGTCATGGTGGAATAGGTTTTGAAATCATGCGCTAATTTCTACTAGACTATGGTATCATTGATTATAATTAGACAATTATAAATAAGTAAATAAATATAAAATTCAATTTAAATTTTTTAAATCAATTTACAAGTTTATTGTATAACAATTTATTGTATAAAAATTGTATGTAACCTTTTATATTTGAAAATAGCCGTACTTACAGAAACACTTCTCGACATTGTTATTTTTTAAAGTGTTAAAGGATGGAAATTGTGCTAAGTAAATTTTAAAATTTTCTTCATTTATTAACAATTGCAATTCCAAATAGTAAAGCTCTTTTTATTTAATTACCATCTGTTTATTTTCATACGCTAATTTTGAATTTACAAAAATTTGACAAAACGTTTATGTAAATCATAATTTACAAAATCTGAAAATTGATAAAGATATTAAAACATTCAAAATAATTGTCTCGATTTAAAAAATATTTTTTACATTATTTCTTTTATTATTCAAATTTTTTTTACACATATTTAACACTTTTGCTGTCACGTGCCACAATTTGATGGTAACACATTTTTATGGGATAGCACGTGTTAGTTCATGGTAACACCACTATTTTTGCAACAAAAATAATATTTTATTGTAACTTAACGCTGTTTATTCTTTTTAATTTACATTAAATTAGTTTCACTTGGTAGTTCAGCAAGCGATGAGCTAGTAAATTTGTTTTTCTCGGCTCAATACGCGGTTATATAGGATTTTAAAAATTATAAAACAATTGGAAGAAAATGATCATTATTTCAGAAACATCAATTTTTTGACCATCACAAAATTTGCTTGAGGATTTTAATTTAAGCTCTATTAATAACCTTAAAAAAACATGGGGTGTCCAAAAATCAAAAACATTATTTTTAAGAACTTGTAATCGATCGTCTTCAATCCTAGCATTGCTAATTTTTGAGGTACGACCCATTCCTTGAGCGCTACTACTCTCATCATTTCATAAAAATGTATAGTCAAGTAAGACCTTTGATTTGATACAAACCAATAAAAGTCAATTCTGATTTCATAGAAGGTAAATTTATTTTGCTATCCTACGTAAGTCTTCTTGTATTTCTTCAAATGATTTTCCACGCGTTTCCGGTACAAACACATACACAAATATACCACTAGCTATACACAAAATGGAAAAAACATAAAATGCAATGTCATACGATATATGATCGGTTAATAATTGGAACAGTTTGATTGCAATCACATTAAAAACCGTTGCCAAAATAACACAAATCGCCGAAGCATTTGCTTTAACATTTGTTGGAAATAATTCTCCAATATATATAAACGGAATGCAATAAATTCCTAAGCCTACGGTAAATTTCAAGGATGTTAAACCGATGAACGGGACCAGAGAGTATTGATCAATATTTGGATATCCATGTTCTTGGAAATAGAAGAATATACCAACTGCCATTAATGGAAAAACAGATAAAAAACATGAAGCCAGCAATAAAACTCTTCGGCCAACTTTCTCAATCATACAGCCGCATAAAAGCACCACAACTAAATTGATAATCGATTGAACTATACCGCCAGCATCTGCTGACATAACACTAGAATTCGCTTTCTCAAAAATCACATTACAATACTGTGAAATAACATTAGTTGCAGTTAATTCCGTACAGCAAATTAACCCACCAGCCATAAATAATGCCCAACGATTAGTTTTTTCAGTGAACAGGGCTAGAAAATTATTGTTTTCTCCACTATCTTTATTCGTTCCACCGTCTTTCATACTTTTTAATTCTTCGGTAACATTAGTTCGACCTCGTAAAAATTTCAATGATTTTTCGGCATTTATGTAATCCTTTTTATAAATTAAGTAATACGGCGATTCAGGGATGTAAAATAAAATAAGTAAAGTGAAAACTGGAAAAATACAACAAATGATAGTGTTCATTTGGAAACTGGAAAATGTTCCAATAAAATAAACAACAACCATGCCCAAATTTGAGAACGTTGTCATTACAATCAACAGGATACCACGTATTTCTGGTGATGCTATTTCACTACAATACACTAACACAACGGTTGCTCCAACACCGGCACTGAGTCCAGCCAAAAAACGGGCCACACATAATGTGAACGCTGTATATGAGAATATTAAAATTATTCCAGATATTAGAAATAATACTCCCGTCCAAATTAATGTACGCCGTCGTCCAAAACGATCAGCTAACACAGATCCACCAATTGTGCCGGGTACAACTCCAATATTTAAGACACCCAATATTGTGACGGATTCTGCAGTTGTAATATGGATTTTTTCTGATCCATTTAATAACGCTGGTAAAATTGGTGAGACCCACATGTAATGGATACCGGTTATGAACAGTAACATTGAAGCTGAAAAATTAATGATTCATTTTTAGTAGTCTTTTTAAATTTTTGTTAAATTTTGTACTGAAATGATTTAGACCAAATATACATGATTTTTTTATTATTATTATTATTCGTAAACTGAATAATCTTAAAAGGAAGCTGGTAACACAAATTCTAATTCTAAATGACGGTAATTATTAATTGGTATCAGTAATTGACATGAACATTTAATAAAATTATTAATTAGTTAAAAATTAATGTATATTTTTTAATTATTAAATAATTAATCATTAATATTTTATAAAATTAGTCACACGAAAAAAAATATTAAAAACTTTTGCAAGACTTAAATTGGTCTTTGACTGTTTTGTAAGTTAAAAAAAATTTGAACTGAAAAATATGGGCATGCCATGCGAATCAGTCGATAAACATTTTTCTTACCAATAAAGGAAACAATCCATTCTTGAAAATGCCAATTTTTCTTCGTTTCAATTGAAAGCTCAAATTCTTCCGGTTTTTCATTTAAAACTTCACTATACTTATAATCATTTTCTTTTTTAACTTGTGCCATCTTGTTGTGCGTACTCTCACTTAAACTTCCATTAAAATTTTTTAACAAATCACTTAATTCAAGCTTGCGGGACTGATTTTGTCCAAATAACCTATATATCTAATTTATCAGACAATTAAAATATCTTAAAATTTTCTGCTCTGTTATCAGTAAACAAATTAACAACATTGTAAAACTTTGTTTAATTTTATTACGAGCTGGAGTTTTTTTTTATGTAATGGTGCAAAAAAAATTAAGCTATTTAATTTAGATTTAATAATTTTCACTTGTAAAATCCTTGATGAATTTTTATTGTTCTTACTACGAATAAAATTAAATTTTGTCTGTAGGTGATTAAAATGATTCGTAAATTTAACATTCAGTCAGTTACCCTGATAGTAAACTAACTTAATGATCTGAACCCTCTAGTAGACGCTTCGTGTTCTGAGATAAATGAAATTAACACTAAGTACAAACAAACTTTTAAAAAAAACAATACATTTTCTTGTCATTTTAATGCGAAATTTAATGTTATCTATTCAAGATTTTCAATTGATTGTAAATCATGTGAATTTATGTTTTGAGAGTAAACTATTGCGCATTCACCCTTAAAATAGAAAAGTATGCTAGCGTTTCAAATTAATCGTACATCTTATAAAAATTATTATTATAATTATTAAATATTTCGGAAGCAAATCATTTTACTTATTTTGGTGTTTTATGCAAAACAGAATATTTTTTTTTTTTAATTTTAATTGGTTTTTATGATTATCATAATAATAACAATACTAGTCAACTAAAAAATTACAGGCACGTAACCTAAGCTTTTTCTATAATACATCATCTTATATACTAGTTGGATGGATAAGCCAAATTATGTTTACTTATATACCAAAAGTGCATGTGGCAAAGGTTACTTAGTGCATCAATCATGTAGGGACTCTGTTTTGCTTCCAGGGCAACAAAAGTAATGTCATCATTTAGTTATGTAAATTTTCAGTTTGGCTTTTCTAAATCTATCAGAATTAAAGTATTCTTCGTTTGTTGAAATTATACACAGATTTGTGTGATGTGTGAAAAGAATGTACATAAACAGGAAGAAAGTAGATCGACTTCTAATGATCTTACTCACCATAACTTTTATATTATATTTATCTTAATCCTTTGCAACATTTTAGCTCAATTACATAGTTGTTCCTAATCTTTTCTAGATATGCGTTTAATTTGTAACAATAGATTTATCCTTGTGTAAATACGAGATCAATTTGAGCGGTAACCAATAGACGGTTAAATATTTCCTATAAAACAATATTTCAATTATATTAATTGTAAAATTACATCAATAAAAAAAACATTGTGATATTATAAAAGCTTTTATTGTTTTTAATACATTTTTCCGCACTCATTTAAACACGTCTATACACTAGAACGTGACGTCATGCGTGTACATGCAAATTTTTTCTAAATCATAAGAGACGAAAATTTGTGTCTTATAATATTTACTTAATAAATTTAAGGTAGTTGTGTTGTTGAAGGCATTGGTGTCAGAAATTACTTATGTATACTCATTATGAATGTTAAAATACAATTGGCTTTTTAAATTTGAAATCGATTGACCATCTGAAATTCGAGTTATTTTAAATCAATGAGGAGACTATGGAATGCATAACTAGGCTATTTTATGAATGCTAATCATTAAAAATTGTTCAAACATTGATACTACTATATGAGGAGTATCTAAACCGTTAACTATTTCAGTTGTTATTTTCACATGTTTTGTAAGAATTTTATATTGAATTGTAAATTTAAAATAAATTTCAACAAATATTATTATTTAAATAATTTAAAGCGTTTATGCAAAAAATGTTACGCCCAAGAGGTTTTATTTAAATTTTTCTTCTCTCACTCCGGCAGACGTGAATGACCAAGAATGGGCTTCTTTGTATGAAACAAATGCCATAAACAGATGAGTAATTTCAAAATCTTCAGAGAAACTAAAAAATATAATTATTTACATTTTATTTGATTATGAAATTGTGTTAAAAGCGCTAATCTCATCTGAAATAAACACCAAAGCTTAAAGCGCATTTAATCTCAGAAATTTCTAGGTAAACATTACAAAGTAAATATTAGCTGTTCTTCTTCTGTTGAGTAATTTTTGTCATTTGAGAAAAACGCGTTTTACTTTAACAGACGATCAACGAAAACAAAACATATTGAGAATATGCCAGTAGATGATTTATGAGCGAATCTCCTTAATCTGTTTACCCTAATTAAATAAAATTCATGGTCGATTATCTCAGTTTTTATCATGGATTAACCTTGTGTTCATAATTGAGAGTGAAAAAAGTATTTATCGAATTCTAAGTCGTAATCAGAAAGTCGAAAGCAATGCATCAAATAAATTTCAAATAGTTTTAGAACCTATAATCTAATATTAGAAAAAGAATGTAGATTAATATTTTTGGAATTGATTCATATCAAATTTTACGATTTATCTAAAAAATAATTTACTTTGATAATTTTGCCATACAAATGGTAAGGAATGCAAATTGGTAAAAAATTGACTAATGACTTCCAAGTTTGCTTTTAAGACTAGAGTGAGTCACTACGAAGTAAAGCTCTTTTTAGACTCTTGAAGTTCGATTGAAATTCTTGGAAAAATGACACTTCAGTATGTCTTGAACAATAGGAAATTTAATTTAAACCACTATAAGGAGGAGACTACTAGTTAAAAAAAGTCTCAGGTAGTACTTGATCTTAATCGTCCATTTATTTAACAAGGCACAGAGAATCTGGCATATCCTACAGTATATAACAATATTTGTCAAGTAGCTTTGTTGAACAGTAGACCTCATTAACGGTGACACCCTATTCTTATTAGTAAATATAAACTACACCTCTTCATCGTATTTGGTTGATAAGTTTATAAAAGGAATAATAAGAAAACTTTTTGAAAATTTGTTATTTCTAAACGTGTAAAGTAAAATTTCATTAAAATCAGAAAACGTGTTCGAAAGTTACAGCGGATTATAGATACATACATAAGGACAAGCGAAATACAAGAGTGTCTAGTTATACCATAGACCTCACTTTATTGGGTAAATAACTGATAAAACTAGAAAAATTATTTTAAATTTTAAATTATATATTTTTTATTTTTTCAAATATTAATTAATCTTTCATATCTGTATTTGCACACAGTTTTATAACTTCAATATTTTATACGAAATAAATTATTTAGCCATAAATTTATTCATTTCATATTTTTTAAACGATTATTATTATTTAAAGTTTAATAAATGGAAAAATAAAATCATTGTTAATATTTCCCTGGTGTATTAAAAATCAAAAATGTATATTGGATACGAGAGATAATATCGTTTATTGTTCTATCTAAAATCCTATATTCTAGGCAATCAACATTATCGAACAGTAAAATCTATTGCTGTATTTATTTTTGTAGAAAAATATTTATTTCTAGATCAAAATCATAAAATTTAACGAAAATAGTCAAAGTAATGAATTTATTATTTATTATCCGTGTTTAAGTTTCATATCAAATTGAAATTGATTTATCTATTTCTCGATTTTTTTTTCTTTATTGATTAAAAATACACAGTGGCGATTTTTTTTTCTTTATTGATTAAAAATACACAGTGGCGACATTCGGGTGATGCGACCAATTATTTAGAATTTTTTTCTTCCAGCGTCCTTGCCAAATAATTGAATAGAAAAAAATTTTTTTTCTTCTTCTATTTTTAGCTATTAATTTATGTTGTTCCAGCATTCACTCATCTGACAAATGATTATTAATAAAAAATCTTTTATAGACAAAAACATAAGTGTTATGTTATCTATTTTGCCAAATTATGTTTTAAAGACAAGAAAAATGCTTGACGTAGATAAAAATTAATATTTTTAATTTTAATATCTCAGGAAAGAAAGAAAGACCAGTGTGGCATTATCTACAATATTTCATCTACAATATGGACGCAAGCTAGAAATAACTTTGGCTGAAATCCTAGTTTCTTAAGGTACTAATGATTGTATAAATCAGTTTCGAAATAGATATTGATAAAAAATTGAAATTAATCAAACAAATATTGTTATTATTTCATTAAATTGGTGCACGATAATAATAAGAATTATTATAATTTTCTTTTATCTATTAACAATAATAATTGTTTATAATTTAAGTAAATAAACACAGTATAGAAATATTTGTTAATTACTTTCTAATCATAAAATAATAAAAAAAGTCAATAATAATAACAAAAAATTCAAGAGACAATGCAATTCAATAATAATAATACTCATATATTGAGAATTAATCTTTTTAGTTAATAGTCTAGTAGCCTGTGATATAATTTTAACTTACTCCTCGTTACTCTTTAAAATTCTTATTTTCTCCACATAAAATGAAATATAAAATCAAAATTTGAGCAAAATTAATATTTTTTGTTTTGAGCAGTTGGGTAATTGGAAAAATGTATAATCTAAAATAAATCAGTGCCCAGCTACAGGACTATAATTTAGTTGTCATAAACAATAATTTTGTTATCTTTGAATGTGATTTATTGAAAACTTTCACAGACTGATTGAAATCTTTTGGAGTAGACTACAATCAATTTACGCAGAAGTACTTAAAATTATTTAATTTTTTCAAATATTTTATTTATAAAAAAAAAAATTAAAATACAAATTTTATTTACTAATCCTATAAATAAACGTTAATATCTAATATTTACAATTTTTATCTCACATTATTTCGAGTATTTCGAAGTTTTTTGACCCAATAAGAAAATCATTATTTTCAGTTACTATTTTTTAAGTGTGATTAAGTCTTTGGAATATTTTGTATATTTAGAAATTTTTTAAAAAATAGTTGAACAATTTCGATGTACAATTTGAGTTTGGACGAATTTTCAAAACTGTAAATGGTAGCCTTAAAGTGATGAATAAAACAATAATATTGTATCACTTGCAAGCAAAATTGGAATCGAGAAGTGTCTTGAAGTTTTAATTATCTTTTAGATGACTTTTTCAATCGCGTTTGAATTTCATCCAAAGACAATCCCTTTGTTTCTGGTACCATAAAATAGACAAACGGTAACATAAGTAATGTAATTCCAACAAACATTACAAATGAACCCGGATAGCCGAATTGATCATACGTAACCTGATACATTTTATTCGCACAAACACCCACAAAGGATCCGTACACGGACACAAATGAAGCTGCGTACGAATTCAGTTTTGTTGGAAATATTTCACCCAATAATATATATGGAATTGGGGAGAGTCCAATTCCAAACGAAAATTTATAAATTACAATAGTGATTAATGGTGTGAGCCGAAGATATTCGATATACTCAAATTGAACATCTTGTAGGTAAAAATAAAATCCGAGTATAGTCAATGGAAAAATGGCTATAGCCGCCGAAATGATTAATAATTTTCGTCTACCCAAACGGTCGACTAAACTTCCACAAAGAAATACAACAGCAAAATTCATGACAGCTAATAGTATACCACAAGTTTCGGGTGAAATGCTTGAATGGCCTTCTTCGAAAATCACTTGAGAATAACCAAAAATTGCAACGGATCCTGTCCATTGTTGACCTTTCAACAGCACACAAATAATGACTAATGATTTGAGATTCGTTGAATCTTTAAATAAATCCCAAAACGATGCTGTGCCTTGAGCAGCCGCTTCTCGACTACCTTCGACTAATCGTTTAAGTTCGTCACGAACATTTGATTTTTTTCGCAGGAATTTTAATGTTTTCTCGGCTCTATCACTGTCATCTTGGTTGATAAAATAATATGGAGTTTCTGGTAAATAAAATGAAAGTGCCAACATAATAATTGGAAATATGCCACAAACCATGGCATTCGAAACGATTGGTAAATATGCGCCAAGTACAAATGACACCAATACCCCGGCACTCATTGATAATCCGTAGGAAGTAGCTAACTTTCCACGAATTTCTGGTGATGCAATTTCACTGATATACATTGGTATCACTGAAAAACATGCTCCCACGCTTATGCCACTGATAAATCGTGTGATATACAGATGCATAACACTTTCAGCGACTACGGTTATAATCGATGATATGATAAACGGAATTGCAATGAATAAGATTGATGTTCGCCGTCCATAAGAGTTTGCAATAATTGATCCAATTATACAGCCTGGAACGGCTCCCACTTGCAATAAACTTATTACCCATACCGATTGTTCCATTGTTATGTGAATTTTAAAGGCGCCCGACAATAATGCCGGTAATATTGGACCAATCCATGCGAATTGTATGCCCGTAATTAACATTCCAAGAGATGCTGAAAGAAAAAATAGTTATACCATTAATATCAGAAGTGTATGACAGAGAACGTTGCTTTTTCCAAATTTACTGCCCTACTAAGATTTTTCTTGAATATATATTTCATCAAAATACCCAAACACCCGAAAACGGTTCGAAAAATTAACTGCAGGTATCTAGAAAATTTTTATTTCGATTTGTCTGGCAAAAATATAAAATAATTAGCCAATAACGTTTCGGCCAATTCCATCATTTAAATAGATTTCTATGAAGAATAATTCTAGATATTTTTAGTTGAATTCTTCTAACAAAGATGAAGTTTTCAAACAAATATTAAAGAAAAATAATTAACTGTTTTAAAATTTTTTAAATTTTTATATAATTTTAATATTAACATTAATTAATTCGTAATGCTTTAATCTTGAAAGTGGAGACAGCAATTAATATTAAAATTTATTTAAATACCATGCATATATAATTATCTATTTAGAATTATAAACTTTATTAAAATATACAAAATACGTTGTAAATATAGTTATGCAAATTTATTGTAAAATAACTATATAATTTTGAGAAAAATATGCAGACTTAGATCTGACATTATACGTTTTTATGGAACAAAAATTCTGTGTATCTTTTTTGACCGTCTCGTCTATAATCCCTTGTGGATTAAATGGTGGGTCATGGATTCATGAAAACTAATTGAATTATTGTGATAATTGACTAACTTTTAGCGCTTTAAATACACTATAAAAATAACACGATATAATAAAAATTTGTCATTCAATAATCGCAAGTATTATAAAGATAAATAAGCATCGATATACTTCAAAAATATGCAAGGGTATGGAAATCGGAAAATTTAAATTTAAGCCAAAATATTTAGCCTTTTAAGTTAGTTCTAGTGTGAAATCACTTTTCGACCGATTTTGTCAAATTTTTTTCATGGGGTAACTTTATCTATGTGATCCTGAAGTTGTAGAATTTTTGGCCGTTTCTATCACGAGATAATCACGCTCAACTTTCAAGGGTCACTTCCCTATTAAAGTATTTCAATGTTCCAAGTATTTTTTTCTATTATATCAAAAACACTTTCGACAAATTTGGAAAAAATTAGGGAAGTATGAAAAACTGGTTAATGTTTTTCTTTTTCTATATTTTCCAAGCTCAAAACTTAAGAATTTGCTCACTTTATTTTTGAATTTAGTAAAAAATTTTCTAAATTGATTCTATTAAAATAATATTACTCACCTATTCCCGTTGATATATACTCTTGTGTAAAATTCTTTTCATCCTCTTCATCTTCCCGAATAAATTTCGATTTTTTCTCACCATCTTCAATTGCAACCGTATCATATTTATATTCGGATCTGGTATGATCGCCTCCTCCAACTGACGTTAAAGTCATATTGGATTGAATGCAATAGAATAATACTTCTTATTGTACAAATTAATTTGAACTTGATATTTTCAATTGAATATAAACTGAACAGGAAGATTAGAATTAAAATTGACAACATGAGCGTATTCGACTCATGTTCTTCAATCTACTAATGCTTGTAATTTTTTTGTTATTAAATTTTATTTATCAAAAAAATAAAAATAATTTCTAGTTATAAATCATGTTTTTTTTTTCTTATCTAAATTAAATAAAGAGAAGGTTTATTCTTATACACAAATTAATCCTCCAATGTAATTTAGCCAACCCAAAATATGATAATAAAACAATTAATGCAATACAATTTATTTCATCCCTTCCGAATTATTTAATATCATACAGCATGTATTCAAAAATTTAGAGTCTATTTATACCTGCGTTTGTAAATCTATTGTAATATATATTTTGTACTTTTTAACTCTTGTTTTTGCGAAATATTTTTGAGAACTCGAGAACCTCTGTTTTAAAATTGAAGGAATTTACAAAATTGGAGGATTTCACCTGATTTAGGCAGCTCATTTGCGGCTATTTGTCGGGCTTTGTATCTGTCATAGATGATTCCAAACCATCAAGAAATTTTATTTCCAAAATGTGATAATTGGGTTCGATGAATTCATGGCCCATATTGTAGACTAAATTTAATAATTTTAGTATATTGAAAGACTTCATATTAGCCTCACAAAGCATCTATTTTTCGTAGAAAAGCTTTGCGGATTAAAAACCGTAACTTTAAAGCAAAAGTTGAATATTTTGTTAAAGATACGTGACATTTTGGCGCAAGCAAACGATAATACAAATTTTCCTCATATTTAAGTACAAATTTCGAAGTTATTCCTTTATCAACGTTATTAACGCTTCTAATTTGGAAAAAAAAGCTTTAAATAAAAGCAGAACATACCGCTATTGTAAAAGCAGAGACTGTGTTTTTTTGCCGGTTTTCATTCGTAGGCCTTCTGCTAAGACATTCATTCTCCTTTGTACTATTCTGTCTTTTGTATGATCGATATTTTCTCTTTGTATTTTAATTTGGAAATCTTCCATTTTCCCATCAAACGTCTCTCCATTTTCCCTGTAAATTTTCTCTGAAAATCTTAGAAAAATAATCTCTAGATATAATTTATTTTAATTTGATGATACCAACTTCGAAGTACAGAGGGCTAACAAATAAAACAATACGCCTGTGTTGGCAAATAAAAATTATTTCTGGTGAAGGAAATTAATTAATTAAAACTACAAGACTGGATATTAAGTGGTTAAATTGAAATAGCTTATAATAAATAATATTTTATCTAAGAAAAATAAATCGATTATTAGAAAATATACTTTCAGAAAAATCCAAATGTGGCTGGAAATCATTTAAAATTAAATTAAATCCCGATGCGTATAAAATTTTGTCTGAGACGGTAATAAAATGTTATTTTATTTTGGTTTAAAATTCATAAAATTTACAATGATAAAAATTCGTTCGATGACGTGATTTTTATTTAAAAATATTACATACCACCCATCCTATATTTATTAACGCAAATTTGAATTTTCTAGCAATTGTTCAAAAAATATAATTTATAGAATGTGTACTTAATGGATTAAATATTAAAATTTAATTATAATTATAAAAAAAAAATTATATAATTAAAACATCATAGTCAGAGAGATGTTGCGATTTGTGTGCAACATCTCCGACATTATTTAATTTGTAAGAAAAAATTTGCAAGAAAAATCAACCTTAAAGTGTGCAGAACACAGTGCCCAAAAACTAATATGGTTTTTCGTGAAGCCACATTTTTTTTTTTATTCTAAGCGCTCAGTCAATGTATAATCATGGATGAAACAAGAGTCTTTAGTGCGTATTTTTACGCGCTATAAAACTTTGATATTATTTGAGAGAGAAGGGAGACATTTTTGGGTTCATTTTATACCAAAAAAATGTATTATAACTGTCTCATACTGTTTTTGATTGATTACAGCGTTAATACCTGGAAAATGTAAAGGATTAATATTAATTCTTCAAGTCTTTTAATTTAATTTGTGTATTTTAAATATGTTCCTAGTTATCAACAAATCAAATATTACTCTTCTTAAGAATATGTAGAGTATTTAGACAGTTAACTATGTTAGATTTTATACTTTTATACTCATTATAAATAATATCTACATTAAAGAGGTACACAAAAAAATAATCTTTTGAACCTTGTAGATAAAGTGGTTCGCATATTCATACATCTTTGACTATGCAGAAAAACACTGTCACACGATTTTTTTAATGCTTTCTCATATTTTAGGATATTTTATTTACAATACTATAAATTGTTACAATGTTATAAATTTAATTAAAAAAATTTATACCGTATGTTAATTAGATTACTGATTCATTTTTCGTATTTAAAATTTTGACATCTTAAGAATCCATTGAAATTTTTGGATCATAGACAAATTTTACACAATTTTAATAAATTTACAACGACAATTTGGATTGTACTTCAAATATTTCTGATCAATATGCCGCATTTCAAATATTATTTCATTTTACATTTAAAAATATATGAATTATCCAAAATTTTGGATTCTTTGTATTACTGAAATATCGTCAAATCGTAGAATAGCTTAGCTTTTAGACTTCCAGCTGTGTGTAATTGAAATATAGATATCTTCCTATGTCTGAATACATTTAGGGATAAAATACATCCAAAAAACATCCCGTCAAAAGGGGAAAGGGGCTAACTCAAAGCTATGGAGAAGTATATGGGAAAAGGAACCATGTTGATAAGCTACGTAATTTTGATTTTGGCTGTGTCATTATTTTAGTCAAAATGTTCAATAATTATAAAAAAATACAGACTTGTTCCATATTTAATCAAATAGTTTTAAGTAGAAGTCTTCTGGACCTGTTAATAACAAATTTAAGTTCTATCCGCGAAGGGGTTGGTCACAATAAAGGCTACGTAAGGCCACATGAAGAGAGTGGTTCTAAAGAGATTGAAATTAAACCAAGTGCTTTAAGGAAGGACGCTTTTATCACATTTTATAAAAAAAAAAACTGGAAATGATACAGAATTGTATAAATAAATATCCTGAAGCGAAATTCTAATCCAAGTGGAAAAGATAATACCCTTTATACATATTAATATTATTTTCACACAAAAGGATGTATATATATATATCGTTATGTCAACAGCTTTTGAATGTTGGTTAGGCAAAAGTTTGTTTTATATTTAAGAATATCTCTCACAACAAACAATACACTTGGGTACCTCTCAAACATGACCTAACCTATAATTTTAACTTTTCTAAATTTGATTGTGTCACAGGTTTTTCATATGTATTGATGACAGTGTATTCTATTTTTAACTCTATTATATTTTCTTGTACATGATGATATTTCAAGAAAATGAAGTATGGAAAATTTGTAAAATTCTGAAAGTCGATAGACAATTGGACCTGGCGAAAAGGGCATACAAAAGATCAAACAATTTTATTATAGACAATAACTAGGAGATTATTTTTTACCAGCTTTCGGTCAAATATTCTCTACAATTCGAAATAGTCAGATGAAACGTTACTGAAATAGGTTTATTGAATTTTTCAATATCTATCTTAAAATACACAATTGGCTTAGACGAAATATTATTGGTCTTGTATTTTAGGTGGATTATTTATGTGTTAAAGAAATTTTTGATTCACTGGATCCAGTTAATTACGGTGTTTTGAAGTTTATTAATTCTAATCAATTCTTTAGAAGGATTTTAAGCTAACATTCTTTACGGCTTACAGCTACGTATTAATTTAACGACCTGCATATTCCCATTTCCCAGTGACAATTGAATTACGATTTTATATAGAAAGTATTTTACTGTGTCTTCTGCAGCAATTGCCTTCTTGCTGCCTTTATTTTACCTCGCTAAGAGGAGAAATTTTACAAATGTTTGAAATACCAAGTGACCACTGAAAAACCAAGATATTTACAGCATGTGTGTCTCCAAAAAAATACAAATTGTAAATACAGAATCTGTATTAATAAATTACTGGAGTTTTAATTTTGTATTTAATTTTATTACAGACATGCATATTCCAAGAAGTTAGTCACAGCCAGGCGGAATAAAATGATGAAGTTTAATCATATGAATGTTGGGCGAATTTTCTACGACAGCAGTTTAGAAAAACAAGAGAATAATTCTCAAAAATCAATTGCTGAAATCTAAAATGTATGTGAATTGTATACAAACTATTTTTTAATATAGGTTAGAAATAGTTGATAAAACAGTAAAGCCTAGTCCTAGGAATTCTGTCTCATAAAATTCGTTATCTTAGATAGTGTTATATGACAGTAAATAAGAATATTTGAAACCCAAAAATAATACTAATTTTTTTGTTGTTTTCAAATTCGATAAAGTTGAGTATATTTTCATCATTTGACCAATAGATATCAAAAATAACATTCATTTAAAGATTGGATGCTTTGATTTTGACATATTTGTGATATCTTGAACACTCATGAACTTGTAAAATAAGTGCCATTTTTGTTTTGTTATTTTCCTATTATTTTTATATATATAAAAATATACAATTGCAATATGTATGTAAGTCAACATACTTCTTGTGTTATACATTACTATGTTTAACACATATTAATATTAGCTCACACATATATCAAGTGTTTATGAATGTATTTGTTTAAATATTTTTATGTATGTATAAAAATTGTAATATCCTATATAGAAATATTTTAATAATGTTTTGAAAACATTCAGTATCTCCGCCTA
The DNA here is from genome assembly GCA_020423425.1 of Chrysopa pallens. NCBI lineage: Eukaryota > Metazoa > Arthropoda > Insecta > Neuroptera > Chrysopidae > Chrysopa > Chrysopa pallens. Next base: position 80,535,354 of record CM035593.1, read on the forward strand.
ACGAGGCAATATCTTAAAGATGTTTTATTAAACAATTTATAAATTTCTCACTTACCACATTCTTACGTCATACGATCTAATCATAATCTCATCATAACATAACCTCAAACCACACATAAATTGTTTGATAAATACAAATACTTTAACCTAACTTAACCTAACCGAAAATAATCTAAAATTAACTAACATATTTTCTTTGAATTTTACAGACATTATAACAGAAAATAGAAAAGGGATCTAACACAAACAATATGGAATAAATAAAGTGAATAATAATAATAATGATAATAAAATATAATGGAATTCGGGTCATGAGAACACGAATAGATTATTTACATGAAAATCTTAATCATAATAATGACTATTATTATTATTATGGTGGAAAATTATCAACGTTATCATCATCTTCAACACAAACAACAAGAATTACACGAAAACGTGGAACAGAAGAATATTATTATTGTACGATGATATTATGGTTTTAGTGGTTATGATTTGAATCATATTTAATAAGGGAATAAATCAAAATTATATGAAGATGGTATGGGGATTTAAGATTGTTATCCCACAGTAATATGGTTATATTAGTCACGCTTTTATTTCTTCACGGAGCCAGTTTGGTTGGTAAGTTGCATTTTTTTGAATTTAATTCCTTTTTTGTTTTTAACAATGTTAATGTTTGTTAATATTTTTCATGTAGACGCGGTAATTTTGATTTATTTTTACAATGAATATCTCGATTTTAAAATACCGGTCGCAGAAACATGCAGTTGTTTGCGTTAAGAATGCTCAGGAATGCATTAGGAAAAAAATTGACGCATTGTGATGAATTGATTTTTCGTTTTATACATTTAAAATACATAAAAATACATGCAAAAAATGTATTATTTTTATCTAAATCCCTAGAAATGAATAAAAACTAATGAAACTCGGTATTGGAGGGTTTTCAAGGTCGCTGATGACGATTTTTAATGTTGATTAGAGCCTAAAAGTTTTTCAACTGTATTTATTATGGATTTTTCAAAAATTAATTATAATAAATGGCTCTAATTTACATTTTTATCGACACGTTTGAGAATGATTTTTTGATTTTGAGATTTTTAGAAAATGCACACAAAAATGCAAATTTTAATGCAGTTAAAGAAATTTGTAGGCATGCATTTTAAAATCGAGATATTATTTTCTAAATAACCGCGTCTGATGATTATTCGTAAAATTTTGATGGTTGATACAGTCCAAGCTCCCATAACAGTAGAAAATACTCTGCCAATTATGGATGCAGACCATTCTCGTCTTATCAATCAAAATATTTACTTCAGTGTGGTGGTAATTTTGTCATAGAGATCTCAGCAGGCATTCACTTACCATAATGACACAACATTTTCCATGACAAGAAATGTTTTTCATATTCATTGAATTTTTCCTTAATATTTCTGGCAGTTTCAATCAATATAATATTCTTCGAATTGTCAATCTTTTTTTTTTAAATTGTTAATAATTTTTCATTTCCGGATTAAGAAGAGCTGTTTAAGGTTATAGCTAATAAATTTAACTCATCTGTTTTATTACAAAGTTTTATAGTTATTGCTTGTGAGGTAACAGGAAAAACAGTTTTACTGTTTCATAAAATAATTTGTAAATATTATTTAAAATATATGACTTGTTATAAAACTAATCGCATAAACTTTACTTACTCACCGGACAATATTTAGATAACATGCAGAAAAAACTGTTTGTCTGCGATTTTACGAACATAATTAGTTATTAATAAAACACAAATTGTGTTATTATTGAAATTATTTTTGGCGATACTTTGAAATTTCATATAAAAATAAATAAATTTGTATTCAGTATTAATTCTACTAATTTTAATCAAACTGTTGTTTTTCATATTTGGGGGAATTTTATCGCTCCTAGAACTTGCTATTTAGGAAAATAAACTGTCACCATCTTAAGGAACATTTTTTATGCGTCCTACATTCAAATAATATATTTTTTCTTAGAAATTTTTTTTCTATAATTTTTCCGAACACCTTGTAATTTTTGAAAAAGAACCAAAAACCCACAACAGACTGCATTAAAAATAGAAAGACTAAAAATAAAATATATAGGCGAATAAAATAATATTTCCAATTTAATATATTTAAGGTTTTATAGTTTTCTATACAAAAAAATATAGTTGAGTTCATGTCAAGATTATCCTACATCATTGTACTTCTTCTTCTCTGCCCCACCTCCCCCTCCACAACTACCGAACTAAATAATATTTTTATTTATTTTTATAAAACATTTTTCATTCTTTGGCCGGTTTGGATTACATAAAGTACAAAATATATTTAATAAAATAAATAACTAGAAAAAAAAAGAAGTGTGAATCAGGCCATTTGATTAAAGGTTTCGTTAACATTTTAAGTAATAACAACGTGTCTATGAGCTACGTGGTTCAATCGAAGCCTCTTTTGAAATCTACCCTTCCCCTACTTAGACTCAAACGTGACCCCTACAACACTGCTTCCTTCGGATGGAACGAACTTTGCTAATTTGTAGGCAAGTTATTTGTAAATTTTTTAATAGATTTTAATATTTAGGAAGTAACATATTTTGAGAATGCTTTTACGCCTTTGCTTTCATTTTATTAGAGATCAGGCGTATTTCTCCGTTTTTGCGATGTTAAAAGGTTAGTAGTTAATGCAAAGAATACTTGAGGAAATATCCACATATCGTGGCGGCTTGAAATTATTATCAAAATTCCGTATCACAATTCCATAATTGTCGACCACTCGGGTATCTCATACAACCAGTCTTCATTATCCACAATCTGTTTTTCTGAATTATTTGAGCTTTATAAATAAATGCTTTATAACAATACATTATTTTTTTCTCATATATAATATTTTTTGTAAGAATTTCAACTTTAATTTCACGTAATATCCATATATTAAAATGAATTGGCATTGAGCAGAATTTTTATGTAATAGAAATGGTCATTTGTAATTTCAAAATTTATATGGTTAATTTTGCAAGGTTTTAATATTATATATTTTTTTTTTTTTTATTATTCAAGATGCTGCCGTTATAATTTGGGTTTGCGTCTCTATTATAATGCTTAGACAAACAAAATCTTTTTTTTTGAAAGGATAATTCTGAAATTATCTTCAAAAAATCAAATAACAGTTTGATTTTCATAAATTATTATAGCAAAAGCTATATTTCCCGTACAAATTTTTCTTTACAAAATCTCAAAACACTGAATTATAAAAAAACTACACTAAATCTTTCTTCATATTTGCGCTCCTTAGTTTAGTTTGCAAGCAGAATTAACACCAAAAATATAAAATCATAAATTCTATAACTTAAAACCACTTTAAAATTACAGAATCTTATAAATTTATTTTTTTTGTATAAATTTGGTAAGGAATCTGAGAATCATGCTTCATTTTCTATACGCCACATTGATGTTTTCAAGTAAAACGTAAAATATCATATACAAGGAAAATTCAATTTTCTCTTATTTGATCGTTAAAATACAGTAGTGGTCTGTGCCACTTACAATCACAGACTGGTTGGTCTATATAATACTCATGATGCTTGTGTGGTTGGGGCTTATTTGTAAATGGACTACCACTGCGATGCGATATTATAGCTCGAAGCCCACTGGCAACACTTGTCATAAAAATTTGTACAATTTTTTTATTACTCATATAAATAAATGAATTCAATTAATTTTTTTTTATTAAAAAATAAAATATGCTCAAATGAAAAAAAACTGGGAATTCCACAGCATAAAAATGGATCCAACTGGATAAAATCTGTTATTAAATGTTTTTGATAGAGATCTCTAGAGGCTCTTTCAACTGCAATGTAATAAACATTGAATTTATTTTTGGTATTAAATTTGGTATGGACAAACTTTAAATGAAAATAGTTAGGGCATGTCGAACAGTTTTAGGCAAAATAAATTTATCGTGAAAAATTCCGAGACATTCCCTGCATTTTTATGTTAAGATAGTGAATTTTTTTACAAAATTTCATAAAATTTGAATCATTATTTTTTCCGTTATTTTTGCACGCGTAAATTGTAAATAATACAACGTATATTATTTAAGAGACTGTCTTTCTTGTTCAGCCTGTAGAGATTCCTTGAATCTTAAAGGTGGCACCACAAGTCATTGACTATACTCGATCATACAAATTTAATTTAGTTTCATATAATCTTATTTTATTGTATCTAGTCATCACTGTAAAATAGTGATATAATTCCAACGTTGGTACCATCTTAAAAGATAATATATTGTGCTCTCTTTAATACATTGTGTTTGTTATACCATACGTTCTTTATCCATAAACGATCAAATTAAATCCATAACATTTTGTATTGTTTGACTAAACGTTGATTTTTTTCCCCAAATAAATCTTGGTACATTTTTATTGAACACGATTGTATTCATTTAATAAATGATTACATACTTTTTTTAAGTAAATTGTTGTCGATGCACTCACGTTTTTTCCATTGTATAATCGTAATATTGGTAACTACGTCAAGATTTCTCTCTAATAATAAAAATGAAGCCATATAAAAAATTTAATCATAATGTTTACACTTTTAAGCTTTATAAAATTTTTATTAACAGAAATGAAATGCTTTCAATTATAATAAATCAGCTGGATATAATAATGATTCTGAGTACATATTAGAATGGCGACTTACCAGTTGGAGAGATCTGATCACCATTATCGTGTTATAGTTGTTCCGGTGTGAAACATCTTTTTCACGATTTCAGTATAACATCTTTTATGCGATCCCGAAATTTCAAAATCGTGGTTATACCATAGACTTCACTTCAGTCAATTAATTTTTATGTCAAGCACTTTTCCTGCCATCATATTTGATTGACACAAGAATTTCAAATTGACACCGAGAAGTTTTCTATATTTTTTTTTGCTAAAAGCTTGTCTTCATTAATAACATAAGTAGATGCTCTGACTATACTATAGCAAGTGGCTTACCGCTAAAACTACCTTAATTGCACAAAAAATGAAAAAATTAGTGTTAAATCCTGATATATTTGTATCTTGTTTTGGTCAATAATCCAGGATACTGGTTGATTTTATTTGTAAATGGATCAATATTAGCATCCTAATAAAACTATAAATAAAAAAAAAAAGTAAAATCTTAAAATTAATAATTTAAAGTGGTTTTTACAATTTATACTTTTCACTATATTATATCATAGTTTTTATAAAAATAGATCGCTCCCGATTTGCATATAAAACAACAAAAGGTCATTCTATTCACTATAAACACAGGTTATTTACCTTTGGTTGAATTCTATCAATCAAATAAATATCTTAATGCATTTACCGATTGTTCAGTTCAGTCGCCAAATGGGTGTCGTCTATATGTCGATTGAAGTCCTTGGCTTTGCTATTTTATTCTTTATTTTTATGCCAATAACACAAGTAAGTAATGTTTTGGGGTCAATTTTTCGATGCCACGTTTTTACTGCAAATACACCTTTGAAGATGCCCTGACAGAATAATAGTTTCTTGAGATTGGATTTTTTGTCTACCAATCAGAAAATCGGTTTGCCTCTGTTAAGATATCTTCCACAGATCAACTTTTACCCATATTTTAAGTTTTATCCTTTATATCAGGGTAGATAAGTTTTGATAGGGAAAAAAATTATAGTAGAATGAAACCAAGTGAAAACGGAAGATAATACGATAAAAATGAAAGGAAAAATAAATTACGGGCGATCGGAGTTCGGGAAGTAGGAGGGGTTTGAGTTTTTAAGGATAAAACACGGTTTATTTAAGTTACATGGAAAAATTGTAGGCAAATGAAAGATCTACAACTTTTGTATTTACACTTTTTACACATAACCGCGAAATTTTTCGATTGAAATTTACGGTGCTTTTTCGATATTTATTCATTTTCTTGTGTTTCCAATGGGTTTCTACTCAACTCATGTTTCAAGGCTTCTACACATGTGATAATTCAAAAAACAGAAAATCAGCATTTCCCGGAGAAAATATATTTTAAGTTTACGGTTTCATAGTTTGTCCACTTGAATTGACCACTTGAGCCGCTTTGGTGTTTGAACTAACTATATCGAATAATAAATTATAATAAAATTTGCATGTTTTCGTCCATCACACAGACAATACCATCACATCACAAGAGTGACGTAAATCTGCATAAATTTTCGAATATTTTATTCAAAGTATTGTTGTATACGGAACTACACATTTATTGACAGACGAAAGACACATAGACATGTTGATAATCTGTTTATAATAGTATGAAGAATACTAATTTATTCATATACCTTAAATTGGGACATTACCTCTATAGAATAGAAACTTTATTATAGAAATTAGAATAGTCGAAACACGAAATTCACGAGGTTTTCATAATTTTTATATGAATGATATACGGGACATTTCACATGTTTGTTTAAAAGAAACATCTTAGATAACGATCGCCTCTTCGAAAGATCTTATATAACTCTAGTTTTTCTGAAGAACACTCATGACACCAAATCCATTGAAGAAATATTTATCCCCCTATGGTAATCATTAGTTGTTTGAGATGTTCTTTTGGGACCATCTTACCTACCAATTATCGTTCCAGAGATACAACGCTAGAGAGAGATATTCTTTTTTTTACTTAAATGCCGATATTTTGGAACCATTCGTCCGATTTTGATGAAATATTTGTAAGAACATGCGTTGTTTTAGCTTACATCAGGGATTAAACTTTTGTTGAAAACAATAATTCTAGATACTAAGAAAAAAAAAATTGGAAACGAAAATCATGAATTCAAGCTAGGTTAGCTTACTGCTACGGAAAATTTTGGTTTTTGAAATATAGAAAATTCATGAGAACATACAGCTATTTTCATTTCTCGCGAGGAGAATTTATTTGTCCATTATTGGCATTGTTTTTTCCAAATGCATATTACTGTTTCATTTTTTTAGTCTATCATTTGTGATATACAACAGAATAGTCCTTTTTCCCAGACCATTGCTTCATAGTGCTTATACATACCGGCTTGTTATGAGGAATCAGAAACAAGTCAGTTGACTTTTAATATAACCATTCTACTTAGATTCTTGATACGTTAACTCTTCCAATACTTTGCTCGATTTAAACAATTTCGGTTATGGCTAATAATATTTTCTATGACTATGTGAAACATTATCCAAATAAACTAACTTTCCACACACAATTTGATTCTAAACGAGACCAATTTTGCCTCTTGATAGTTCATTTCAATTTTAATTAAAACATTTTCCTTTCAATTCCATCAAAGTCAATAACATTCATATAATTTGTCAATCTTCAAACTAGAATAGGTAGAAAAATACCTTTTTTTTTTTTTTAAAAGTTCGAACAATTTGGTAAACTTATTGGTTTTCTCTAGATAACATATAAGAGGTATGTCATTCAACCTTCTTCTTGTTATTTTCGAACAAAGATTTTTTTTTTTTATAGTCTTTTGTCTGGAAAATTGAAGAAAAAAAATTAATGAATGTCATTAGGATTTAATCGCTTTAACAAAGATTTTGAAAATTTTATTCTATTTATAGTAAAAGACTTATGAATTATGAAAACATTGATGAAAAAACATTGGTAGGCAAAATTATAAATGCGAAAATTTAAGCCATTGACCTATTATGTATATTTATTTAATATGAACCATTTCAAATTTTCATCAATCACATAAATAATTACAACACACATGATTATATATGTACTTATAACTGTATATACTAGATATTTAGTGTATTTTATGAATGCTTATGGATAAAAAGAGTTCCAACATTGATGCTCAATCATATGTCGAGTATTTAAGCAATTAACTTGTTGGTTTTGATTTTCACTGGCTATTTTTACAGGAACTTTTGAGTTTTTGAAGAAGTTTCAGTATTTTTCTAAGGTTTCTAAGGTTGATTTTGGTGTTTTGCCTCAGTTTTATTAGTTTTTCGCTTATCGACCTTAAAGTACGCTAAAGTGGTAATCGCATTTAAGGGTTATTTTAACCCAAAACATAGAAACTTAAATCATAATTGGGTGGATAATTTTCAAGATATTCAGAAATTGAAGTAATGGAACTTCAAAGCAAATTTTCTACTTTGTCTCAAAAATATAAGGTTTTTTTATAATCGAGGAGTAAAAACTATTGGGGGAACAAATTTTACGATATCACCCAATTCCAACCAATCGTTAAATGGAGTTCCTTTTTTTTTTGGTTTTAATTAAGTTAGAAAATAATCGCAAATTTCTAAATCCTATAAATTTTCCCATTTCTCATAGCTAGAAAGCTTGAACTATATTCTAATAATAATTCAAAATGTCACATAAAATTAAACTAAAAAACTTATTGAGTTTGTAAAGTTACTTATAAAAAAAATTTCTACATGTTTGTGGTATATTTTTTTTGTGTGTGTTTTGTTTAGGTTCGATTCCCGGTGGTCCTGGTATACCTGAGAACATCACCATTACATTTTTAAATCCCACATCAGTAAAAGTCTCCTGGATGACTTCAGTCACTAATGTTGATAAATATGATGTCACATATAAACCAACGGATGCCAGGTGCGTTCTTTTTACTTTTTTTTTTAACTTTATTTTGTGTTTCTTTGGTTACAAACAGAGAGCCGATGATAATCGAACATTTATTTAGGACTAGGTCAAATAAAGAATGATTTATTTTAAAAATGGTGCGTATACGCACGTCAGAATTTATACTTGTTTGGCATCATTAAAAAACAAATTTTTAATTGCATGCAAATAATTAATTACAATAAAATAATAAAAGGACTGGAGAAGGATAGTCAACACAGTCAATAAAGCTCAATTTAATTTTGAAAAATTCAATAAATAAATATATATTTTCCTACATAAAGTGTAACATAAATCATTACAATAGCTTCAAGCTGTGAACTTTATGTGACGGTGATGCGCACGCATCTTTAAATTTCACATCATTTTTGCATAACGCACCTAAAGAATTAAAAATTCAAAAACTTTAACCTTTGTTTAAACTTGAATAAAAATTAAAAGTGTTTTACTATAATAATAGATTTCTCTTCAATTATGTTTTAATCGATTTTTTACGAAAATTTCCATTCCCAATTTGTATACGGCATATCAAACTTTCTTAAATCATTATAACCGTATATTTGAAATCAGAAGCTATCTGTTTGTAACTATTCAAAATTTTATATAGTAAGCTTCATTTGAGCTTTTTAAGGATATTATTACATTGTGGTGAACGCTATTTATAGAAAAGTTTAAAAAAAAATATATTTTGATTTATTTAGTATTACATAAATATTATATTTTAATAGAAAAGTTAAAAAGCTCTATAAAATATAATAATATTATCCATATAAAAGCTCACTATTATTAGTTGTAGTTAAGCTTTATAATATGATAATAGTAATGTCGTATTGTAACGCAACCTCTTGTAAATAGCAATATTGAAATACAGGGTGGACTCAATTTTTACACATTGATGATGAAAAACATGTTTTGTGTATTTTAATTCAGATATATTAATTTTTGGTTTGAACTATTTTTTGATAGTTTTATTTTGAATTTTGTTAAAGTTTTATGGCTTGTAACTTTGAAACGTCATATTTTTCGGAGAATTTCTTTTTCAACAACGAACGATTATTTTTTATTGTTTAAATTTGAAAAACAATATTCATATAATAAAATTCAGTTTTTGTAAAATAACAAAGAAAGTTAAACCTCTGATGATTGAAGAGAAATCTTTCGAAATATATATAACATTCTGATTAACTCTGATCTCATGTGGAAAAGTCGATATTTGTAAATTTTAAGGTTCATCCTGTATAAAACATATCCCACTTAGTTGCCTTTTTAAATGACACTTAAATAAAGTCCATTTAGTTTATTTGGAACAATTTTAATTGAATTCAAAGTATAATACAATTAAAAATTATTGAAACAATCTGGAATGTCGAATTTTTTTAGCATATAATATATATCCAAAATGGTGGTTTAATTTGTAAGCCCTTAATTGAATCCGGCTATTAGCTTCTAAAAAAATATAGAAAAAATTATCAATACAATGGTTTTCAAATCGTAGACGAAAAAGTATCATAGTTTTCGAAAAGTATGTTGATAATATTTATTTTGAATATTTATTATTGATTATTGTCAATAATCTGAAGAGATATTCCTAAACTCAGAAAAAGCCCCTTTGTCAAAAATCCAAACTTCGATCTTCGAATCCATTAACTGTAAAGTTATAAATACTAAATGCTTAAGTGAGTCAAAAACCCATAAACCTTCAATTTCCAACTGAATAAAGAGTTTTTTTTTGTTAATCACATTTTCTTGCGAATCTGTTGGAGGGACTTTCGTAGGGATCCGTAGATTATCTTGTTAACATTTTCTCTAAGCATTTTAAGCACTACTACTTTCAATTGAATGCTTTTTCTGGGAAAATTCAAATGAGAGAGATAATACTGTATTATTGGTTTTATTTCTTGTTTTATTTGTTAACAAAAAAAAATGTATATAAACTCAATATTCTAAGTAAAAGTACATCATGTTAAAAGAGTCTGTGACACATCGCATCACATTTTTCTTTAATATGACACACTTTTTTAAATTTCGGGTGTACAAATATGTCTTACACATAGCATTTACGGACACGTGTTGACTTTAAAATGAACTTAAAAGGTCAATTTTGTACGTTTGTCTTTTTTTTATATTTTTCTGCAATGCTAATCACTTGGGACTTTTAAAATGAGCCACCAGGTGATACATCTTTTACTTGAATTAATTCTAATAACTTAAATAAAGAACAGAAAACAAGATAGTGAAATGCTATTATTCATAAAATATTTTCCCCATTTGGTTAGATGCAATTTATTTGAACACAACTTAAATGATATTTTCGAATAAAATGAACAATATTTATACAAACATTCTATTTGTGAATATAATACAGAGCTTTGAGAGCTATTAGCTAGCTAATTGACTAAAAACATTATGTAGGTAATACTGGTAATAAATAGGGAGTGAAATTGATTTGTGAAAATACTTTAGATACATTAAATAATTACATAGTTCGTGTCAATATGAATTTTATATCTGTCTATCTCTCTTTATCGAATTAACGCTATCATTTATTAAAAGATTGTATGTTTAAGAATTGCATATAGAAAATAGTGGAGAACTGATTCAAATGGAATGTTCTTGTAATGGAGCCGATTTTGTGTATCCTGAATTTTGATTTGTCTTTACATTTCGAAGCCGATGTCCATATGTGCATGTGTACTTGTATGTGCGTTCACGATTTTTAAATCGATTATTTCGAGAACAATTGAATGATATTGAAGTAAGACCACTTTTATTCGATACGTAATTACATGACTTACAACTTAATGACTTTCCAGAAAAAATCGACCAAGTCGTTTTTTGTTTCGAAAAAAAAACACGAAAAATACCATTATTCGTAATAATAAATAAATAATTATTTTCTAATCAACCTCATTTTGGAGTTTGCCGTGTGGATCGTTTTATTAAGATTATTCTTTGCAATGTCTTTTTTTTCCTGACCTTTTTTTTTCCTCAATTTTATTTCGAGTTATGCTACATTGTGAGGATTCTTGTAGAAATGTTATTTGCCAACCTTAAGGCCTGGTGCATATTGCGGCGCGCGTGACACAGTGCGGCGTGACATGATAAGAACGTGCCATACACTTCGTGTTTGGGTACGCATATTGCCATGCAGTTCTCTTGCCCAGTGTTTTTGTTTATTAATTTTTATTGGCAGACTCTCTTTTATTGATAAATCGGGTATCGGGTACTGTGTCACGTGTTGTCTCGTCTCGCCAATCGCACTGCGTACCGCCGTATCCGGAATTCGCGCTGACCCATTCATTTTTGTGTATTACAAAAAATCGCGCCAGAACTCAGTTTTAAAATAGAGAGTATATTACTGCTAATTCTTGGACGATAATATTCTTAAAGTGTGTACATAATTCTGAAGAATACTGCCTGTATATGATGACACATTTTAGATTCTAAAAGCTACACTATTTTGGTATTGTATGTCATGTCAGTCAAATAAATTATATAAATTCCACAACAATACATTGAATATTACTTAACATTTGTTGTTACAATATGTTATTCGAACTTTCGGGTTATAAAAACATTCTGACTATTGAGAGAAGCGATGCAAATGTTCAGTTCACAATATGTTTTGTATATTTTCCACAAATCAATTAGTGAAAATAGAAATTCTATGCAAATGATATTTTATTATGAAAATGTTTATTTAAATAATTGGAAAATATGGTAAAAAAAATATTCAATTTTTAATAAAAATGCAGTTAAACTTCATTTAAGGTGGTTTATCAACAGCTGTTGTTCTTACATAAAGGAGTGTGCTTCTAAACAGCTGTTGATTTCAATAACATGTAATATACATTGATAGGTTCAGAGCTGAGATGTCAAATTGGTCTATCCAAAATACGTCTATGGTTGTTTATCCAAAATTCATAAAAAATTTTCATTAGTTTCAATTATGGGCGTTCGTTTGAAAGATGTCAATTGTAGGCAAGACAGAGAGAGTTGTGCAACATGGTTCAAAATGTTGATATATGCAAAAATGGGGGAAAGGGGGCATCACAAAGAGGCTCATTACAGTAGATTTTTATTTTAACAATGTGTTAAATTTTATGATATTTGGATATTTATTTTTCGAGTTATTTGAGCGCGATATGTAATTTAGTTTTCATTAAAAATTATCCTTCTTATTGATACTTTTTTGTTCTTTTATCCAAATTTCAAGTTTAAGATTTAAAGACCTCAAATTATGTAGTAAAATGGTCTTAATTATGGAAGAAAATTGCTGAGGGCCCATAATCTTGTTTATATTTTTCATTCTCGTAACACACAACTGTGAATTTATGCTGTAGAGATTTAGCGCAGTTTTACTGTTCATTAATGATCATAAAATATAGACAAACTTCAGGGAATTCATCCAATTAGGTTTTGACTGTTAACCAGCCGATAGAGAGGACTGAGAGAAATCAATTTGCAAATCGATGTATTTTTATTTTTTTTTTATTTTGCAAAAGTGAATAGAAAATTGGAGCATGACTATAAAATAAAGGTTAAATAAATAATTCGATCAAAATAATAATTAATTGAATATTTGCTTTTATTTATTTTTTTTTTTTATGTAATACTAGCAAACAAGAAAAAAAATAAATTAGTTAAACATGAACTTTAACGACATTTTTAATGGTTCAGTAATATATTATGAATTAGTGAAAGTTTAAAAAAATTTTCTTTACTTAGACCAGGATCGATAATTTTTGAAACCAAAAAATTATAACCCATTAGAGACGGAAGAGAATATATCAAAAATAAAAGGAACAATAATTTACGGGCGATCTGAGGTAGGGAAGTGGGAATATTTTTTGATTTTTTACCATTTTTAAAAGTTTCTATCCTGGTCTAATTACTGCAGAAATACGTTTATCGAGCAAAGCATTCACCGATAGAAATATATATATTCAAAAAGTTTTACAAACAGGATTCTCTTAGTGAACTATTCCTCCATTATTTGCTGCTTCCAGAAATTTTTCCAGAAGTTTTGATCCCAAGATTAGGGTGGTTAGTTTTTTAAGTTTCAAAGACTATATAAGTCTTAATTAATTTCTTTGTCCAAACAATAATTCATTTCCACAAAATGCATTAATCCTGAAAATTTCAACTAGAATTCTACATAGTTTAATTTAAACATAGTTGTTTCGTTCTCAGACACATCCACTTAATTGGATTAGAAATAATATGTTAGTTTTTATCCTACAATATCCTAGAAAAAATAATTCAAAAGTAAATAAATAAACTGGAATTTTCTAGAGCATGTTTAGTAGACCAAAAGCCAGCACCAAAAAGTCTAAATTAAAGATAACCCTATTTGAAGTTATGATTATCTAATGGTGGTCCTGAATGTGATTAATTTTTAAAACAGTTCTCTGATAATGGCTGAAAGTACATCCAAGATAAACGTCGAAGTTTTGCCTCAATAGACGAAGGTTTTAATTTAGAAAAAAGCTTCTATTTTTACCATATACAAAAAAAGTATTGAAACTTTAAAGCAAATCAATGTTTTGAATTTTAATCGAAAATATCTGCTTTAGTTTATGTATACTCATATAAACAAAAAAGGCGACAATATGAATCTACCACGATTATTTAAAATTATAAAATACACTAATTTTATGGTGTAGATGAAACAGGGGCCAATGCGGTCACTGTACAATGGCAGTCAGCATCACTACTCCAAAACGAAAAGAGTAAGTATTGCTACAGACCTTCATGGTAGATCATTTAGCTTGCCAGAAAATGTAGTTTCAGCTACATATTTGAGAGTGGTGCATTCTGGGAATGATTTTTGCCGTTTTTTATATAATAAAAAGACGCTTGAACTTAAACGGCAACTGTTTTATTCTTATTGAAATATCCTGCTAAAGTTCTTTTTTTAAGCTTATTATAAATGCCCACACACTGTTACCTTCAGATGATTACAATCTTACAATACTGGCTCTTAGTCTAATCGAATCAATGGATATTACTAGAAAATGTATTATTAGAAAAATATCGAAGAACGTAGTAGTATGTAAGAATATTCATTTCGAACACGTGATTCTTATAATGAAACTTTAATTAAGTCGATTACTATTACATACATACTTTGGATCGATTTTTTTATGTATCTAAAATAAGCCCTTATTTTCATTTCATTATAATTCCATATTGTGCTTATAGTACAGAACAAAAAAAAGTATCAAATCCTTTGTGTTTGTACTCAAATTTGCAATTTCAATTTTTGATTTATTTAGTGTTAAAAAAAAAACAATTCGTTTATTTTGTGTAAACGAAAAACAAACGAACTCTAACGAATTTGTAAATTATTAATAAATAGAATATTATTGAATATTTTTATTTTTAGGTTATTAAATTCTCAAAGGATATTTTAGTATTTTATTATTATTTTTTTTTTTTGTGTTGATAAAACTTTCAGTGTGTTTGTGTTTATGACATATTTTTATTTATTTTTGGATTGAACGAAAATTAAAGGTATGTTCTATCTATTTCATTTACGTGGTTTTGGGTAATGGGATTACTAAATTAAATGTATGATTCAGTTTGGTGTTTCTACAAATCTAAGAGTTGATAGATAATTTTTGGCAGCTATCTACCTAAAAATTATTTGAAGCCCAGAAAGATAGCGGATCTTAGTATCTCACATTCATGTTAATCCGTTTTCCGGTTAACTGACAAAATAATATATATTTCTTAAAAAATGCATATTTTTATAATCGCCATAAAAAATATATCAGCCTTAATTTTTGTTAACGTTTGTAAATATTGACCGCAAAAATAAAATTTTGGTAAAGGTGTTTACAGAATCACCTAATCAATCTATTTTCGTTTGCCCGTCAACGAGTTATCAAGAAAACTCAAAAATAGAATGAGATAGTGAGCTGAAATTTTGATGACGTATTCTGGATATTAAGAGTGAGTTTAAGTTCGCGAATGAGCAAAATCGATTTATTGGATCCAAAGGATCCATAACTGAACTTTTGAACTATAAATTTGAAACCATAAAATGTTTGATTTGAAACACATTTTCATAAAATGTTTAGCTCAAATTTAGCTAATCAACACATATAATTACATACCTACTATTATGAAATATATATTTATAACTGTATAGACTAGATATTTCGAGTATTTAATGAATACTAATGATTAAAAACAGTTCAACCATTGCTATTCAACTATATTTCGAGTATCTAAACAATTTCTCGAATATTAAATTTAACACAAATATTTAATTTCGAAATTTTGAAAAATAAATGGAACAAAGCAGAGCTTAGACCCGATAAAATTATTTAGCCTCGATTTTCAAAACAAAATCCGTGTTGTTTTAAAATTTCCCATCTTTCCTTTTGCTTTAGACCTAAAAAATTACTTGAAATGAACATAAAAAAGGAGAAATAAATTATTTCATATTTTTGAATGTATCATATTATTATATTTTTGTAGATAAAATATCTTTATTATGTATAAATTTAGATATTTTGAATACACAAACATAATGAATATTGATTCATATAAATATGTAGGTAGTGTATGTAAATAATATATAAAACAAACCTTAAAGGTTTTTAAAAGGTAGAAGAATTACAGAATGTATCTTTAGAAATACCTAAATACAATTCGTATACTTCACAAATATTATTCAAGTTATAGATATTTATATAAAATCATACACAACGTCATTAAAAATATTATTATGCACATGGATCTGGGGACTTGGGGGAAAAAGGTTATTCATTTAAAAACAATGTTTTTATTGAAAATGAAGCTTTTAGAACTTTACTAATTTAAGGTAATCGGAAGCTTGTAAATTTGGAAACATTGAAAGTATATAATAATATAATACTATTAGAGCGGGCTGAGAAATTCAAATCAGAAAATCTCATGGTGTGTGTGTATAATGCTGTCTGATGTTACATCAGGCAACATCATAAGATTTTCTGATGTAGGCCATCTGTTAACCAAAAAAGTAATTAATAAATTTAAAGTAACCGTTATTCAAAACCATTCACCCAATATCGACGCATTATCTTCTTCTTTTTTTAAATGATAATAATAAAATAAAATAAATATAAAGTATAAAATAAGTATTCAATCAAATTTCATAGAAAAAGCTATAAAAACATAGATCGGAATGACACGAATCGGAGCATATCCGATAGTATGTCTGTGCGCAGATGCTTAAAATTTTCTGATCAGAAAATTCGATGGTATTCGCCCACTCATACTATTGTAAGGATCATTAAAAACACTTGTGTGACAAATTAGATTTTGAATTCATTAAGAAATCAATATTTTCTGAAATTGACAACCAAGTTTTATGTATTAAACATATATTGCAACAGACATAAACTGCCGTAATAAATTAAACACAGCAGTCGTAACCAATCAAGAATTCAATAATATTTACTGTATATCTGTATACATTATATTTATATAAAGATTTTGATTTGAATAAAAGGTTCGAAGCAAGTAGATGTTTATTATTTTCTATATATTTAATTTCATTATAATATTTGATTATGTTATTTCATTATAGGTTATTGTTATTATTATTTATAAAGAACATTAACAATTTTATATAAATATACATGCAGCAAATACTAACAGTAGTACACAATACAGTCGTATAGGCTCTGTGTTATTTTAATATGAATTCATTTCATAAACCCTTTTAAAATAATTTACTTCAAATTATTATAGTAATTACAATTATAGGGTTATTCAGTGTATTTTGTGAGTATAACAAGTCGTCTTTGGTACGATAGGTTTTACCACCGTTTTTGCGATATACATCCATAACAGAGGTTATCCACATCATTATTTTTTTATTTATATTTATTTAACTGCTACGAATGTATTAAATTCAACATAATGCTTGATGAACGGGCATTAAATGAAGACTAGAATTTGGTGTGTATTGCACCTTTTTTTGGCATGGCTATGCCAAAAAAGGTCTGGAGTAATGAGCAGAAAACCTCTACAAACATTTCCGGCAATTTTCTACCTATCCTTGCACCGATAGTTAGTTAAACGTCCCATAAATTATAATTTATAATCTAAAACTGCCAAAATTATCTGCTGGTATGAAAAAAATATTATGAAAGTATATAAATAAAAAGAAGGATCAGTATTAAAGGGTTCACGGATCTAGGATCAACCTTTTATTTGGACTTCAACCTCAAATACAAAAAATCTTAGTTGTTAAAAACAAATATCTTTTGTTTGAAACATTTTTAATAGAATGCATTACCATAATAAGTCCGAAAAAATCAATTATTTTTTAATATTTTAAAATAGTATAGTTCTTCACTTACTGGATGACAACTATTAGTCCTTTAAGTTAAACCACTAGGCATTAATATTTGTAATCCAATAGATAATAATCGGATTCCATTGAAGCGTATATATTCTGATTATAGCATTACAAAGCTTTATATCTAATAGCATATATGTGTATAATATTATATCTATGTGCATACGAGACAACATATGAATATTTAATATCGTAATGTCATCTTAAATAAACAGAGCATGCAAATAGATGCATTACATGCATTTTAAATATAATCAAATTTTTAAATTTTACTAGGAAAATATCGTAAACAATAAGTGTATTAACAAACAAATATAGTTAAAAGCTTCAAACTGTTTTCATACCTTCTAAATTGCCCTGATTTTATCAGTTCACGACAAGAAAGAGTTTGAAGTTATTCAAAGTTATGTTTTTTTATTATTTTATATGACTAAAATGCGAATATTTTTGTGTTAAAATAGAAAATTTGACTTGAAGAAATCATCTGTAAAGCTAAAAACTTGGGTCATGCGTCCATTGGATACAACTGACGGGCGGTATGGACTAATTAGGTGATTCTATGACCACCAATACCAAAATTTTGTTTCTGACTTCAATATTTTCTAGCGTTACGAACTTTAGACTAAAATTAATATACTCGGACATATTATGTATATGTCGAGTACCAGTAATTTCTTGATTTTTCGTAGTGTTTCCACAATTTATATATCGAAAAAAATCATCCTGTATTTATTTACATGTGTTACTACTAAACCTACATATGTTAGTTCTAATTAATTTAATAATGTTATTATTTTTAAAAAACAATCTTAATTATATAAATGACGATAATTAAAAAGGTATAACAAACACGCGTAGAACTTTGATGAATGCGAGCGAGTGTAGGTGGGCCTAGAAAAATAACTTAACATATTATTACGTAGAATCATTCAGGTCTCTTTAGAAATTATTTTTTTAATTATCATTTACAAAATAATCTATAATTATTTGTACATTATGATAATTTTCATGGTGGGTGTATTTACGAACGTAATCATTCAATGCAGCTCTATTGAAATAATAATGTAAATCATTACATAATAAGCTCTAATAAATGCGACAAAGTCATACCAAGAATTTTCATTGTGTTTCGAAAACCTTGTAACCTGGCAACGAAGCGGTATTTAACCTATACGAAGCTTTGATCACATTAAGATAATGGGCACCCTATGACATTTTCACAGCACTATTTTCTTAGAATATGCAAGGAAAGTTGATAGGCGCTATCTAGACTTACTTTTATTTCTTAACAATAACATTTAATTATGGTATATTCAACAAAAGTAATTTTGTTTATCATTTATTGGGACCGTATTTAACGTATTGGAGGCCCTGGGTACCTTAAGATACTGGAGTCCCTATGATATTGACAGAGCATTATTTGCAAATAAAATTGATAAGCGAGATTGTAGATTTGTTTTTATTACTTAGTAATATTAATTTAAAATATAATCCACAAAAGTCACTTTTTTTCTCATTTAAAAGTACTTTAAAATATGTATTTATATTGAATGCCAATTTATATTGAAATACTGAATTGAATGTTCTCGAAAAATATGTAAAAGAAGGTTTTCTAAATAGTTTCTATTCAAAGTAACAATAATTGATTTTGATAAATTGCATTTTATGAAAATACAAAAGCTTTATATGCATTTAAATGTATTCAAAACACTGTTAAGTGTAGCATATTTTGAAATGTCTCTCTCTGAAAAGGTTAGATATGAAACTAAAATTAATGGTCCGTTGGCGCAGCGAGATTTTTAGGATGAAATTAGTTTCGGGCATAATTATGATCACAGTTACAAATTTTTCCTCATCGAAAATTCTGAAAAATGTGCGTTTTAGCTTCATTTCGTAACATTTTTAATTACACCCCCATGAAGTGTCCGTTATCGACAATCTGAAAATAGTAATTCTCCAGGTTATCAAAAAATGGATGCCGAAATTTAACAGATATTACAAAAAATTTTGTATATTTATTATTGAATGAAATTCTTATTAGAATAATAAGAATTTCTCGGGCTCCGAAATAAAAAACAGCTGACCTTGCAGCCTTTCAAAGAGGAAAAGTTTGTTTGTCATAATTCAGGTACAATTTACCTTGATGCTTATTTTTCCAAAAAAAACTTGCTCGTCCACGTACTATAATTTTCACAATACTATGTAATACATTTTGGTACGGTATTCTAGGTAGACACGAAATGAAGTTGAAAGCTTTCTTTATATATTAAATAAAAAGCATTGTTACAAGGTACATTATAATGTTTCAAACTAGTATTCTACTTTGTGAGCTTTTATCCAGAAAAAAGAATGGGTTTTTTTGTTTTTGAAGTTTTTTTTTTTTTTTTTCATTCTTTTATAATCCAGGTCTACTTAGAATGACCTTCTGTGACAGATGTAAAATTGTGTCCATCAAGAAACATTAGATGATACTGGTTGTATCTTGAAAATAAAGTACATATCATACATTCAAAGTTCTTATGACATCAATTTTAATCGGTTTTTAAATACTTGGTTGATAATTGAGCACAATCAATCCTGAGCAAAGGAAATCTTCGATGAAAAAACGATCTAAATTGGCGCGGAGTTTGAACGGGCTCACAAAAATAATGTTTTATTAATGGAAGCAGCATGACTGTGCTAAGACGCGTCATGAACTTATTTCTAAGAAAGTCGACTACTTCTTGTTGAAGTAACATCTAATTCATTTAGAGTGTAATTTTTATCGCTAATGGTTTTAAAGTTCCATGAGATCCAATTCATCGAACTTTCCCAAAAATAATGGTCGTGATTTTGCATGAATAATCATGTCACAAAAATTAATGGACTCTATTTAGGTTTTTGCTCTCCATGCTTTCCAAAAAAATAGCCTTAGATTATTTTTCAAAAATATCACACTACTTAACGACCTTTCAAAGTATACCCTGCAATAATGATCCCCATTGTATTTGTTAACAAATACCCAAAGATAGTAAACACTATGTGTACATAGTTTTACCTAAAAGCATACCTTGAAAAAGCTAATTAGTAGTACTGTAAGCGTTTAAGCTTTTGTTTGTTATTTACAAAACGAATGGAGCGCAATATTGTTAGTTACAGAGTGGTCGCAGTGGTGGCTGGAAATTCTGAGGCCGTCACATTGAATGGTCTCAAAGCAGATACACAGTATCAAGTGACCGTGGCAGCGGTATTTAACGGTAAAAAATATCGTAGTCGTCCTATTGTCTTCCGCACACTGGGTAAGTCTGGTTTACGATTTGGTTTTACTCAACTTTTGTCTTAATTTGTTTTTTTTTTATTATAGAGCCTCCACGTACTTCCCCACATCAAGATGTTGGGTCTGCTTCATTACCTGGAAGTGGAAACCCTTCGTCGGATGGATCAGCCGATCATCACAATAGTTTTGGTGGTACCTTTGCATTAGGGGGTCCACCTCATTTATCTCCACCAAATCCAAATAGTTTTACAGAACCCGAAGATTTTACGAATGTGAGTACTAATTAACCAGTATAGAATTTTTTTAATCAATTTGTATTTCTTAAAATTTTCATTGGTTCCTTTCTACGTGACTGTTTGGGTGAAATTTTTAGATGATATATTTTGATAGAATTATTTCTATTTCTCAATGTTTTCGCCTCACGTTTATATGCTTTGAAACGGACTGAAAAGTACAAAATAATTTTTTTCAGATCAATTCCTAACCGCTTAGAATATAATCGGTTAGAAAGCGATTTGTTATATTATAAACAAAAAATATGTGAGGCCGAAATATGTGTTGAATTGAACCACAACGGAACACAAAAATGGACGCAAATTTCCCATCACATCAACCGATTTAGTCTTGTGACAGTTTAGAATAGTAAATAATTTTGTTTGGTTTTTTTCAAATATATAATGATTCTAATTAGTTGATATCATTTTTAAAAATCATGCATTTTCCCTCTTACTAAATAATCTATTTATTTTTTTTGTTGGGTTTTTGCAGGTACGTGGTGTAGAAATAGGTATCGTATTATTAGTATTATTGGTATGGGTAGCAGCGATAGTATTATTTTTTAATCGTTGGGGTAAAATCCGTATGTTATTACCATATCAACCCGATTACAAGGAGCAATTAAAAGTGCCTGGAACGGGAGTTTGTGCGGCAGCTCAAGCAACGACGAATCCTACATGTAATGGAAATCATACACAATCACATGTATGTCCACAAGTATGTTCAAGCAAACAATATTTATTTAATTATATACTTCTTTAACATTTTTATTTTTTACTATTTTATATCCTTAATTTTAACAAAAATAATTAATCAATGCATGTTAATCTTCCAGTAATTCTAATTTCTTTAAAAATGGCAGTAATTTTATTTTGGGATATAATAAGCTTTGTTCCATGGCAAAAACAAAAGCTACGAAAATTCAATGTTTCTCTCTCTCTCTATTCTTAGGAATTATACTATAATACAATCTGTACACTTTATTTCAAGGGAAAATAACTTTTAATTTTCGAATTTGGATCTTTTTGAAAGCTCTTTTCGTGTCGCTATACAGTTCGTATTTCAATTCGTGTCAAATAAAGAATTAATTTTTAATTAAATGATAAGGTTTTATGGTTAATTCCTTTCGCTGTTTATTCCTTTATTGTAATTATTATTCATTTTAAGGCACAAAAAATTATTTTTTCGCTATATTTTCCCAAGATAATATTGGAATCGTGGATTTTGAAAAGAGGTACTAGTAATTTCTACTGAATTCTTCGTTTTGATTTGGAATTGAATCATAGAATATTTGACACGATCTAAAATCCTACCGAGAATAAAACCACAGTTTTGTCAATTGAATTTTTGAAGTTATTTTCCCACAAAAAAGAGAATCAACTCAAGTAATTTGCTTCCTCTAAGCAATTGACATACCTTAACTTGCTTTTATTTCCTTGCGTTACTTCCCAAAAAGCAATTTACAATAATTATGTCAAAATTAATTACAGATTTTGACATCATCAGACATGATGACAACAGGAGCATGTCAAGAAACATACGATAATATTATATTTGATAACTAAAACATTTATTTGGGGTATTTCAAACAAACTTCAATCCAATAGGATCCAAAAATAGTTTAAGAGTTGTCACACTTAAATTTTAATAAATTGGTATTTTCAAAATTTCCTCCACATTGCTGGGATATCAGTTTCTCATAGACTACATATTTGAGGAATACTTAATGCACTTTTTGAATACTCAATGAATTGAAAAAGAAAACATGAAAATTTTTCGTTGGAAATATATTTTTTTTAAAATTAAAACAGAACATACCCTCGAAAACGACTGATCTAATTGAGAGGGGATTTTAAGTAATAATCTCATTATTTTGAGAGATTGTTGAAGGTATAAACTCTGATACTGTTACTATATTGTAGGCCAAATAAGCCTACATACCGGAGACGATGGTTCTACGAATTTCCGTTTCGAATTTCATTAGTTTGAATGCGTTTTTTCTAGTACTTAAATGAATTTGGGCATCAATATGGTCTAGAGATTAGATTTTATAACGAAATTATTCGATTAACTTATATCGTTTTAAATTACCAGCATGGAGTCAAACAGGAAATACCTTTAGCATTTCGTTTTTAATTTGCATTATTTAAAACAGTACCAACTTTCAACTAACCTAATCAGTTTATTTTCGTCTTTAATCTATTTTTTTTTTCTAAGGATAACAAAACAGAGATAACGAAGTATCTCTTTGCCCGAAATACTTACCTTTGATACGGTACTGCTTTAAATAACCTTCTGAACAACTCTTAAACTATAATAATCCGATCCCTGTAGAAAGTATTATCGAAACCCTGGCATGGCATGCCGCCTATATTTCCATTCTAACTTACTATAAGGAAATCTTTCACAATTTTTCATAAAACTCAAACAGAAATCAAATTATGGAAACTCTAAGCTCAAAGGTGGTTAAAGTAAAGGTCTTTCTGTAACTTAAAAATTTTTTATCACTAATGAGTCGTATTATGGTAACTAGATTATGACTGAAATCTGCCACGGCAGAGGCAAGAGTTTCAAAAAGAGTTTTAAATAAAATTTGTTAACCATAAAATTTTATATAAAAAGATTATGTCTGTTACAAGCAACTGAGTTTAATGGTGTAGGGAAATAGCGTGCTGTCAGTCAATCTGATTTCTTAGCGTTTGCCGGGGACAGGTGATTAATCACCAAAATACACATCACCAAAAACCTGATTTAGAAGCAGATTTAGGGGATGTATTTCATGCAATATCTCGAATTAGTCATAAACCGGTCGTAAAATAAATTTTGTAGTAAAATATTAGCAATGCACATGGTTTTTTTACAATTTTAATGCCAGCCCCTCTGGGCAAACGCTAACGCATGGGCTGATTGACAGTAGGCTATTTGTCTACTATAAATGTGTCATAATATTAAAAATCTTAAGAAAATGTTTCTATTTTTGGACTCGCTCACCTGTCGTGATTAAAAGACCGTTACTCAAACCATTCTTCACCTTAATATATTTTGAAAACTCTTATAATGAAAGTAAAAACTTAAATCATTAATGAATGGCTTATTTTCTTAAAAATCTTTAGAGTAAAACGAAAATAAAAAATATACTTTACAACTTTAAACAATTTACGTCATATAAAATCAACAGTTTGAGGGATAAATTTTATAACAATAAAGTTACATTATTTAGTTTATTATTGTATTACTTATGCTTGTATTTAAATTCATAATACAAGTTAGATTTCTACATGTTACAAGTTGACGAAACAGAGTTTTATTGTAGTAAATATAAATATATGGGGCATTCTAAGTCAAGAGGACGTTTTACTGATAAAATACGACACCACCAAATGTAAGAATTTTCATCTAATTTCTTAACAGATTTATTAAAACCCTGCAACGTAACCTGTCAAATTTTCATTTTTTACCATTATAGAGAACGCTTGAGGAATGGTCTCTATTGAAAAACTATTATAAAACATAAAAAAATTTGTATATTGAGTTTATATTAGAATCTCATGACTCAAATTGTATACATACAATTTACTTATGATTAATAAGAATTTTTCTTATATTCCCATAAAGAACACATTTATCTCCTGGCTTCTTTAAAACTATAAAAAAATTTGCTAGTCATTTTTTAAAAAAATTGGAAAAGGACAGGCCAGGGGAGAGATATTTTGCATGTTTGGGGTGCAATTTTGATTTTAATTAATAATTGAAATTGACTGCTCATAAAAGTCAAATCAAATTTTTAAAAGAAATGTGGATCATGGACATCGATCGATGTTACTTCTTTACTTAGAATGACCCATATATGAAATTAAATATGTATCAAAAACAAGGGAATGAATTACATATCTTATATTATTAAATTTAATTAAATTTATATCAAAATATATTATTTATAAATGTTATAATCATACAACGAAAATGTTCATTTGAACGAAAACAAACAAGAGTTGTATTTTCAATTTGATCCGGATAAACAAAATCAGGTGATTAGATGAAAAGCAGATGAGAGAGACCCATAACCATTCCCAATAATTACAAATACAACTAGGACTCTGTTATCTCCAGGATATATTAGAAAAAAAAATAGTGCGTGGAAGAAGTGAACTTTGTAATGTAGAAATGAAAATAGGAAGGGGTAGAAATTCAATACTTAGTTATCCTTTTTAGATACGGTTTAAATCAGATATGGTAAATTGGTTGCTATTAAGAACTAATCTGCAATAAGTCAATGCGATGAATTTTGAAGATATGAGATGCTCTCCACAAATTGCTTTATTCGCATTTGTTGATTGAACATATGAATAAACTATTTACCTTCGAAAAATTTGCAAATGGTACACAAATAACCCAAAAATGGTGGTAAATTTTGCAATCACTTACAAATGCATCATCAATTTTTTATTGAATTCAACCAAAAAATTGTATAGATCGTTTTCTAGTAACCATTTTCTAACTTCGTTTTTAAAATAAACAACGCATTCAAAGTTGACACAACGTATTATGGTTATTTTTCTCAACCAATGTTCATGTTCATTCATTGGATCATGTAATATAATATGAAATCCAACACGGCATGTTATATATTCAAATACAAATATTATTATTCATTCGTATTCTTCCGTAATCCTCTCGCATTATATTTTAGTATTATATTCATCGTAAATATTATCGCCTTTTGTTCTCGTACCACAAAAACGCTTAATTTATTATAAATTTCTCGTAATAAATTTTTCTTTAACTGTTTGTGTGAATGAATTTTATTCACATAAAATAAGTTTTATTAAAATTTACAAATAAGCATACCATTTTCTATTAATTTTTTGTCGTAAACTCGTAGTGACAATAATGGTATTTTATCCCATTAAAAAATAAAAATTATTTTCTTTCTTCAATCATCATTGGTGTAGTTATAAATATGACGGAATTCCTAAGTATAATACTTTGCCGGATGATCCATAAGTTTATTATAATGATATAAAATCGTGATCAAGTTTAATTGGCGTTATATCTGTGTCATGTTTGAGATGTCATCGAAAAATTTTGAGTCACGCATGACATAATTCTTACATATATATACTAGGGTATATCACAAATTTGGCAAAAGTGTTTGTTGAGATACATTTTCATCGAATTGAAGCTATTGTATGTGCTATCGAAAGATGATTCATATCTTGTTTGCCTGCTAAATAAGAGAAAATTCTGTGTGCGGTATCTAATGTGGATTAAATTCGGCAAAATACAAAATACGTGAAAACAATTTAATTATGAATAGCATAATTCTTCATGCTCACCAACCAACTAATCATAATGCTTGGATTAATTTTGTCACTTCTGTCAACTATTTCAAAAAATGATACTAATTTGAACGGAAATATTACAATATTGTCGCGTATATAAGAGAAAGAAATTGCAAAATCGGTCCTCAACATGGATTCCTACAGGAACTAGGTATCGAAATTATCAAATTAGTGTAATGAAGCTTAACTAAGCTCTTCAGACAACGATAATTTCTTCACAACCACATTTAAATTAAAATTATGTAGAAAATTTGTATTGCATTCATGAAGTGGAAAATTTCCCGAATGTAATATAAGACATGTACCTAAGAGAAAACAGCAAATTTAAAACAAGTATACAATGAATTTTCCTCGTGTGATTAATGTGTCTACCAAATTTCGTCCAAATCGAAATAATCGTTCGAAAGTTAAAGCGGGACAAACATAGATGTATAACGAAATGAAAAATCGACCTGTTATACAATCGACCTTATATCGTTCAGTCAAAATACGTAGGGCACGTATAAACACTTATTTGGGGGATTATCGCCCCATTATGTTGCCCTACACTATAATCTCTGTAAATCTGTTTTTGATTATAGCTATGAAGCATTTCCAGTTTCTGGTAAAGTTCATTATTATCTCAACGTTAACTTTTATCGTACATTTCACGTCCTAAGTGACTTTGTTCAAAAATATTTATAGCAGAATTTTTCTATATTCATTCTGAATTCAACTAGTTTCAATAAATAGTAAACTAATCACTTAATATCAGTTATAATTTTAATAGACGTGTTTCTGAAATGAAAAATTGACTCACCCCCAACTGTTTCAACTTTCATAGACAAAGTCTAATTATAGTAAAGTAGGTTTATCTTGATAACGAATGATAAATTTTATTCTATAAAAAAACTATGTCAGCTTTTGAATTGTTAAAAATTATACAAAACACAAATACAATAAAAAAAAGGTTATTTAATTTTCAATTAAAAACGCATTATGCAATTATATTATTTATGCATTAAATGTTATTTTTTATTTTTTTATTTACGGAATATACTAGAAAAATCAATAGTTTAAATATCATGTATGAGAAAGAGTAACCTCTAGAAATGTATGGTTTTATAAATAATGTCTATTTACCGTCATACTCGACTTTCTTAATATGCCAGAGTGTATTAATTTTAGTGTATAGTTTGTAACGCTGTCTAATATTGACCGCAAAAATATAATTTTTGTATAGGTGTTCATAGAAACACCCAATTATATATAGGTGTTCATAGTCTATTTCCGTCATCACGATAACTGAAAAACATAAAGAGATAGCAAGCCAAAATTTTAATGACGTTTTCTAAACAAAAAAAGTGATTTAAGTTCGTGAAAGAGCAAAATCGGTGCATTGGGTCCAATCGATCCTTGAACTTTTAAACTATAAGAGAAAAATTCAAAAACAAAAAACTTTGCGTTTTAACGAAAAATAAATTGAGAAAGCTGGTGAAAAAATTTTAAGCTCCTAAAAAATTAAGCTCCTAAAAAATTAAGACTTTATTGTCTGTTACTCATTTGAGCTCTGCAACTAACAGCCTGATTAAAACAGGAATTCCATATTCGATCAGAGTTCTGTGAAAATAGTGATACTCTATTAAATGACTAAAAACTGCGATAATTTACAATAATTACCATCGTAGGCATTATTCCTGCTATAAAATTATAAGATATTTTACTTCAGTCTTTATGAAATTCTAAGTATTTTATTACTTATCTATTAAACCTTTAGTTGTCATCGTTAAAGTCATGAATCATAATCGATTTCATATTATTGTATAAAATAACCACACGATGCTAATTAAGGGTTGAAATCTTCAACTATTTCTATAAGAATTTTAATAATAAATTACTTTCCAATCTAACAGATTTACTTTCTACTTTTTTTCTAGATAATAAGTAGAATAAATTCTTGGAAATGGAATGCATATTATAAAAAAAATAGCTAGAAAGAATTTTTAGAACGCTAGAAATTTGCTAGAATAGATTTTTTTTGTTTTTGAATTTGTAGCGAGTGCTTGAATTTTTATTTTGTTTTATTTTGTTTAATTTTTTTGTTCTGAAAACGAGAGATAAAAATATCAAAAAATAGAAATTAATCTAGAATTTTCTCTCTAATATGTTAAGGGTGGGTGCTGCATGTTGGACCAGTGTTTCAAATATCCGCGTCGTACACGCGAATCCCGAGAATGCGGCTGTCAATTTGCATTGTTACATCGGGCCGATCATATCACCTAGCAGCCGCCGAGCCCAAGTCTAACTACTTCACGGTCCGTCCATCCACCCCATCCACCTACATCACCACTAGTAAGTCTTCCTATCTCTTTCTAATTTTAATTTCATTCTGTTTTTTTATTTTATTCATCATTTTGTTGACCACTTTGTTTTTCACCAACTGTTTTTTGTCATAAAATAAGAAACTTTTTTCGAATATACATATATAAATATTTATAACGCCATCTCACTCTCATTCTCACTTGTATAATATGTATATTGGTCTTTGTCTCTCTCACTTCATTCCATCCAACCATTTTTAGTATAGTGTTACTACACGTTTTCACAAATAAGCGCAATTTTAATTTCTCTGTTCTAATCTTCATATATTCACTGAAATTTCATCATTTTTTGTATCACCTAGAAAGTAATTCTAGAACTAAGTTCTTTAAAGAAGACAGTTGAATCATGGAAAATCACTTTTCGAAGTAGAACCTAAAAATTGCAGGTACCTTATCGCAGGTATATTAGATTAATAAATGGCAAGATAATATAAAAATTATGTAATTATGTTAAAGATTCTACAAGACTTTTCTACTTGGAACTTCCGTCTCGTTCCAAGGCCTATTTTGGATTGGTATTGACCGATGTTTATTCTTCAAGTATTGTTAGTAAATGATATAATCAATTATATAACGATTCCACGTAATTGATTACTAGGAACAGCTATTTTCATCTAGACATTGATTGAAATTGAATATTTATGTGGAATCTCATTAATTAGCACAGGTCATTCATAAGGGGTAAAATAATCAATTGATTAATATTGAATCTAAAGTACTTGTAAGAATCTTCATATCTTGTTTATAACATGATTGGCGAGAAGAAATATCGGCTCACAGATTAAAGAATAGTTTCAGAATTGGATCCATTAAGTCTCTAGGAACTGTCTAGATGTCACTATTGAGGATAAAATTAAAAACTATACAAACAGGAACTGCCCTGCAATAAGTACCTAGATATGCGAATTAAATATCAATTTCTAAATGTGTTTTGACAGAAATCAAAGCTTCTTATTGCTCAAAACTCGGCTCAAAATAGAATGACAATCTAACGTGAAATCGATAAAAAAAGTAATGGCCATAATTTAGCTAACGGCTCATACATTAATTTGCTAAGTTTATCTAACCGTGTTTTTATGAAAAAATTAATTAATTCAACTTATTAAAATGCACTTTTAGCCATCTAGTTTTTGAAACATCTATGATATGAATTAAAATGTCTGGATATATGAAGATTATGAAAGAAGGATGTTAAAAATACATTTTGGGGTTTTCACAAAAATAAAAAATAACACTGTTTTTTTGGTAGTTAATTACAATATAAGCACAATTTAATTCCACAATAAAACTGTGCCGTTTATTTTTTGTATTTTTATGTTAAAAATATTTCTATGGCTGTGACTGTGTGTGTGTGTGTGTATCATGTAATTTGTGTACGTGTTTAAAAGTTTTTTAAAAACTGTAGTCTTTTTATGGAATACATTTAGGATAATTAGCATAGCTTTAACAAATGAGTATACCTATACAAGAGCCTTCAGGGTAAAAAACGGATATTTTAAGTGTTGAATTTTTGTAAAAATGATCAACTTATCATGAAAGTTCTAGAGTTTGTCACGTAAATTTTGGTTTTCTAGAACAATGTAAGTCATTTCAGAAATCCAAAAAATTACACCGATTTAACGATTGGATGTCTGCTTTCCGAAATACCGAAATCGATTCGAGGCAATGGGTTTCAGATTAGGATCTTAAGAAATATATCATAAATTATGCATCCAATTTTAAATGGATGTTGTTTTTTTGGTCAAAATAAACTTGTAATCAAAGTTTTATTGAAATTGAAGATTAATTGTTAACCTCTTTATAAACTCGAGAAAAACAGACCTACACATTTCAGAAATAATACCTTGTTTAACGATAGATGGCATAGTTTTTAATATATTGTCTGTAATCCTATCCGATGGCCAATATCTCGGATCAATATCAAGCCTTATTTCGGAAGCTTGAAGCTTTTGGAAGAAATTGAGAAATAAGTGTTGGTTAAAGACTACAACTTTTATAGTAGTTATTTTATGGTTTTCATGTTCATAGTGGGAGCTTATTCATGGGTATTGTTTGCTGGCCTTAGGCTCGTTTTTAGAATCAACAATGCCACAGAATCCCCCTTTAAAACTGAGTTTATGATCTTTCCTAATTGCACAGTGATTTTTCGAAATTGTACAGTGCTACTGATAGCGCATTCGCAGTCATTACCTCATCACTTTAATCATATTTGGAATATCTGCATGTTGGTATTTTATTTTAAAATGAGTATTTTGAAAATAACTATTTTTATTTCAAGTACTTTTTTTTTTTTAAAGTATTTTATATATCTAATAAAATTTTCAAATTTACTTTGTATTTGAAATACATTTTATACGTATTTTTGGACATCTCTGCGAGCTATACCTACCCAAAACGTGTAATATAATCAATCTTCCTGAAAGATTGATTTAAACATATGATGTTATTTGAGTATAAATAAATAATTATATCTATGTTGATATTAAAATTATGTAGAATGATATATAAAACCCAAAATTGAAAAATGCCTCTTTTATAAGTAATTTTTTTAATGTACTTTTCAATCAATTTGTAATCAATATCACCTTAGTAGCTTCAAGCAATGCGCGAACATTTTGATTACAGATATCATTAATAAATCAAATGTTTATTTTGTACATTATAATAATACAATAATTGTATTTCTTTCTTTTGTGTTATTAACTATTAAAATACATATCCTTAAGGTGAAGACGGGCAAAAAAAGAGACATTTATAATAACGAGCAAAAATATCTCACAAAAATAATTATCAAAATGGAATGAAAACTAACAGGTGCAATTAAAAGTATGAAAAGGAACGTCATAGAGTTTTCGCTGAGAAAAATAGATATCGAAAATTGATTTTATATTTATAAACTGCTTTCATGTCAAAATTGTGCATACGAAATTTCACCAAATTTGGACAATTATTTATTGAGTAGTTTTGTGCTACTCAATAACTTTTTATAAAAACATTTTATTGGAAAAATTACCAATATAGATAATTTTTTTCTAAATCGAGGATATTCCGAAATACAGTATCCTTCTACAACTCCAATATATATAATTTTTTTAAACCAATGAAACTGGTTAAGTTTTAATTTTTAACTAGAAAAAGAAAATATATTTAAAATGAATTTTTATCAAATTTAGGGTTATGTTTATCATTGAGCACGGATATGCATCAGAATAATGTTTAAAAATTGCAGACTTTACCATAATTAGACAATCAAAAACCTACAAAAATGATATTTGTTATAATATTAATGCTATTAAAAACGATTTTTTATCACTTCAAAATTAAAATTTTAATTGTTGATGATTTTATCTTTCATGTAATATTTAATAAAATTTATTTGTATAAAAATTTTATATAATAATTATATAATAAAACATTGTATAAGACAAAGGCAACAGAAATTCTGACAGATAGAAAAGACCAGGTATATACGCCACAAAACACATCATCAATCTATTGGATTATAAATCAATTTGGATTCGTATTTAATTAAGAAGGTAGCGGTAGTTAAAGCCTTGCTTGAGTATCGAATTTCACTAAATTTACGCAGCTTCAACGCGATAAACTTTTATTACAAATTAAACGTCTTACCGATTATTAAAATTTTAATAATAATGTGATTTTCAAGGCAATTTTGAAAGAATTATAATCTCATAAGCTTATAATTTATAATTCGTTTTTTTTTTTATATTCAAATATACGGATATTAAAATCCAAGTTTTTTCTTTTATATTAAAAATATAATTTTCTTCGAATTAATTAATAATATATTTCAATAATTATTAGTATTTATTATAGACTTCAGTCATAAAGAACATTCTAATGATTCTAAAAAATATGAAAATGAATAAATTATTGATATCTAGGAAATATTGATTTTTTTTTTTTTAATTTGATATTACAAATATAGTAAAATAAGTTCAATTCTACCATTACAAGCTCGTATATATAGCTCTTTAGCATTTAATATTATTATTATTTAAATATACACACACAAATAAATGCACGTGTATTTACTAATGTGTATATATAGTGTGTACCGTTATATATTTTAACGAAGTAAGTGCAAATAATTGATATACTTAAATGTTGCTCGAACATGTCTATCATATTGTCTAGCATATTTTGCTCGAACATGTCTATTGTTTAATATTATGAAATTTGGTATGCACAATATTGACATGAAACCAAAAGGCGAAGTTTTCGATAAATACTTCGATAAGTTTCGATAATAAGGGGGTGAGGTGAGCATTTCAGCTTTTAAATAGTCATTCATGTACGTTGCAACTACTAAAAGCGAAAATGGGAATTACGAGCAATATATGAATTAAAATTTAGTGTTTAAATTAATGAAGTGTGATGTATTTTTTAATACTAATTATATTTTAAATGATGAATTTTATCAAAAAATCAGATTTGTAGTTTTTTCGAAATTTTTGTGATTGTATAAGAAACCGACGGAAACCGAAAAAAACGACGAAAAGTTCAAAATTTATTGTTCGCTGTTTATGGGTTTTCTAGGATAATTGAAGTCTAAAAAATTCAAAAATAATATTTATTTTACGATCGGTTGACTAGTTTTCGGGATATTGCATGAAATACATTCGATAAATCGGTCTCGGAATTAGATTTTTTGGCATATCTCAAAAACTACGCATCCAATCGTAAAATAGAAAAATCTGAATATCACTACTTTCTAGATATTATAAAAAAACAAATAAAATGTCCAGACATTTTCAATAACTCAAAATTTTCTGATATAATAACTAACAGAAAGAGTTCATTAATCTTTAATTACCGTAATTTACATAGGGATAGTTTTTCAATAAGTTGATCACAAATCACCCATTGGCAACGTTCTTAGTAACCACGCTGTATCAGGTAATATTTTAATGTATATTATTTATTTAATACACGTGTTCTTCAATAGCATCCGTACTGTAAATTCACATATTAAATTCATGTGAATATAGATTTTAGTAATTGTACATTACTAGATGACTCTAGTGAAGCGTGAACAAACGCTAATGCGTCGTCCTGTAATATATATAGTACAGGTATTATGAATTTGCATTCTTTTAAAGAGGAAATAACGGAGGAAATCTATATTTAAATACATGTCTTAGATTTTAAAAGCTTGAACATAGAGGTTATAGGTTCGAATCTCGACACCAGCAGTTTGTTAACTATTATAATTAACTATGCGGTGAATTGATTTGACAGTCGATGAATAAATGAGAACGTATAGTAACTGCTTATGCTCATAAAAGTTTTCTGCAGTTTCTATCTAACAACTCCAGACCTCATATGTCGGAATAGCTCCTTAAAAAGACGACTGCAGGCGGGCTACCTACCAAATCCTACTCTTTGCGCATTATCCTATCCTCCATACAAATTATGAATTTAAATAAAATACTGGTATAAAACTTTTTTATTATCGCCAACGTTTCATCAAGTTTGTTGACTTCCTCATTGCTCAAAGTTAGACGTAATACATATTAGTATTACACTGAGGAAGTCAGCAGTTATTTAACCATCCTTTTCCATAAATCAATCATGATTACAATAGAATCAGATACTAATATATTAATAATAACGATATGGGTTGCGTTTGTTATAGGTCTTGCAAACAACCCCTTTATTATATATATTTTGTTAGATGAAATACTTTATATTGTTTAAAATCTTGTTAAAATTTTTTTTTCAGAATTGAATACAATTAATTGCTTTATAGAAAGAAAGCGTTAAAAGTTAATTATTTTCATACGAATTTTATTTAATATTATTATACTATTTCTTAAATATAATTAAAATAAAATTTTCTTATTTCATATAATTATTTGTTAAAATTTTGAGAGAATATACATAAAGAAAATACGCATGTATTAATAAAATTTAATTTGAACCTAACATAGAAGAAGTACCGATGTAAATTGCTATAAACTTGTGAACATAACCTGCCTTGTGTTACAAATTTAATTTTGTAATTCCGTTTTTATTTATAAATAATGAATTTGAAATATTCACATACACTATTATAACTATTATATCTTTATTTATCATTTTAATTATCTACTTATATATATACAGAAGATATCCTACAACTATATCTTAAGATGGTAGGTACACTGTGGAAAAGATCCTTATATATTCTATATGGACTAATAAAATATATACTAAGAAGTCCAGAATGTATAGATAAATAGGAACGTAGTTCTATGAGTTCGATTAAATTTTCTCATTCGGAAACTAACTTACCATCGAGCTACCCTCGTCCATTAGCCTTTTCTGAGCCATCACATGAAATCGTTTTAAGCTATTCACAAACCTTTTTCTGTCGCAGAATATTTAGAATCTGTAATACGTTTTTGCGTTTCTATACTTGTACTGGAATATTATTGATCTTTGTGCATGGATAAGCATGAAGTAACTGGCTATATTGGTTGAGGTTATTAATAGTTTCTCGCATAACTTCAGGTCTATCGTCAGTATAGTTCCTTATAAAAGTCGACTTTAGACGCAAAACTTATCAATTTGTAGTCTTCGCCTTAGATCCTTTCCTTAAATCATGAATTTTATAATATCCGATGTAGTTAGATGAGTAAAATGTTAAAAATAATGATGGCCTCTCTTATAAATGTATTAGTCTCAAGAACGGGCTTAAAGACCTAATTATTTTTACTCTTCTCTTTAGACCCGGAAGCCAAACATCAGATCTAATTTCTATCGACGCTCATTTCAAACCTCACAATTTTCTGCGATTATCTTTGCAGCCATGCAGACTCTTTCTATGATTCAATACTGGTGCCTAGTCCTATACCTGAAAATAACTGGCATAAATTTTGTATCTATGACAGAATCAAATTTCCGCTTTGCCTTATTTTAATATTTGAACACCTATTATCCTGAATAATTGGATATATATGGCAGCGTCGTTCTTAAAATTTCCTCACGATTCGTCATTTACTACCCAGATATTCTGCAAATTTTTTTCCCTTCTAATTTTTTTTTTCAGATTGCCCAGACCATGAATCATTTAGATTCAAAGCAGAAATACTCCTAGCCTTTAATATTCTATCCTGTTTCAATAGGACAGCTTCCTAATCCCTACAGCACAGTTTTCAATCATTTACTTCCAGTAGTTGGGCAGTCTAGTTTCTTATAACGGTATTAATTATCTGACAAAACAAAATCTACTTCACTATACCATAATTTTCCTTAATTTCTTAGCCTTTTAGCTAGAATCTTTAAATGCGTTTGTATCCATCTTTTATATTTCTATCCAGTCCACACAAACCTAATTAACATTACAACGTATACTTATACCTATTTATCTGTATATCTTGGAATTCTATCTATTTCAAGTATTACTTCGAGTCAAGTGAACGCCACTTCAAATGAATTAGTTGTTATAAATTCTATACATACTTACCTATTTCAGGAATTCTACAAACAAATTATTCAAGTACAATATTATTTCTGTAAGAATGTGATGATACAAACTTGTAAAACAGGTTTTTTATATAATCGGCAATGAAGATCTCTCATTAGTGAATTTCTATGAAACTATTAAATGTCTTTCTACAAAACGTAAAAGATAATTACAATTTAAATGATTTGATTACGTCAGTGAAATGAGTGTTTAAGAAATATCTGCATCTTAGTTAATATCTTGGTAGTAATTATAAGGTCACCAATTAACAGTCATGTAAGAACACGGTTTTGCGTAAAATATGGCGAAGATGGTGATTCATAAATGGAATAATTATGGCCGGGCTGTAAAAATTTTAACTGACAACATCATCACATGTCTATCTGGCAAAAGTATCTGCAAAATTGTCAGAAGCACGGATATACATCAATTATTCTTTTTAGCTTATCACTTTTGGCGAATTTGAGTCTTTATTGCCAAACAATGTTTTTATATGTCAACTGTGCGTCGTTTTTGATCAAACTGCTTTCGTTGAAATTGACACCGAAGCGTGTAGCTTTAATTTCCCACACTTTGTTCTCGTTCTAAAACACCAAAATTATGTTTCGCTTTTTTTCACATGCTGTTCTGTGATTTTTATCGATTTGCACCATTTTTAACTATAGGTAACCTTCTACGAATGTAAATAAATTTCTGGCATTAAATCTGATTTAAAATTTTTAGATATTTTATTCAAATTGTATTTTTACTAAATGTAAAAGTTGGTCAGTCTAAATTTGTCTTTATCTGTCAAAAATGGCCTTAAATAGCCTAGAATTTTCAATAGCCATAAAAATACCGTTGAAGACTGCCGTTTATTAAATTCTAATTAAATCAGTCTGTCCATTGAATAAATAATCTGGGATAAAACGGCCCCGAGAAGGTTATCTATAACATACAAATTCAACTAATTTCAAATCCAATAATATTCACATAAAAATTATATATTTTCCAGACATTTCATCGATCGTCGGCTCAAATTGATGTAGATTGCTGGGCCGGTTCATCGCGTCGTTATAGACCGCGCATCAATTCAGCAATATTTATCTCAAACAGTGGTCCCGGCTTTGAAACCGGTGAATTTTTACGTCGCCATGGATCATCATCGAAACTGTGTCGTAAAGCACAAAGTGAAGAGAACATACCATTAACTGATTCCACAACAAAACATTTCGGCTTGCCAGTGCTCTCAATATCAGGACCATCGCCACCCGAAGAAATTGACGAGCATGAGGAAGAGTCATTCGATCAGAATGATGAAAATAATGAAGAGGAATTAGTGAAACAAAATAGTACGAATACTTACGATTCATTTGATCAGAATTCATCGTTTGAACAGTGCATTTAGAATTTAGTAAGTGCTTCGAAGCATAATCGAATAATTGGTTTTGACATTTGTGTTTTCTAGAACTTTAAATAGAAGAAAACCACCAACCATTTAACGATTTAAAATAATAAAAGTCAACTTTTTAATTATGTATCATATTTAAATATTTAAAAGTATTTTTTAATTTGTTTACTGTTTTTTATCTTTATTTATTTATTTACTTACTTTTTTTTTTAAATTCGGGTCAATTAATTCATTTGTCATTTTTATTCGTCGATATATGAATTTACAATGAAGAATTAAAATTTAATGCAGATAAAACACGATAAGTATCGATTTTCTTCATGTAATAAATGTCCTTCGATACAAAAAAAAAGAAATATTCTAACACTGATGTTTTCTTTTCTAATTGATTCGATTTGTACATAGTTCAGAAAAAACTGATCCGGATTTTGAATCAAATTAGAATAACTTTATCTTGGGGCCACATTCAGCAGTCGTCTAAACTCTACCAATAATTCAGAGCAAATGTTTTTTGAACTAAAATTAGTCCAAATAATTTTAAAAAAAACGTGCATCAGTAATAATAAATACAGTTGCGCATGTGGTCCTAACCTCAAACTCTGACAGAAAAAAACCATGGATAAATTCCGTCCTTTGTATCAAATAAAACTATTTCTTGACTTTCAAAACGTAAATTTTAAAATCTTGCAACGATATGTAAATTATGGGTCCAAAGATCATAACAAACTTAAATGGTAGGTAAGCAAAAAATACGTGCCTTTCTAAGCAGAATATAATTGAGGTTACGTTCACGTAAGTCAAGATGTCAAATCAGCTCAAAATATATTTATACACTTCTCTTACCAAAAAAAACAAAGTAAGTTTACATAAATTTTAATTCTTTATTTCGAAAAATTTGTAAAATCAATCGTGAATAAAACATGAAAATTAAGAAAAAAAACGTCAAATATTTCAATTACGAAAAGCGCAATTTATTATTAAATAATCGATATTAATATAACCTAACTTTTATCGAACTTATAAACTTAGTCTTAACAAATTTATATTGCCTAAAAAAAAACCTTATATATATATTTAATATCTAACAAATATATATCACTTATTTTGTAAATATAAAACATATACACCTTTAAAAAAACAATGACCAAATAAACATTTCACCAATTTTTCCTCTGAATGTAATAATAATAAAATTTAATTATATGCAGTTAAAAATCTTTCTTGTTGCATATCGAATTTTTATCCAAAAAAAAAAAAATATATATCTCCCTAATTAAGTAGATTTAACGAAAAACAATTTTATTAATTATTGTACTTCTAATTCTATCTAATGTGATATCATTTTG
Organism: Chrysopa pallens; assembly: GCA_020423425.1. NCBI lineage: Eukaryota > Metazoa > Arthropoda > Insecta > Neuroptera > Chrysopidae > Chrysopa > Chrysopa pallens. Next base: position 80,574,782 of record CM035593.1, read on the forward strand.
AGCCTATTCAGAATTCAATAAAATGATTTATTTCTTAATTTAGGACTGCATACTGACATTTGAAGTCTTTCACTAAACATATACGACTTATCTCTTTTTATAAGAATAGATGCAATTGGGTACATCCACTGCAACACGAAATAGTTGGTAGCAATGTTCAAGGATTTTTATCAAATGGAAAGTTCGCCCCCGTCACTATTGACATCTATATGGATGGTAGTACTTATTATAGACCAGAACTCCTAAGACTGGTTACTAGATTCTATGCCTTTTTAACTGATCCATACCTGAATTGACCGCTTTTTATTTTAGGTCCCATTTATATAATTCGGTATTATTTTGCCAACCACGGCGAAAATCAAATCCACAATCCAAGATACAGTAGTGGGTACAGTACTTTTCTAGATCATTCTAGACACATAGAAAAGGAGATATCAACGTAGAAAGCTTAGCAATCAACTAATGTCAATCTTTTTTGGATTTAATTTTGTGTGTTTGCCCTTCTTTTTTACTATTTTGAGGCCGATATGTCATATTTTCACTGCCAATAATCATAGTAATGTCGTGTATTTAACACTATAAAATTGGTACCCTCTCTCCCAAATACGCTTTTAGTCACTAGCTCGCAAATGGATGTTTACAAGGGTTCCTTTTTGTAACTTGTACATCATATGTTGAATTGTCATTAAAAGTAATAATCAGTTAGGAATATAACTATCCTGCAACTGCCCACGATTAAGTCCCAGTTAGGGTTTAATTCTTGGAATTAAAAAATGGGTTCAAGTACTTAGGTACGCGCGTCAGAAGGACTGGAGAAGGATAGTCAACACAGTGTCAAAAATATTCAGTTTAAATTTGAAAAATTAAATGAATATATATTTTCTTACATAAAGGGTAACATAAATCATAACAGCTTCAACCTGTAAATTTTGTGTCACGGTGACGGTGAATTTTGAATATCCATACTTTCGGACAACTTATCCACGAAAATACCATATTTTTTAAGTAGGACTATGGACCTTAGACAAGGGTAAACATAGCTTCTTTCGCAATTTTTATCGTAATAAAAGAATGTAATCTTTAATTTTGTTTTGGAGTCGATTCACAAAATTGCATCTATGCTTAAAAAATATATTGATTCTATAAATTTTTATTGTTCTTATAAAAATCTTCATTCTCCAGCACAACAATACAACTCTACAAATAATATATAGACTAGATTTCTAAGAAAAAAAAATATATATAGAATAAAACAGAGATGGATATATTGAGAGAGAAAAAAAATATATATTTCAAAAATTATTATATTTATAAATAAAATATAGTTAATGATAAGAAATTTTATAATAAGTTTGTACAGAGAATTTTCAAAAAAGTTTTTCAAAAAATAGCAACGAAATATTATTATAATTTTACATAACTATGAATAAGAAAATGTACTTAAAATATGTAAATTAGATTAAAATTATTTTGCTATTATAATTCTTATTATTTCTAAAATGTATTAAATTAATAAAAATATAAAAAAAAAAAACAATTTTGATGTTGTAATAACTAATTCAATGTAATAAATAATTTAGGGAATATTGTTCAATATTAGAATATTCTATAGAATTTCTCTTCGACCAATTGAAAAAAAAATAAAAATAAACTATACATGTTTGTCAATTATTCTGTATAATTGCAATGGTCTAGAATTGGAAATGAATAAAATTTATTCTCTATAATAAGGAATTGAACATTTAAATCTTATTTCTTATTATTAACGTGAGAAACGTTAATAATCAATAACAACCACAATGAAAGAATGATAATAAAATTTTAATTTTTTCACGTTTTCGTTTATCAAGCTATAAAAGAAACGAATAAATGTAACAAAAGGTAAATATTTCAGTGCTCTATATCCATTAAAATTATATTTATATGAAATTTTAATTTCAAATTCTATTGGATAACTCTAAATATATAAACCAATTGAATTTAAGAAGCGTAGCCTCCATCTAGTACTCTAGTAGGTACTGTCACTGGTAATCACTTTTGTTTACCAGGTTAGCTACCTGAGACCGATTGTAACATTTGTGGGTTTTTAGGCTGTACTTTTGCAATTTGTGACTGATCAGCATAAATCATTTCTTTCAATGAATAGAAGGAAATATTTTTTAATTTTCAGATTGTAGACCATAATGATATTATTATAATAGCAATATTATTTGTAAAAAAATGCAATGGAGAAATTTATTTTTTATATTACTAGTATTGAGGAGAAAACGCTTAGAATTTGTCTCAAATACTTTGAGACACTTTCTTAATTTAACGATTTATTTGGTCTTTTGATGACATTTGATGTCTAATAGGAATTAGTGTATCCTTTCAAATTGCGTTTCAATTTTAATATTAATTGCTGTTTTCAGTGAAATCAATTCCTAGAAGGGTTCGAGATTCATATCGCTATAGGTGATGACCTCGCGTTTAGATGGTTTTTGGGTTACGTTACATAACTGTATATTTTTGTTTGAAGCCATGTTTTTTATTGGAATTTTAAGAAATATTTCATGGGTAGTGTTAAATTTTGGGATATGCGTTTGATTGAAAATATGTCAAAAATATCTGAAAAATTGTAGATTTTGTGATCATGCGTATCATAGAATTCCTCTATGCTTTTTCCAAACATTGTCGAAAGCCACAAAGCGGTGTTAACTAGAGATGACTATTAACTCACAATATCCGATTTGAAAGGGCGCTAATTCTGGCAGTTTTAAAAAATCCATTGTCCTAGATAATATTTTAAAATAAATTTCTTTATTCTTTAATCGTCATAAAACTTATTCAGTTGACGATTAATAATTGGCTTTCTTTTCAGGTTTCATACTTGATACTTTATTAAGTGTTTAGCTTGGTGAAGAAAGCTATTTTGTATAGCTAGCATTACTTAACAAATTTCTATACATAAAAAATACACATTTTTGATAATAAAAAAACAAAATATTCGATAAAAATTGTAACTCTTTACCAATTTTCTATTTGTGATAAATATTTTAACCAAAATTTAACCAAACAAATTTTTATTTAGAACTTTTTACCTAAATTTGGTTTCCCTATATCCATGCGCCGAGCTTAGCGTGATAAAAGTATTTATACATCAATTCGAAAGTATTATATAGCTTACGGCAAAGGTTCTTAAAAATTTTCTTTTCATTTTGATTCCTTTTTTTTTTGTAATTCCGTCGATTTAACAACCATAATTTAATTAGATTCCGCGGTGAAATGCGGGTGAGATCGTGGCATCTTTTTCAAACCAGTTAAAACAATCATTAAAAAAATACAAGTAGACCAAACTATTTCTTATCGGGATTTGCCAAAAAAAGAAACCTTTTTACCGTAAGTCTATTATATAATACCTTGGAAATGATTGATTCGCAATTAAAAGCCAAAGTAGATGTCAGCACTGTAAAACATCCAAGCTAGGTTTAACCAATTAAAAATTGTAATAAATATGGGAAATTAATTGAAGATAAGTATTTTCAATTAGGATGTGTTTACCGTTGTTTGTTTTTAGTTTCCTGTGGTTTGTGGCATTATTTTTTTTTTAAACCTAGCTTACGTTAATACCAAAATGTAACACCAGATGGTACCTACTTTGTTTTTAATTGCCCATAAATATAGATAAAAATTTTTGTGATGGATGTTTGAGTAATTTAGAAGTAATATTTGTTATTGGGACCACTACAGAACCACACAAACAGTAACCACTTTTAACATATAAACTAAAAAAGATAGCGTTGTAAAAATGTTGAGTTGTTTTTGTACGTTCTATAGATACGTAGTTAGAATGGATATTAGTGGAGAATCAAATTGAAATAAAACAACAAAGCTAATGGAATTGTGTTTTGATTATTGATCATAAAATAAATAAAAATGATATTCAGTCCTAAACTAATTAATGAATTAATTTATGTATTTAATTAAACAAAATATTACAGTCAATAAAGTTCATTGTAAATGATTATACATTGCGTTTTATTACTTTCCTAAAGTTCTTGAAACGGTGTCGATTTGGGAATCCTTAATTGAGATAGCAAAGCAGTGTTAACTTGTACAGATAAGTTCATAGTTTTGGGTCGCTAATTCTGGCATATTTCTAAAAATCCCCTGCCTTAGGTTATATTTTAAAATAAATTTCTTTATTTTGTAATCATCATCAAATTTATTAAGTTGACGGGGTCGATCTTGTCAATCTCGAATTTGGATATCGCCATGTGGACCTTGCAGATCCTACCAAATTCACAAATATTTTATAATAATTTTCACCAAGTTAGAAATACTTTTTAAGAAAATACAAAACCATTTGCCTTTTAAATTATTTGCCAATTTTTGTGGGTTAAAACTAACCCAAATACTGTGTTTAATTGAAATAATTTTTGAGGAACAGAAATATCAGCTAAAAACAGTGTCTAGTTACTGTAGTTCAGCACAGCGAAACTTCGATATCCAGGTTTTGGCGCTACTTACCAGCCCTTCAAGTTATCCAATCCCTAAAATTCTTAAACCTGACCAAAAAAAACTGAATACGATAAAATTCGAAAATTCATAAAAGGTTTGAAAACTTGGTTAATTCCTATTTGATCTAAAAGTCAGAACCAAAATCAACTTACAATTGGTAATCGAATCGCCCTTTTATAGAATTTATATTGTCTTGAAGATGCATGGCGCTACCTTCGATCGTCAAATTATCACATGGTCAATTCAGACTGTGTTGCCATCTAGCATTAAATTATACCGTCAATAGTACCGTTAATTGTAAAATATTTTAGTATGATAGAGTCGTTTTCTAGTTTGCAGCGTCTAAAGAAAGAGATTCGATAATCATGTTACGAAACTTAAAAAATTATTGAGCAGTAAATAGCTTACATTTTTTGCTACTAGATGACGTACTATGCAAAAATGACGTGTGACAGTTTGAAACTCTAAATATTTTTATTTCAAACTAAAAGATGGCACCACAATTCATTAAGGAAGAACCTATAGAAGTGTCAATTTTATCGAATTCTGTACAATGCATGATGGTAAGAACAATAGTTGAGTACGTTCCAAAGGTTTATAACAATAAAAATAATTTTTTTAATATTGAATTTGTTTTATTTACAAATTTGTTTTACATAATATAATAATTATTTTGTTTTGTTTGTATTATTAATGATAGAGTTTCGTTACACAAGATTTATTTATTTATTTTTATTTTTTTTCAAAATTAATTTCTTTTTCTACACACCTGTAAATAAATGTGAATAATACGTTTTTTTTCTTGTCATCAGATTAGTAGATCATCAAATTTTTCAATGTTTTTTTTATTTTTATATTTTTTGTTTAAATACTTTTTTTTTTAAAAGACTTATTGATATATTGTCATAACTTTCAGGTATTTAATAAGATAATTAGAATTAATTTAAAAATTTTTTTTTTTTAAATATACAATAAAAATTAATTTTTTTTGGCACAAAAAAATAATGAATACTTTTTTACCGAACTGAGTAAATAGAATATTTTGATTAACCAGTATTTGAAGAATATATTTTGATTGTTAATACAGTTTTTTTAATTCGAGTATAGTGAAATTTTGGCACAATTAAAATTGTATTTTTTGATAATTTTTAGTTCGGATTTGAAGTATTTTATTATTTTAAATTATTTATTAACTCTCCGTTAGTTCAATTTTTTTGGATTTGATAATCAGAAAATTATTATTTTTTTATAAAATGTCCAATACCATTTTATCAATTTAGGACTTTTCAATAAAACAATCAATTTGTTTCATGATTGTTTCAGGCTTGAATTTTCTCACTCTTGAAATAGCTGAAGCAAAGTAGGCAACCCTGTAATAAAAATAGGATATAAATGACAGGATAATAATCTGAATGCTTTTGGCGCATATGCTTGGGGGTATTTTGGTAGTTTTTAAGGTTATATTTAACACTATTTAGGCGATTTTTTTCGTATTTAACATATTTTTAATAAAAATTTGAGAATTTTATGCGATTAGTAAAATCAGTAAATCGATCATACCGTTTAAATACGAAATTTGGTGTCTCAGTTTTAGGTCCACAATTTAGGTTCACAATTTAGTTTATAGTATTTTTAGGTACTAATTTTTTTGGAAATTGATTTTCGTTCAAATTGTAAATTATGACCACGTTTACTATGCAGTCTTCAATAAATTATCTAAAATTTAAAATTAGCTAAAAATTGGATAATATAATAGACACCAAGTTACCGATCATCCAAGTTAAGCAACAACAGACACAGTCAGACTATTGGAAGGGTAAACATCAAGGATTGCTGTGTACTGTTGTTGTATAGATTTAATATATAATCATTGTAGTCACTATATTACTTTAGTAGTTGAAAAAGTGACTTAAAATAAGAAAAAAAATAAATTTTGATTTAATACTTTTCGAAATAAATTAGGTATTGGATTCAAAAATTGACTAGCAGAGAGTTAATATAAAATTATTGTTAATCTTAAGAGAAACGCAGTCTTTTACAGTCATTTAATGATACTTTTGTCTATAAAAAAATGATATTTTTTTTTGGAGATTATGTACAATTCATATTATGTTTTAAAAATCATAGATTGGCGTTATTTCAATTGGCAGTTAAAAACTGCTAATAAATTATGGGAACGATTTTCCAATGAAAATTGAGCATAATATTTTATGAATTCCAATCAGTCGTATTGATAATAATCTAGTTTCAGTTTGATGATATCCATTAAGCCGAAACATGCCATATGAATGGTAATTAACTGCTGAGTTTTTTGTTTCATATTTTGATTCATATTATTTTTTGTATAAAATTTTGAGCTTTTATAGTTTCAAAGGAAATTCAATTGCTTAGGCAAATTCTACATTGTCATCAATAAATTTTGTTTGATTGTCTAAATTTAACTGACAATTGAAAAACAACATTGTTTTAAATCGTAGGTAGTTTTTTTTTAAATAAAATTATTTGGCCATTTTTTTAAATTAAAAATAAATTTTGGAAACAAATCCTAGAGTTTATTTTTGAACTAACTATTGTTGAATATTCACATGAGATAAGCCTCTACGGAGATATAGGCTATAGTTTTTATTTTGTCATACCTGTTAAAAATTAGTAAACAATGCCGTTTGGTTTTTTGAAAATAAAAAATTTGATAATGCAATTTTTTTCAAAATTAAATATTTTTTTTTTTATGTATTAAAAATTTTTTGTAGAAAATTCCAGCGTATAAAATTTTTTATTGCATTATCTGTGTGTTCCAAAATGTTTGTTTAGGACAAATTTTGATGAAATCGATTGATTTGATTGTATCAAAAAAATTTATCCAAATAAATATCCTATTGGCAGTGTTTTTAATAAATTCAGATTTTTAAAATTACAAAATCAAAAACTGTTTCATCTTTCCTCATAATCTTTTTTTGGTCATTTTTTAATCTTCCAAAAAGATTTATAATTTTTTTTGTGTTTAAACAAAAACAAATTTTAACTTTAGTGTATTTTTAAAATATTAAGTGTTTTTTTTTCAGCCCCTGTAAATCAATTTCTTTAAATATTAATTTTTTTGTACCTATTTTTAATTTTTTTTTTAAAGTTGTTATGAAAAATAGTATAAAATTTATAATAATTTTTTGGTTAGGTACCATAAAATTTTTTTATTTACAACTTTTGTTTAAATTTTTTTTTTTAAAAAAACAAAATTTAAATATTTTATATTTAAATTTACATTTTATGCAAGAACAATTTTTTATAACAATGTTTTAAAATTGTTAGAAGTATTTTTATAACAATTTTTTTAAATAATTTTTTTTAATAGAATTTTTTACGAATTAATAATAACTTGAATAATTTTACTAAAGAATTTTGTGAGAATTTTTTGGAATAAAAATTCTCGCCTTATTTTTTTTGATTTGTTTGGTGTTTAATTTTTGTATTTTTTGTCAGGTCATTCTACAAAAACTGTGGATTTTATTGAGTCGTGCAACAAAGAAACAGCAACAAACTTGAGACAAATTTTGATAAGAAAACTTTTCGAAATTTATTTTGACTTTATGTCGAAAAAGTTTCTATTATTTTTGATAAACTTTTGAGTCCATTTAGAATAATTGAATGTTCCACGCTTTGTTGAATAAAATCCCCGTTGAAATGAAATTTTAACATATATTTCGATTTCTAGAATAACCTGACTTTTTCAGTACCAATTTGATTGGTCAAATTTTTTTTGAAATGCGTTTTTAAAAAAATTTCCCTTTACGCAATTTTTTCTTATAAAATCACAAAATCGTCTCATTTCCTAAAGGCACTCTTAATGTCCATACTTACTAAAAATTAGACTTCTTTTACCTCGCAACAGATGAAAAAAAAAATACACTAAAGTTGAAATCTCAAAGACTTCACATAACTTCACAAAACCAAACAAAATTACATTCTTCCCTATTTTTTTTTGGACACCTTATTTACAATTCAATTAATTTATTTATAATTTGTGAGCCTCCAGGGCCAAAAATTTCATCACATAACATTTTTGTTCACAATTGTTTTCTATGAGTTTATTGAGCTTAGGTTTTGAGTGTGTTTCTTTTTTTTATACAGCAATTGAGTAATCTGACGGATGTTGCTGGGAGCCACCAGGACGGGACCATAATGATGATCTTAAACCTAATTTAAGTTTTTTCAGTGTGTCAATATCACATTCAGCTTCGCTCAACTCCGGTCGATCGGGTGTACCACTTTCTGGTACCGATGGGGTTGGTCGACCACCAAATGTTGTCTCTGCTACGGACAATGGCGGTAGTAACGTTCTAGCTCTGCTTGGTACAAGCCATCTACTGTAAGTGTAAAAGTTTCATTTCATATTGTAAATAAGTAAACTATTCTTTGGTCCAATTGTGTTGATGTTTTGTCTCGGACTTATAAAGTCTTTCCAAAAAAGTTTAGTTAAATAAAAGAGCTATTAACCCATCAATTAGAGAAATATCGAAGTAAATAGAGTACATTCGCCGAAAAACTTGATGAATATGATGTTATGAATTGGCATTCACACATCAATAACATAACAATTAATTTGTATACAATATCCAATTCTCTAGGCAATTTCAAAGAATACAATTTCAACTATCTAATATTAAGGTTTTCTTTCTGGTAAAATTTTGTATCGAAGATAGGTAATAAGGCACTAATTTTAATGTGTCGTACACGTTTGAATTTAGTTGGCTGATTATAAGAATCTTTGCCTGTAACTCACTAATATAAGCGAAAATAGGAAGCATAGAAGTAGTTGAAGAGTTATGATGTTGAGAGACATCAAAATTTGATCCTTAATGATTCAGAATGATGCACATTTCACAACAAAGAGCTTGGAATTGACGTACTAGGGAAAATTCGCCCCATAAAATTGATGGAATAGAAATGTTAGCAAAAGGGGGATTTATAAAATAAATAATTTTACGTAAACACATAAAGCTATTTCTTTCAAAAAGTAATGGAAGTGAGTCATGGCATCACTTTTTGTCTTGAAAAGTTTTTTTGATCTTAAAATAAATTATCAGAAAATTTGAAAAAATGACATCTACGATATAAAATTTTACTACATACCAGAAAATTTATTCTTATGCCCAGTGAATAAGGATTATCTAAAACGTTTATTTCGAACAAAATTTTATCCCACTCTTACAAAACTACCAATTAATAAAAGACAGGCATATATCGACTGATTTCGAATCAAAAAAAACGACATTAAAGTTTCAAACGATCATCAAAAATTTTTGTTTACATATTGCAAGCTAATTTATCGATACACACTTATCGAATAACGAACGAATGACAGAACTATTTTAATAAAAATACAGAAAATGAAAAAGTAAAAATAAAACAATTTATTTGAATACTAAACGAGAAATTAGACGTCGAACGAACATGCAAAATGAATTAATTAGCTTCTTTTACATTGTAAGTTAAATGTAATCTGGCACAGCTGGCAGCACTAGGTGTATAAAATATTATCAGTGACATCTAGACTAGGATACATGCAAACATTTAAAAAATATTTGTATAGTTAATCGTATAGATGTCTCTGATAATTAGATGTACACTAAGCGTTGTACTGACAATGATTAATCATTTGACTTAGACTGTGAAAGGCTAATTTTGAATCGAAATCAAAACAAAAATCATAAGATTTGATATAAAAATTATATCCTAAATTAAACGAATTATAATCATTCTTTTCAAAAATAAACGGACACAATATTTTGTAATTGGATTTAGAATGTACGACCTGGATTTCCCTCTTCGTGGAAGAGATTTTTGTTCTGACATCGGTGATATGTCAGATGATGTGCTAGACTGTGCGCCATGATAGATGAAATCTGAAACCGAAGGAACTTAAACAACTTATTTCAGCAAAACTGTATGCCTAAAATGATTACATATTCATTCTAATGGCAATCGGAATATCGAGCACTTACTGTGTTTCAATTTTGCATCTAATTGATTGGATGATTCTGTTCTACTAGATGTTAGTTGATCAGGATCTGATTCACTCTCATCGCTATCCATGTCTGCTTTCCGTCTTCTTCTGGTATGGCTTTTTGTTGTGCTTTGCTAAAACGATTATCATAGTATGTTAAATATTGCAAAAACATAATTATTTAACATTTTGCTTACAATATTATAATAGGGAGAAGCTCGTTGTGCATTTGGTGGGGGTGGTGAAGCACATCCTTCGGTAATCGCATGTTCATGATACATAAAACTGTGTAACATCGTATTATTTGGAAGTGTACTTGGTTCTGACAGTTGAAAGGTGGCATATGGTGAAATATCCTCTGATGTTTCTGCAAAAATATTGGAAATCAGCAGAGAGAGTTCTTTTTTATGGAAATAATACTCATTCATACTCATACCTTTGAAATAGAATTTGGAAAAATTACCTGGTATTTTTTCTCCAGCTTGTAATGCTACTTTATGAATTGTAGCATAGTATCGTTCTCTTTGTGCTTCGGCATTTTGTTGATTGTCCAAAGTTTCTTTTGGAGGTTGAACTTGCCCTAAAACACACAGGAAATTTTGATTTCCAACAATTATAGATTATAAAACAAAGATATTGCATATTTACGATTTTTCCAGCAGAGGATCGCCGTTACCAAGGATGCTAATAGAGCAAGTATTGCTGCGAAAATTGGAATTACAATTCGAATATCTGTATAAAATGGAGGAGATTCACTACCACGTTTCATTAAATCTGGTGGAGGAGCATCTAAAACATTTTTGAAATTTTAATTAAACCAATCTATTATTTTTGAGATATAAATGTTACCTCCTTCTCTGGTTAAGGTCATAAAAGTATATTCCTCAACATTGGATCCAGCAATATTGTGGGCCTCAACTTTGACCTTATACTCCGTTGCCGGAGCTAATCCAGGTATTGTGTACCGTCGTTGCGGTTTGAGTGAATTTGAAGCTATAAATAAATGAAATATGAGTTTCGTGAAATTGACAAGAAATTATTTATAAATTACCTAAATTCCAATGCAAATCGTTACTTTTCCTATATTGAACTACAAAATAAAGTAAAGGGCATCCGTTATCAGGCCATACATGGAGTCGTAATACCACTGAGGTAGAATTCGGTGATAAAAAGGCAGCATGCGCTGGAATTCCTGGTGATTGACCTTGCGTGCGTACGGACAGTGTTGGGCTAGCAGGTGAACTTCCGATTTTATTGTGAGCAGTTAAATATAAATGATATGTGGTACCACATAATAAGCCTTTCAGTTCATGACTGGTAGCATGTCTTGATAAATGTAACTCGTCTAAATTTCCATGTGTTTTACGATAATTTAATGTAAATCCTTTAAGCGGAGCGCCTCCTGTCGACCCAGCTTTCCAATGCAGTAAAATACTGCTACTTGTCGCACTGGTTACATATAATATAGGTGCTCCCGGAGGAACTTGAACAATCAAATTATATACTAATCGATCTTGCCCCTGACCGTTATCAACATGACATGTGTAATTTCCAGAATCTACCGGTTGTAAACTGGATAAAATTAGTTCTCCAGTATCTAACAATTGAATGTTGTGGTTAGCACCAGGTTTGAGTATGACATCACCACGTTGCCATTCACGTCTGGGTTGACCAACCGCTAAGCATTGCAAAGCTACTGAACCACGCCAAGGGCGAACAATTGTTCCTCCAAATGACGTTATTCGTGCTGGTACTGTAAGAAAGTCGAAGCTATTGAATTTGAATCAGTTTAGGAAAAAATTTACTTACCTCTGGTACTGGTCATCTGTGAAACAATTCGAGAACTTTGACCTTCACCAACTCGAGTAGATGCAGTTATCCAAAATTGATATTCCACATGCTGTTGGAGTTGTTTCACTTCATAAAATGTTTGTTGGGCTTGTAAATTCTTTTTACTATGATTCAATTCTTCACGGCCACCCATACTTCTTGTATACAAGTTATATTTAATAATTATGCCATTAGTTTCTTTTGGAGGTAGCCATGATATATATAAGGAACTGGGTGAACTGACAACTACTTTAACATCCTCTGGTGGACCGGGAACTGTAATGAAATATGTTAAAATTATTTGCTCAAAAATTTTATTGCTCGAAAATATTACTTACCATCTTCTTCGGTTTGACAAAAATTTATTGGTGTCATAACTCCATCACCAATTCTTGTATATGCTAAAACTTGAATGCTATAATTTGTAAATTTTCTGAGTCCGGTAATTACAGTTGTTAGTGCTTTAGTTTCTCGTGTCTCCATTTCATCATTTCCTTTCCAAGATTCGTCAATAACTGGCTCATAATTGAGTTTGTATCCTTGTAGCAATCCATTGCAATGTGCTGGAGGAGGTGGCTGCCAACTGATTTGTAAGGACTGAGAGGTGAGAGCTGCGCAGCGTACATCTTCAGGAGGCATACTAGGTACTGGAAGAATGGAAATAAAAATATTAAATAGACTGTTAATAACATATTGCCCATTTGCGACTTTTATAATTTTATCAAAACCATTATTCGGGGATTCATCATTTATCAAAAACGTATATCATAAAATCGAGTAACCCTACTTTGTTGGTAGTTGAGTAAAATGAAAAGTATTATTTTTGTAAGTTTTCTTACCGTCTTCCATTGTTTGTGACGTAGCGGGTTCTGATAAAGGGCCAGGCCCGACTTGATTAAATGCCTGTGCCACAACTGTGTATCTTGTGTATTTAGCTAGGCCACCTAAAAGCAGTTCTCCTCCACCATCTTCCCCGTCTCCAGTAACAGATGTAAAATTGTAATTGCCACTTGCTTGATTAAACGGTCGAAAGCCAATATTATAGCCTTGGATATCTCCATTTCTCAGCTCGGGTAGTGGAGGAACCCATGTAACTAAGAGTTCCGTGGATGAAACAGGTCGTACTGACAAGTTCAAAGGGGGGCCAGCTGGACGTTGTGGTTCAGTTGTTACAATTAATTCAGGACTTGGAACACTTTTACCAGCTGGACCTTCAGCGATTACACGGAACACATATTTTGTTGCTGGTTTTAAATCTTCAATTAAAGCAGCAAATTGTAGGGGAGGGTCTTTTAATTCAATTTGTTGCCATGCTCCTGGAATGAATTTGAATTTATAAAATAACCTAAAAGAATTAAAGCTGGATAAACTTACGTTCTCCTTCTCGAAACTGAATTATAAATTTGAGAACCTCATTTGAGTCAGTTGATTTATGTTGCCACTTAATATTTACTGAACGACTGCTAACCATGGCAGTTTCTAAATTTTGTGGACTGAGTGGTGGCTCTTGAACTAGTAGTTGTACTAGTTGTTGATCTCGACCATACATATTACTCGCTTGGCAAAAATATGCTCCACTATCCGCAGCTTCAACACTAGCGATCTGTAACTCTGCAATAACACCTTCAGGTGTCACATCTTGTTTCGCTGAGACACGATAGTTTGTGGATGGATTCATTTCAACTTTCCCTCCACGTAACCAAACAACAGTTATTGGTTTGTCACCGTTTACATCGCACTGTAATGTGGCAGTGTCACCTTTTTTAACAGTTACTAATCGGGACGGAGCCGAAAAATAAGGTGAAGCTATAATTAAAAATTATATAAATATTACAATAAAAATACAATTTAGTAATCTTATATATGAAACTTGTTAAATAGGAAATGTAGCGTGATTTTATGCAACTTACAATTAACACGCAGTTGTATTACTTTTCCAATCCCCGTCCCAATTCCATTATTTGCTTGGCATAAATAAAAACCCTCTCGATCTTCTTTAACATTTTGTAAAACTAATGTTCCATTTCCTAATAATTTTGTATACATTCGTTCTCTGACTTCTTCGTATTCACCAGACTTGCTACCTGCTAATCCAGAAGTATTTTAGCAAAAAATTTGTATCAAATCATCTGAAGAAGCTTCGAAGAGAAAGTTTCCATTTCAAGGATGCATTCATTTGTAACTCAATACAAATTATAGAACGGTTACAAACTCACGGATAAACATTCTTGAATGACTTTTGGAAAAATTGGTCTTCTACCATCAAAATGCTTTTGTTCTTTTGGATACTTTTTCTCCTGAAATTATTTGTATAAAAAATTTTACCTGTGGCTTTTTTCCAAACAACCGTTGGAGTTGGAACTCCTTGTGCTTGACAGTGAAGCGCTACATGTCTGTTACGTTCAACACTGACATCAGTGGGTTCTACAATCCATCTTGGTGGCACTATACAAATAACATCAAATTGAGAATCGAAATTCAATAAAGCAATTGTTTGAATATTTCATTTTTTTTTTTCAAATAGTGATTTATCAATTTTTCATTGACTTGTGATTTTGATTTACTATTTAGACAGACAACAAAATAATATGTGAACATTGTGATTATACATTGAATTATTGCAAAAATTGTTGAGTTCAAAAGGACTTTGTGTGGTTCAAAAAAACATTGACAATAAAGTACAAGTAACGTCTATTACAGCCTTTGGTACAGTGTGGTTTTATAGAAGGTGTTTACTACTGTAAATTACATGGTTATTTGCTGCAGTAAAGCTTAATACTCGTGAGGGACAAAAATATTCAAAAAACACCCATAAATTACTGCAAATTTCAAAAAAAATATACTCAACTCAAATGGCAGGTGACGACCCTATTAGTCTGCTAAATAATTAAATTTCACTAAATATATATTACTAACTACAAATATAAAATTCAAAATTGCTACATAAAAATTAGAGGAAGTGCATGCAAAGAGAACGTAAGAAAGATAGAAAAAGAAAGAAGAAGAGAGATAGACAACAGAAAAGGTGCAACAGTACCTTGTGATCAAGCCTGGGACCCAGTAAGTCATCGATGTTTATTTATATTTATTATATATGCATTCCCAATATATATTGTGCCAAAGCAATAGGAAAGGTGATGTGAACTGCGGCGGCAATTAAGGATTTTTATATTGTGTGTGGATACGAAAGGATTAAACATAGGGCTATAGGGCGTTACCTTTCACCTGGAGCTTCGCTGTGTACCTAACTTCTGCAGCAGGATTGGACGCCACACATGTGTAATCTCCAGAGTGCTGCGCACCGAGGCTAGAAATGCTGAGGAGGCTGGAATAAGGGTCAAGGGCTGACACGTTCGCACCTAGGCTCGCGGGCAATGGTCGTGCGTCCTTGAGCCATGATACTACCAGTGGGGGATCACCCCGACTTACACCACATACGGTGCGTGTTCGCATACCCTCGGATAACCCGTCTTGGAAGGAAAAGGGCTCAATAGAAGGAGGAACTGGAAGAGTAGAGAGAAGAAGAAACCGACATGAGAGATAGATAAATAAATATAAGGCGCGTCCGTTCACGCGCCTGATTACCATTCACCAATAGTTGTTGTGTATGAGACACCTCGGCCGCCATGTTCCGCACCAAACATGTGTAGTTGCCGTTGTGATCTGGAGATAAACTCTCAATCAAAAGTATACTAGTATATTGATCCACTTGGGTCACTGTTAGGGTCTGCACTGGTTCCACGACCCGACCGTCCTTACGCCAAGAGATGGTCAATGGTAAATCTCCTTTTGTCACCGAACATGTCAGACTAGCACGGTCACCCACATGTAGTGTGTCTTCCGCGTAGAAAGGACTAAGCTTTGGGGGAACTGCAAGTACACATTTAATCACATGGTGGTACCTGGAATGCAGGACTGTGCATTATAACTAATAGCGAGTGTGCTGGGAGCTCTTCCAAACTAAATAAAATAAATATGAACTCAAAAAAATAAAAACAAAACAAAATCAAAATCCATCAAAACTCAAAACTGTTGTTTGAAATAAAAACATTAAAATTTACAAAAAAGGCGTAAATTATAAATTTGGCTGCCTGTGAATATTAAAAAACAAAAATAAAATAAACAAAAATTAAAATTAAAAACAGGATAATTTAAATGGCTCATTTATTTCTAGAATGAAACACACAAACAAAAAGAGGTGGAGTAGACGAGAGAAGAGTAAAATTAACTATTTTTTATGCGACGACTACTTGTAACTAAAATACTCAATGGTAATGGAGTTGAAGTCATCCCGAATAATGCCACTGTTTTCTTGGAAGCCAGCTTATTCAATAATAAAGCAAGCTCGCAAAATTTTCTGTAAATAATCGAGTTCTTCATCAATCGTGTAAAACGATATCTTTGTGCTTATATTTGAAGGTGGAATCGCAACACCATATAAGGTGGCGGAATTTATAATTTAATAAAAACCAATTCAAAATTATAACATTAATGTCTCTGTTTGGCTGGCAATATCTTTTTTACTTTTCAACCTCTTTTTGTATGCATTTGTTTTCAATCTCGAAACATCTAGGCCATAAGAACCTTGTTTTAAAATTAACGAAAAACCAATACATAAAGGAAATCAAAAAGCGTTGAGAACATTTCATCATTGATGTCAAAATATTATAAGGGTTAGTTTTTGGGTAAAAAAATGGGTGTGGATATTCTACAAAGTGAGACATTTAAATCGAATTTCAAAGTTAGTTTATATCTTACGATTTTAAAATCCAATTTTTTGTTTCCAACTTGTATTTAATACCCTAATTCGGGTCTATATGTCTCACTTAGTAGCGATTATTAAGGTAT
Source organism: Chrysopa pallens (assembly GCA_020423425.1). Lineage (NCBI taxonomy): Eukaryota > Metazoa > Arthropoda > Insecta > Neuroptera > Chrysopidae > Chrysopa > Chrysopa pallens. Next base: position 80,591,961 of record CM035593.1, read on the forward strand.
TAATACATTACACATATGTTTCACAGAATAAATAAACATATTGAAACCAATTTAAAAAAAAGCCTGGAAGATGGAAGAAAAATTAATAGGTTCATATTCATTAAAAATAAAAATAAACAATAGTGTATATTGGATAAAAAAGGATCAATTGGGTTTCACCATATGATGATGGCTAATAGAGCAAGAAAAATTATAATCTCCGTTGATCATGGCGGCCGGTGGTATCCAGAACGCGCAGAGAAGAACTCTGCACCTGCGCTAGGTATATGTTTTGATAAATAAAAGGACAAACGCATACCAATCACCGCAACTTCGCCGCTACGACGAGCACTATGACCTTGCTTGTTACGTGCCCAACATGTATAAACACCAGAATCGGCTTTCTTTTGAACTGGATTCACTTGTAACGTTCCATCAGGCAAAACTTTTTGCCGTAAATCATCGGGCAGTTCACGACCAGATCGTTCCCAACGGATTTCTTCAATTGGATATCCAGCTACGGGACATTTTAATGAAAGAGTTTCACCGGCTACGGCTGTGACTTTTGGAATTAAACGAATATATGGCATTCCTGTTAAGAACACATAAATGGTAAATTTTTCTGGAAAAATTATGAATATACACTGATCGGCATAGAAAATGAGATAACAAGTTCAAGTTGTTGTATAAGTGTCTCATGATGAAAATTGCCTCAAATTCTTTGCCAATCTGTGTAGGTATGACATTATTACTGACCATATATATTCAATCTAGCTGCATGACTAGTTTTTCCAGCTCGATTTTCTGCTGTACACGAATATTCACCACCGTCTTCGACCATAACATGACTAATGTTCACGTGACTTATTACATCACCGTGAACAGTTACATATTGCCCAATCATAAATCTATAGAATGAGATGGAAAAAAAAGGACAAAAATAAAACTTTTGTTTTTTTTTTTCTTATTTAAATAAATTTGTTGATTCACAAGCTACAAAATTTTTCTTGTATATAGGGTGACCTAAAATAGAGTCGACTGAATATGCTTGATTCCACATTACACAAAACCTTAAGGTTCAGATCTTTGGTTGAATTCCGTGCGTAGAGCGAGTTTTATGTTAGCAAGTTTATCGAATATTTGCGGAAAATGAGAATGCAGTTAACAAAATTTGTCCCCAATATGGATAAATTAGTTTCAAATTGAATGTTTAATATTCTAAATTTTCTACTACAAAAATAATTTCGACCTGTAATTGTGATAATTCTTCACAATAAAAGCTTTAGTTTCTAAGTCCACCCTATATTGTATATGTATGTTAATATTGAATAAAATTCAAACTTTAACAATGTATTATGGTCCATTTGTATCCGTCTGTCTGTCGATCGTTCGAGTCCGATCCGGTCATTGTTATGAGCGTTAGTATGTCAATACATTTATATTCATGTTCGATCACATTCTATGAAGCATGAGTTTCGAATCGACAGACTGACAGAAATATGTATGTTGAATTGTAAAGCTTACAGATTTACACTATGCTGAAATATTTGAAAATATTCGTAGACCGGTATCTAGACACAAAAATTATTCCTTAATCTTTAAAAACTTAAAAATTTTAATTTAAATTGGCGTATTTGTTGGTAAAATCGAAGACAACCAAATACTTGGGTGGTTCTTCTCGGAAAGCATTCAACTAAATCGAATGTGTTAAAAAAAGTATTATGACTTTTCTTATCTAAATTTTGAGTCTTTTCTACTAACCAAAAATATTCTCAAGTCTCAACCAGTGATATGAATCCGAATAAACTAAACGAGAATGAAAATAATCGAAATAGCGGATAATTGCAAGTTATAAAAAAATGATGAGAGTGAAATATTAAGATGCGCTAGCATCACCGTCAAAAAAATTGTTGAAGCTGTAGTTATGATTTATGTTACACTTAATGTAAGAAAATATATATTTATTTATTGAATTTTCAAGTTTAAATTGAGCTTTATTGACTGTGTTGACTATCCTTCTCCAGTCCTTTTTATTATTTTATTGTAATTAATTATTTGCTGACAATTAAAAATTGTTTTTTAATGATGCCAAAGAAGTAGAACTTCTGACGCGCGTACATAACGTACACGCACCGATTATTTTGACATTAGGTTTTTTTTATGAAAATGCCAAAGATATCGGTGTCGCGATCCTATTCTTAAATATTGATACCGGTCTATCGTTACTTGGTGGTTACACTTGGTTGCTGACTGCACATAAAATCATCATTTTGTACATGGAATTTTCTTTATCACCAGCTGAACTAGGGTGGCGGGGTGGAGGTAGAGAATGTACGCTTGATATGAGTGAATTTTTTTCAAAAGAATCAATTTGCTTTTGTTAAATGTGTTACTGCCATTGAAAAATATTATACAATTCATGGCGATGGAACAAAATAAATGCTGACTTTATATTTTTCATTTTCAAATCCTCTATTTTTTTTAAATTTTCTAGTTAAATGTAGAAATCTTTATTACCTCTGAATAAAAAAAACTATGCAAGTGTATTGATTTTTGACATAAATAATCTGGATATAAAATCGAAGGGCTGTAATTTTGAAAGAAAACCCCAAACAAAAAATTATTTCCCCCCTTGTAAATCTAAACATCTTCTTGTAAACGGATTTATGCCTGGAACGTGCAAGGTGCTTACTGATTCTCGAATATTCCCTAAATTTATTATTTCATATTGTTTTCAAATATGGAACTATTAAATTTTTGATATTAATTTGGTCGCCAAAATATTAAGGCAAAAAATTATGGATTTTGAGCTGAATGTTAAAAATATGTCGATAAAAGAATAAATTTTTGCTAAAGCCCGAATTTTACAAAAGTATTTTTGGGTACATTTCTGAAAAATCTTATAAAAAAGAAAATATATATATCGTTAAAATATATTAAAATTTCTAGTAGCTTTAAAGCGATGCTGTTTTATGGTGAATGGAGTTTTGGAGTGGTTGAGTGCTTTCACCCAGTGCTTACAGTGCCCAAATATTATTTTAATTTATTAAAAATATTTTAAAATATAAAATGGTTTTCGTTTGCTTACCGTCCATTTAATGGCAATGGAAAACCATCTAAAGACCATGATATTTGTGGTGTAGGATTTCCAGTTGCACTACATTTTAACGAGACCGCTGGACCCGGTTGTAACGTTTGTTCAATGAAACTGTATAGTAATACGGGTGGAGCATCTGAAACAAATAAATATTCGAAAATGAAATAATAAGGTTTTGATTTAATCATAAATTTAATATAAAATAAGTAGACATGGAACAAATATATTGATAGATTTATTCTCAAGATTGACATGATCTAAATTTTTTGTTGTCAAGCTAAAAATTTCGCGAACCCTTCTGGTAGCGCTAGAAGACGGATCACAAAATCCACGTCATGCGCTCTCGATTAAATATATTTTATATCATAATCAAGTAATTTAATGCTAATTTAAATTCTTTATTCTTAATCCGCAACTTCGACTACATATTTTCTTAAACTGTCCTTAAGGAGGAGTCCTTAAAGTATTAGGATAGGTATTGCATGAAATCTGATACAGAGGTCCAAATATCGCACCAATTTTGAAGGTGATATTTGAAAACTAGTTTTACAATCGTAAATAAAAGTTATTTTGGATTTTCTTAAGCTCAAATTTCGTAGAGAATAGGAACGCAACGTCACTCACACCACTAGTTAGATGTGGAGCTCATATGATATTCTTGCTTAAGATTCTGCATTTTTTTCGCAGTTACAATACTTCCGATAGCTTACAAGTAAAAAAGAATCAATGTTGTTAATTGATTTACTCAATAAAATATATATATTTCTTTGTAAACAATTGAGTAAATTAGTTGTACAAGTAAAGTATGTAGAACATAAATTATAATAATGATAAAGTTTCCAATCAAATAAGTTCTTGTAAAGTATTAAAAGCTTCTAGTTGTTTGATATATGCTTTACATTAAGTTAGTCAGTCAGTCTGCCATGCCAGTACATTATTTTAAAATAGTACAAGCTGTTAAATATATTATTATTATTATTTATTCACTATAGAATTATACAATTTCTCATCAGAGTTTTGGATTGTTCATCATTAAAATTAATAGTACTCTATATTGTACACATATTTTATGAAAAGCTTTCATAATTATCTTAAATGTACAATGCGCGATGATTGCACTTCATGAAAATTATAATCAGTAGTGAATGATGGATATCCGACTTTTGACTAGCAATTCATGAGTTTGGGTATTCAGAGATAGTTCAAAAACAAAAACATATAGCGAGCTGGAATATGAATTGTGAATTCTAGAGTTAAAAAATGACTTGAAGGTAGAAATGAATGAGCAAAATCGGTTAACAAGGGCTGTTGGATCTATGACCAAACTTTTGAACCATTAGAGATCAAAAAAAAAAAGTAAATTACAATAATTGTTTAAAAAACATAGTTTTTGGTTAGAAATTTTTTCATACTGTTTAGATTCACCAATTTCAGTGAATTAACACTTATATATGATTTTAATATATTCGTATTTAGTGCATTTGATAAATGTGAATAATTATTAATGGCTTAAAAAATTGGTACTCAATCATATATTGGGTACATAAACAAACTACTAGTTGTCTTCACTTGTTGAATTTGTTATGTGCTTATTGCTTTGGGTTTGTGGCGACTTAACCAACTTATGGACTCCTATGGAAGAGAAAGAAAAAATTAAGGTCTTCTACTGGTCTTTTTGAAGACGAGTAGAAGCCAAGAGAGCAATTTTACAAAATAAATAAGAAATAAAAGATACCCAAAGTTATGTAGCAAACTCAAAATTACACTCTTGTCACCAGCTCTAATTTTCCAACGGTTTTTTTTTGGGTCTCGTATACAATATGTATTTGACATAGTTAAAATTTTCTTTATATCAAAAAGTTATGTATCGGTCAAAGTATTATTGATAACAAATAATAAACCAAGAACTATTATAAATTTATTGAACAAGAATCAGAAAACTTTTAACTTAGACAAGTCTACTGATATATATATATAGTCTTGATGTAGTATTGTACAAAAAGTTTCTAATATGTTGAAGGTGAATTTTATTAAAATTGCTTTGAAATATATTTACTACTGCTTCATGAATTCATATTAGAGTTAAATGTATCTTATTTACACAGTTTTCTTTAAATTGTTGAGTTTATTTTCATGAAAATCGAATAATAAATATTTTTTTGTTATTCTTCCTAAGAAAAAGAGTTGAAATTTTTGAATGTAAACTATTTAGATTTTCAATATTTCCAGAACTTTTTGTACTTTAGTTTTGTACATTAATACTAACTTCATGCTTCAATTATAAATAATTTCACAAATATTTATTTGAACTTATTTATTTTATATACTATATTATGTGTATATTATATTTATATAATAAAACACAAACTCTATATAAAATCTAAAAAGTTCATAAAAAAACTTTTTGATATATATTTGAACTATATATTTACTGAATATTTTACACACACAAGTTTTACTAACAATGTTCTAAATATTATATTTTTTAATTGCAAAGTTATTTATAGATTTAGTTTTTTTTTTATTGTGTTTAAAAAAACTTTTTAATTTCTTTTTTAAATGGGAAACAAATGTTTAGAGAATCAAAAATAATTTTAGTTTTATGACAGACGCCCGTAGAATTATTAAAAATCAATTTTTTCATCAACAGGTATCTGATTTAAATTAATCCATAATTCAAGAATATGTCTATAAAATCCTTCAAGTAGAAATTATTGATTATAATTTATTGATTTGAACCTTATGATATAGAATGTTTAATGATTGACCGCTAAAAAACAAGAAAAGAAGAAACTGCGTAAGCTAAAAGAATTCTATGATAAGAAATGGATAGTAGTTACTTGTTGAGATGATTTATTTAAATGAGCTTATAATATTTAAAGAAAAACGAGAATTTGTTGGAAATCAAGTATCAATGTTTATATTGCCAAATATTATTATTAACATTTTTACAATATACAAAATACATGATTATTTAAATATTAATGCATCAACAGATGACTCATAAACTAATAGATAAATACCAAATTTTGTTTGTTTACGAACTCAAAGTTACTTTTTAGGTCTTTGAACTGTCGAACCAACATTTATTATTGTCGGTCAACACATGTCGGACCAATTTTAAATATAACTTGTTCTAGACCATGCCATTTCAAAGCCTCATAAATATGAAACATTCTGTATAAGGACAACAAAGTTATGAAATATTTTAATACATCTTACATATACATAATATTTCGTAGTACTACAAAGCTACATAATCGTAGTACTACAATACACAGCTACACTAAATATACTAATGAGTGAATAATAAATGATTTAAAATATAGGTAATAATTAAAATAACAAAGATAATAATTCATTTCTTGTATTTAAATGCTGATTGCTATCTTATATCTAACGCCAGTATTTACTATTATTAAGTCGTAAATATGTATTTGTAATTACTATTGTTTCAATGAATTGCAATACAAGATTTACAACAACGATAGAAAAACATCAGTGTTTAACTTATTTTGTTTAAAGATTAGGACGACAGCGCTTAGGACGATCCCAAGAGTGGTTGTAACTAAATTGTTTGAGAGAATTCTGCAATGTTAATTATGATACAATGGGAAAAAATTGTGAGCCTTTACAGGACGCCTGGTAGATGTGAAACATTAAAATTCGTTTGCAGGTTAAACTCACATGTGTAACATAATAAATAACAATATATATACTATAAGTATGCGAGCTCAGTGTGGCGAGAGTGTTTGCTCAAAGTCGTTTGCGCATTACCTATAGACTACGTATAGTACACATATTCCATCATATAACATAGTGAAACGTCGCCACTGCCTTGATCGCCACGCCAACAATCTGGTTTACCCTTGCCTATAGATGTTTCACATCAACAGGATGAGATACACTGAGCTCCTTCCATTACTTTTCCAAGTGAAGAAATACAAAACTAATTTCATTGCAACGAATTTTTTTAGATTCGTTACCTGTCAAGTCACAAGGAAAAATGGAAAATAATCACAAGTACCTTCTTTTATTTTTTATAACTAAATGAATAGCGCATGTCATAATTTTTATACTGGACATACAAAATATGACAAAGTATATTAATTTTAGTCTAAAGTTTGTAACGCTATCTAATAATGACTGCTCAAACAAAATTATAGAAACACCGAATTTGGCTATTTCCGGATGTCCACCCGTCCGTCCGTCATCACGATAACTCCTAAACAAAAGAAGATAACAAGTTGACATTTTGGTGATATCTTCTAAACATAAAAAGTGAGTTTAAGTTAGAGAATGAGTAAAATCATACACGAGTTTCTAAGAAAACTGTTGAATTTTCTTAAGTAAGCTTATTTGTACCAAGAAGTATACATTATTTACCGCGTTTTTTTATCATATTTTCGAAACAAAAATGTGGCGAACTATACAAATTCTTCATTGATTTCTCTAGATAGTTAGATTTTATTTGATAGCTACTAGACTAAAAGTATAAAATGAAAACGTGTATAAAATTACATACAAATGATGATGCATTTTTGCACCTTATTCATTCAAATAGAATATCAAATAAAATGAAATGAAATGCATTTTCTATTTTCTATTTGATATTTAAATATATAATAATTCTTATATTTCCATATTTCTTATTATAATTTTATATTAAAATATTATGTATGCATTATAGATGATTTTTAATAGAAATATATTATTTTTATTCAATTTATCATCAAATTTCATATTCAAGAAAAATGATTTTATATCAACGTGATTATAGAATCTGATTACAATTCATTTAAGGTTATACAAGCGTAAAATCGCTTTTCGAACTATTTATTTTCACGGTCCCAGAATAATGTTATCATTGAGAAACGTTAAGATTGCAGGATTATCAAACTCAATGTTCGCAATTTCGGGAGTCACTTCCAATTGAAAGCAAGTTAAACTTACTGTCCTCTATTTTGAATTATATCACTAAAAACTCCCAACAATATTAAAAGAAAATACGAGGGGAGATATCAAAATTAAAATATTAATTTTATCTCTGCGATACATATTATTGTCAAAAATAACATAATATAGGCAACGTCTAAAACATAATAGTCATGTTTTCGTCTATAATAAGTATGTACAAAGTAATATATTACATGATGAGTGAATGCTGGTACAACCTTAAGTATCCGTTAATCGTATATTTAGTACATATTGAACAAAGTCTTCGTTAAAAAGTTTCATAGAACGTAGCCTTGTGATATGGTATCCATGATAATTGTCCGATCGAAATAAAATTTGATATATGCAGCTTTTAGTAAAGAAAAATCTCTTTGCCTAAAAGAATTTGATTAATGTGAGGACCTGATTACGCTTTCAACTCATCGATTTAATTTTCTTCCATGACTTTCAAGACTTTTTTCCCACAATGAGTTTAAAGAGAGATTTAGCTAATCAAGAGCTATCAGGTGAATATAAAAAAAATTGTTTAAGCTTGTTATAGATATACGTTTGATTTAATATTCTCAATTTTATACGAAAACTATAGATTATGTCTATTTTAAACAGAACATTAGACAAAATTTATAAAATAATTGAATACTGACAGTATGACGTATTAATCATTTAAAATTTTTAAAGTGTTTTAAGCTTGGACTGTGGTGAGAATTCAAAATAATTTTCATAAAATTAATCGAAAATCTGTTTTGTGTTTTCATTTAAGATTGATTATGAAAATTCACAGACAGATTAAGGAACATATTTCGTTACTATCTGAAGTATTTTTAAACATTTTAAGTTGTATGTTAAATGTAATATACCTTTATGCATTTTGTGATACAAAAATTCACTCCTGTATATATTAATAATTATTCATCTTATTAATTTTAATTATGATTATGAATTATTATATATAAATATATTTCACAATTTGTACATACATTTATTTTAATTCATATACATACAAAATATGCAAATGGTGGATGTAATTATAATATTTAAAATCTTCAACAAAATATTATTATTATGATTATTATATACATTTTAATAATGTGTATAATGAATGAACTGTTCTAATATTTAAATATTTAATTTCGAAATTATAAATTTCATATAGTTTAAAGAAGTATTATATATGGGAATTATTTTGGATTATTTAATAAATAATTAACAATAATTATTTAAATTAATTTCAAATAAATATCTTTTTATTCAATATATAAAGCCACTTTAATGTATTGTACTCATTTAAAATAATGTTCAATTGAGATACTTGAGACGGTTAGGACAAAAAGAGCAAAATATTTCAGAAATATAAAAAAATATAAAAATAAAAAATAAAAAATATATATAAGAAAATTGTCTTTGTTTCTATATTCAGAAATAATTACGACCGAAAAAGTCAAAATCCAATTTATGTTAACATAAAACACATTATTTCTATTATGTCGCTTGAGAATTAATTCTAGAAATTGATATTGGAGGTAATTTTGATTTTTTATAAACTGAGTATAATCGAAATTGGTAACCAAAATTTTTTCATCATAAGACAATCTTATAAATTTTTCCGGATCAATTTCTATCAATAAAATAGAAATTATGTGTTTAAGGATCAAATTGACGAGATTTTTTAATTTTTCGAGGTCATAAATTTTATCAATCATATGAAAAACCGCTTGATATCGTGTAGCTTATTTAAAAAAATAAGAAATTCAACACATTCAACCGTTTTCCCTTAATAATAAGCCAAAAAAGAAGTTTTATATGAATTGCGTTAGTAACTCATGAGTGATTAATTTCCTTTCATAATAAAATTTCTTTATCCCTTAATTTCGACTACTCCAAAATCGAAAATTGAATTAACTATGATAGTAATAATAATAATAATAATAATGATATTGGGATTTTATTACCGTTTCTACCGGCAACTTCGTTCTTATCGATGTATTGACATTCTTATCATTTAACTGCTCCGTTGATGATGCCTAGATTCCAGTTCTTAGTATTCCAGTCAAAGAATTGAATCAATCGAGCATCAACTGTACATAATTACAGCAAAATATTGACAGAAACATACATAGTAAAATATTGTGCGTAAAATCAGCAAAATTTACACACAAAAATGTTGGAATTTTTAGCACAATATCAGTGTTAACTCAATTATTAATTGATTCAGAAGCTAGATAATTAATTTATAATAAAGAAATATATTTAATGCTTATGAAGAAAATTAGCACTTCATTTTACTTCATTTATTAAAATTTCATTACCAACAGTTTTCAATAAAAGCTGATACTTTTTAAGCAGCAGTTAGTTAACCAATTTATATAATTTTTTTGATTTTTTTAAAAATCAAAGAAAAACAACAAATTAACACACAAAAATCTATAAATAAGTTTTTAACATAAAAACAGTAAAACCATGAATTTGATCTGTAATTCAATTTTAGAGTGTAGATAGACAAGATATAGACCCATACGTTGTCCAACTGTATTTATAAAATATAACCTAAATTAAATAATCATAATAAATATATTTTCTATTCAATTTTCAATATCAAATAACAAATACAGTGAGACTGACTGACTAATATCAAAATATACATAAATTTATTATGATAATAAAATAGTATTAAATTTTATTATTAAATTAACTTTGATACATATACAAAATTTGTTTGGTTTGGTTGCTACTTGTTGGTGTGTGTGTCACTGTGTTTTATTATCTTTAGATACCTACCTAGCCTAGCTAGGTACTTGTTGTGAGGTGAAAGATGACGAGATATCAAGTGAATGAGGTTACACAAGATGTGTTAGGTTGGTATATACGGTGGTTGAGTAAATATTATTTTACCTACAAAACCTTTTAAATGGATTTGTTTGGTGGTTTTAAATACCTAATAAAACAATACAAGTATTGTTACCCTTCTTACAAAATAAGGAGGAATCATTTTTATATGATTCTTGTCCAAATTTTATAAAAATGCTTCTGCTACAACTTCCAAGAACTCAGCTGGTCTTGCGCGTTTAAAGCTAATCTTGGTCATGATCTTAGCCTTATTTTTATGCAAGATCAAGGCCAATTATGTTCTCTGGGAGACACTTTCCAGTGAAGGACTGGGGTATGATTTCAATGGCAAAAATTTAATTTTCAACTTCTAATATTTCAATCATTCAGAGCACAATGGAAACAACTTTTTAGCTTTTATAAATTTTATTTCAAATTACTCTTCATAAAAAGGTGGAATCAAGCAGGTCAGTATTCTCTACAAAAGACCTAGAACATTCTTTCACTTGTGGTAAATGCTACATGGCTCAAACTTTATTATGTCTATTTACCAGATATTATTTATAGAAAAAGTTATAAATATAATAAGAATCCAATTACTTCGTATAGTAGAATAGGTATAAAATATGATTTTTGAAAATTTTGTAACATAAGGCATAGATCATATATTTTAATGCAGGTTTTATAAATTTAAAATTTAATTTTTGGATACCTACTAATGATAATTTTGAATTAGTGTGTATAGGACATTCTTTTTGCTTATGCAGTCACTGCGTGCGGAATTCTTCTTTTAATATAAATAGAAAATTCGTATTTTATAACTCATACAGAAAACAATTTTCATTAGAACTGATCAAATAAGTAACTTTGAGCTAGTGTAGTTATTTTATGTGTATGTTGTTACCAACTTAATAATATTATCCAAGTATCGCCTAAAACTAGTGACTTTTGCTTTGTAAGTTATACATTACTATAACCTATTACTCTAAGAGCTACTGCAAAAAAAGGACATATTCATACTTAATATACAATAATTATTTCGATTATTAATGGCTTAGTCCAACAGACCTGATTTGTAAGCAAGACTATAGTGAAAAGCGGCTACCGAATTAACATTTACATTTATATCGTGTGTCATATATAAGCGCATATTTCGGCGTACCGTTTATTCCGAAAATATTTGAAAATTGTTAACTGCCCCCTCCCCCCACCTTTATACTATATTAATTTTGTTCATATTTGGTTTTTCAATTCGAATTTTCTGCTTACCACAAAGATAGAAAAATCCCCTAGTTATAAAATCTCCTTAATTGCCAAATCTGGCATAGAGTCAATATTTAAAAACGAGTCGTCCGGTCGTAAAATAAATGTTATTTTGAACAATTTTTAGCGTTCTCAGGAATTATTGCATTAATTCCTTCACCCATTTGACTAAAGCGGACCAAAAGAACTCAGTACAAGGGACGCCGTTGCAATTCCCTTCTTAATATACTCTATAAATCCTATTCTTAATTATTTTCATTTTCAAATAACACTTTTCTTGGTTGCGATTTCATCAATTATTATTTATATAAACACAAGCGAATTGTAATCATATTTTACCGGACTCAGGAATTATTGAAAATCTAAATGGTAAAAAAAACTCGCTGTTAATTATTTGCATAATCTTATAACTCTTTGACTACATATTTTCACAATAAATAGCTAGCTCCCACTTTGTAAGTAACTGTTGCAACATCACAAACAATGTATACACCAGATAGGTAGGTATATTAAAAGGTAACTTTGATAATTAAGTTACTATATCAGTTAAATGGAGTAGATTGGTAGTTTATTTTATACACTACATATACTTTATATATGTATAGGGGAAGATGGGGTATATTGGTATGTGTGTATTGTTAAAAGTTAATTTTGAAAATAGCAAACACAACATTATTTATATTATGTGGTTAGAGTAGGGTAGCTGCAGGTAGAGTATATATACCTTCTTTTGTAGGTAAATAGGTTTAGGTATACATCTACAATCACTTATATTAGGTTTGATATCTTATTGAATATCTTTCTTATAATAAAACAATACTTTTTTAATGACGCTGTGTGTATATAGAGGTCATAGCTTTTCTCCGAAAAAGAATCATAAAACTTATTTAACGATTGCAATTCTGAATTTGATAAAACTATTTTATAAATACGCATTTTGATTACAACGTAGTCATCATCAGAATGAATTAGCCAATCAAAATAATTTTCCAAGGAGATGTTGTTACTCGTTGCTAATTTAGTGATTATTGGGACAAAAGTATATGAGGTAATTTTGATCCAATAATTTCAAAAATAAGATCTATTTATGGATAGAATGCATAGTTTATGAATATAATCTAAAATTCTATCCGAAGGTCAATATTTCAGATAAAATATTCAGCAATATCTCGGAAATCATCCATGGAATCGAAAAATATGTGGTTTCATTCTAGAATGTCTAAAATAAGTTTTTCACGACATTTATAAGATTGTTCCTAATTCGTGGTGCGCTCCTAAATCTTAACGAAGATCAATCTTAGCTTCACCTCTGAATTTAAGTTGAAATGTTTCGTGAAAATATATTTGATAGTAGTTTTTTCTTTGAGTATAAAATCTTTTTTTTTGTAAATAAAATGCATTTTTCCTAACTAAAAAGCATAATATAATAAATTTCAATAAAAATATTTTAGAATTTTTATTAAAATTAAATTTCATATGAATATATTTGTACAGGTAACTATAACCATATAGGTGGAAATTTTCTAAAACAAAACGAATATATATGAATAGAATGATTGATAGATAAATATGTTGAGCATATATTTATGGTTCAACAAATTTATTCATGTAAAAACAAGAAGTTTCAAAAGTATTATAGTAAAATAGTAGCGTATATCTGTAGAAAATAATTCCGAGTTTTGCAATTTACTTGGAAAACATAATATTTTTAAGAAGAAATTTATTGAATTTTGAGAAAAAAGTACATTTATTTTGAAATAATAGCCCCAAAGTTTGGCTCGGGTTCATTGGACCACAAGTGACCGTAACAGGTTAAATGATAGACCCAATTATTTTATTATACAATCCAACAGAATCCATTAAATACTAATATTTTTTTGTTGAAATGCTTGCTCAAAAACCGTATGAATTTTTGCAAAAACTGAATGCAGATTTAAGTAATTGTAGTACGCATTAAAAAATTGATAATCGATATGATGATTATTACGAAACTTTTTAGATACTTTTTCTATGAAACAAAAAATTTCATTTCACTTCGAATAAATAATTCTAAAATTATACGAACTGGAAACAACATTATTTCTATATTTTTTTAATATATATATTTATTTTTATTCTTTTTCATGATTTATGTATTCAAATAACAATAATATAGAACGAATGCGCTGAGTATGTTTATTCACGCTCAGATAGTAAAATGACCTAATTGCATTAAACGTATGAGTAAATAATAAATTATTTAATTATTAATTTTCTCATGTAAACAAATTTATAGAATTAATTCATATTTATAAATGAAGAAAATATATAAAATAAATGTAAGCTGAGTTTATTTAACTGACAGATGCAACATAAATCACTTCACCATTAAATAATTTTAACACTTCTCATAGACATTTCTAGTTATTTTGTATTCTTTTTAGTATTTGGACGTCTGTAACAAATTTTTTATCATAAATAATTATTGACTACAAATTCTATCGGATCATTGTATGAAGAAATTATAAACAATTTTTTTTCCATCATAAAGGAAATTGTTAAAATAATAACTAACAGTTTTAATTGCTTAGATACTCGACATATGGTTCTAAACAACCAGTATAATATTTCCAAAGAATAGGTCAAAATTTAACAGTAAAATAAAATGTTTGTCCCAAAATTGCTATAAACTTTTAATAAAGATTATAGCAACCTAATATATACCTACCATTGTTAGTACCCCAAGTTTATTAATAGCCCCGACATATAACTACTTACTATATAAATGGATAAACAAACTTAAAATTAAAGATTATATACCCGGTGTTTAATAATAATTACGACTACGCCAGCTTACCTCCTAATTGTAATTCAGCAGCTGCTTGAGCTGTATCACCTTCTGATCTCCGTACAATACATTGATACATGCCACGATCTTCTCTGCCTACACCACTTACAACCAGAGTTTCTGTAGCTGACCGCCCAGTACTTGGTAATTGTCGGCCATCTTTGTACCATGTGACTAAATGTGGACTACCGCCATGAGCTGACACCATACATCTGTTAAGTATTAATAATTGTTAAAAAAAGGACCAGTTTTGTATGTGAAATTATAATCGATACTTTTTTTTTCTTAACTTCCTTATTACTCCAAAATACAAGAAATTAAACTTGTTTTAAGGCGTAGGACCATTAATCTTTTAGTTATTTTTCGCAAGTTATTATTTCTGATGTGTAAATGATGCAGTATGGAAACTTATTGAATTTTACTTGGTCCTCAACAGAGAAGAATCCACGATTCTCATAATATTAAATTCATTTTGTGTTAAATAATGTAAACCGAAGAGAAGGTGCAGACGCAGGATTTTTGCTAAAGCATGTATATTATTATATTCATTGTAGAGAAAACATTGCTTTATGGGTAATGATTAGAATTGAAGGGCAGGAAGTCAGGCCATCTTAAACATTGAATAGGTGAGATTGACGAGTATTGAATGGCCACCAAGCAAAAAACAAATCGATGAAGAATTTCGGAAAGCAAATTATAGCGAATTTTTCGTGATGACTTTAGTTTTGATCACTTTGCAAACTGTGATAAGTCGCCACTTTGATGACCGATCACTAGATATCACTTTTCCAAGCAATCCAGACTAATTTAAACAGAGCAATACTAAAAAATCTGGCCATATTCCAGGCATCATTATTGGAGGAAGCAATTACCAGAGAGGTATAATACATAATAGCATCCTTGCAAAACCTAAAGAGGTTTTCGCATTTATTTCAGTGTTGTCTATTGAGTTACTGTTTTTGATTCTGGGTGAGGTAATTTAAGAGAAATAAAATTGTGGTAGAAACGACATACAACTGGTGTAATTAAGAAGAAGAAATGAAGTTACTGGTCCTGAAATTTTATCACTACATGAACTGTGACGGCAATAATCAGAGATAATTTTGATGGGCATGTTATCTTTCGAAACTATTAAAAGACTTAATTGTCCGAGAAACCGAGACCAAATTAAGATTTATATAGGCTACCCTAGCAATATTTTGGTCTTCCTTCATTGCTTCAGTGGTTATAAATTTTGGAGACGCAATTTATAATTTTGGTGATATTCTTTTAAGACGAAATCTATGTCCAAAATTGAGTGATACGTGAACTTAGCAAAATTTGAAAATATTTTTAATTGACCATTCAAATCAGCATAAATTCATGCCACACGTTGTAGCTTAGACACCATGTACCAAGTATATCAAATCCATAAAAACCCTCTAAATAAACATGAAACAAATGAATGTAGAGAGCATTAAATTTATAGGGATGAACTGTATAGGACAACATAATATACATACAAAAAAAAAAAACAAAAACGCTGAACTTTAGTGTCGTTCTAATAAAAGTTTAACTATTATGGATGGTATATAGCTCTTTTTAAATTACACTGTGTTTATATAATATAAATAATAGAATATGAGAACCATTTATTTTAGTGAGCTTGAGAAATGTTTAGGTATTATTACTTCATAGTTTATTTATAGTCGACGGTTGGTTGGTTGGTACCTTAATACTAAACAAAAAAATATATATAAGTTAAACTTTTTATATAAATTATAAACTTAATACTGTCCTGTCTTTTGTAGTTATATTTTTTATTTTAAATGTATTATATTTTTATTATTATAGTTTCTAAAACAAAAGTGTGTTTTTTTTTATATATTCAAACACATAACTAAAGATGGCTGAAAGATAGACCGATGTCTGTGAGAGATAGACCAATCGTAATCAGTTTATTTTCAAAGAATATGAAATAAAATCTGAAGTTTTATGTTTGTAACAGATCCATCGGTTCATAAGGTGCAAAATCCTGTGAAATGTCTCTCAGGTGGGATGAAAAATGTTTTTGTTTAATTTCATTATTTTACCGCTGTGTCGTCTCAACGAAAAATGTTCTGTATATAGGTTGTAGGTCTATTAAAAATCTACCTCTTTTATAGAAAATACGTTTACCATAACCTAAATATTTACGAGATATTTTCAAAAAACTATTTTTTATTAAAGGTTGATAAAATTGAAAATATTACACATCTGTTGGGTGGAAAACAAATGGATCGATTGAATGTTTCAATTTTATTGAGAAATATTTGTTTTGAATTTTCGAAGAAAATGTCTAATGTTATTTAAAATTGTACGCGATTGGCTTCATTACGCAAGTAAATTAAATATTACTTAAGTAAAATTTAATGAGCGAATATTTACAAATTTAATACATCAACGCTTATTCAAAAGTTAGGTATGAAAATATATTATTTTGAGAACGTCCTTAAATTTGGTTTTTCTCTTGAGATTCATAAACTTTATAATCCTGTAAATTATAAAATTAGAACTCATATTCCCATTAAGCTTAGCAGCAAACTTTTCTAATAATTTAATGAATTCTGGTAAATAATACTAAGATCAATGATGTTCTATTGATAATGAAAATATTGTACAGTGTGATTTATTTACCGAAATTCAGCACTACCGCCCATATGTATACTTAATAATGGCGGTACAATTTCTACATGTATTGGTGTGGCAACATATAAACGTAATTCAGCACTGGCTTCTCCACCAGCATTCGATGCTGAACACCGGTATACGCCACCATCTTCTGGTGTAACTGCTTCAATTGCTAAGACTGGTCCCAATTGTCGTATCCGTGGTCCTGGTAAGACCAACATTGGTTCAACTCCAGTATGTGTATACCATCTGAAACAAAATGGAAATAATAATTACTGATACATCTTGTAGTTAACATTGGTATGATAAGCAATTGTTTTTTTGGGAAAAGGCTCTCAGTATAAATACTATTCAAGAAAGCTTGAATAGTGCCCTTTCCTGTCTTAAATCTGCTACCATATTATTTCTCAAAACCCTGTGACTGGTAGGCCAGAGTTCTTAGATTTTCCGATCATCAATCTACATTGTGCATTTAACTATATATAATTCTTCAATAATTTCCGAATACATTGTATAAATTCGTGCTATGCGATGAATTTCAATTTCTCAAATATGATTGATACGTTTTAAATATAGATTTCATGTATTTATGCAAAGATATAATATAATAATTTTATTTTTTTGCAAGATTTCAATTTTCTTTTATAATTTCAATTTTTTTCTTTTTTTGTGTGCCTTCGATAAAGAAATTTATAAATATTTGATGACGTCAACTTGAAAATAGTGTGAAAAATAATATAAAATACAAGAAAAAAACCGTAAAGAGGTATAGGAAAAAAAATCATATTTATCCAAACGTCAAGAGATGTGTGTGTGTATGGTAAAAGAGATATTATAATATAAAATATAATACAGAAAAAAAAAAACGGACTAAAGATGAATTATAATAGAAAAAGATTTTACTATATCATCCATTCTGCTTCTGGTTTGTGTCTACCTATGTGATTTTTCTGATATATATATATAAGATTTTCGATAGGAAAGTTCAACAAGGGTTTGATTTTTCCTTTTTCCTTTTTTACCTCTATATAAAGATTCTTTGTTTTTGTATAAAAATCTGATAAGGATGTTGTTCGACTTTTCTGCCTACTTTTAAATATATTTTTCAAAACCAGATTCAAAAGTTTGATAATGATTTATATAAAGAAGAAACGCAAGTAAGTCAGTGTAAAACCTGATAAAATTTTTTAAATCAACTCTTATTTAACTAGTGGTGATTCGAAGCCCAAATTATTGATAATAATTTATTAGCTAAAATTTAAATCTTAAATTCTAAACAACTGTGGCAGTTCCCAGATCTGATACTACTATTCATTCAAATCACACAAAAATAGGTGATAAGCCTGTGCTCTCTACAATCTTCAACTCATCCATTTTCAGTGTTTAATAGCTCAAATGATTGAGTCACTGAGTGTTCTTAGACCAAATTATATAATATGTATTTCTCATAGAGAATTTCTTTCTCCAAGTGTTGTGATAGTTTTGTATCCAAATATCTCCAGTTCTAATGAAGATAGGGTGCTTGTTTTGGTCTCAGAACACGTAGTGACTCAAGACTTTTCATTTGAGTTATTAAGCATTCAAATATGGAGGATACCAGATGAAGGGGAGAAAATCGTGGAAATTCAAGTCTTTCTCAATTTTTTATTATATAGACAATTCTGCACAATTGGACAGATGAAAAATATTTAATAAAGACAATTTTTTGATCGGATCTTTCCCATATGGATCTGATATTTCTATATTTCCAAATTTTTGGACTTGTGAGTATGTTGTTTTAAATTTCCATTCAATTGTTAATGGAAAAATTTTCTATTATTAAAAAAAACAACAGGGAATTTTTATAAGAAAATTTAGAAATTTATTGCAAATTTTACCGCAATATAGTGATCAAAAATTTCCAGCGAAAGCATTTTCAGCTTATGAAAACGATTGATAAATGTTAATGAAAAATCGAAACTTTGCATAGGAGTTTGGAATATTTTTTTCAATTATTTCTCTACGTTTTCAAAATTTCTCAACTTTTCTACTATTTTCTACTTGAATATTTCTGTGTATGAGTTATATCTATAGATGGAGGTTCAATAAACTATTTTTCCAATAGAAAGTTCAAGAAGGGTTTGATTTTTCCTTCCTTTCCTTTTTCGTTTGCTCGTTCGATTGTAAACATATTTTAATATTTTTTACTTTAACTAAAATGTATTTAATTTTTTTTTCCCTATATTCTATGATATTAATGATGAAATAGAATAAAAACATTAAATGTAACATAAAATTTTTGAGAATAAAACATTTTATACTTGGATAAACATTCGGACCTATTTTAATGCCTCAAAGCATATTTGAATATATTTTCGAATTCTCTAGATCATTTCTTGTATTTTAACTTCTTCATATTTACTATTAAAAAACATTACATTGAATTTTCCAAAATTATATATTTTTTTTTTTTTTTTGATATAAGAGAGAAAAATGACATTCCAAAAAATTATTGTTTTAAGAATTTAAAATGAAAAAGGTCTTTAAATATTTTCATATCTATTTTAAATTCTTGATCAGAAATTTTTCATTAAGATATAATTTCTTAAATTTTTTTTAAAAATAATTTTTATTTAAAACTTAATTAGATTAATGTACACGCGTCTGAAGTTATACTTCTTTGGCATCATTAATAAAAGTTATAATTGCATGCAAATAATTAATTACAATAAAATTATAATAAAAGGACTGGAGGAGGATAGTCAACACTGTCAATAAAGCTCAGTTTAAATTTGAAAAATTCAATAAATAAATAAATATTTTCTTACATTAAGTGTAACATAAATCATAACTATAGCTTCAACCTGTGAATTTTTTGTGACGGTGATGGTAGTGCATTTTAAAATTTCACTCTCATCATATTTTTATAACGCGTCTAAAGAAGTATAACTTCAAAAATATAGCTCAATGGAGAGGGAGGCACAGAAATGTTTTCGAAAGCTACGGTACTATAATATTTCTATTATATCATGTCAACAATTTTTTTTTTGTCATATAATGCTCCAAATTATTTCAAGTATCTTTTTTTTTTAATTTAAAATATTTATTTCATAGAAAATTATAGCCAATTTAAGAGTTTAATAATTTCATGGTTTTATATTCTCGAAACTCGAAACATTGTTGTTCGAGAACTTAATTAATATTTTCATGTTTTTGAAAAGACTTGATACACTTTTAAAACTGTCTATAGGTTTATCTCTCTCGAAAGAGCTCAACCTACTCTAAGAAGTTTCCACTTTGACTTTCTAGCCTGCCTGATAAAAAAAATACTTAATATAAAAAATACTTTTAAATCAAAAACTTGAACCTTTTATGTTAAATCATCCAGTATTTTTATTATTTTAATTTTCATGAAGACTGTGTGGTATGCAACAAGTACTCGAGAAAAGTTTTAAGGACATAGATAATATCTGGTACATAAAGTCGATCTGTTGGTCTGTTTGTCTGACGGTCGTCTTAAAACAAACATACAAACAAAGCAAAGAAACAAATATTTATATGAAATCTGAAAAGACATGTTTTTAAATGTACAAATGAATTCATAAACTTTGATATAAAAAGATTCTTAGAAATAATATTAGAATAGTGTTTCTTAAATAGTAATTTTACGGCATTTTTTTTCAAAAACTATGAACTAATTTTGACCAGAAGATACTGATTTGTAATTTTCGGCAATGTGGATTGAATTTTATGGAGAATCAAAGTTCTTTGCCGTTTTGTATAATTGATTCGTTTCTTGAGAGAAACCTGTGATAAACCCTAAAAGCCGCCGAAAATCCAATAATTATGTTTATTGCATGGATTTTTTTCCATTTTTCTTACCCTGAAATTTTTTTAATATAATTCAATATCAAAATATTCAAAATATTTCAATTATCTTCAAATAAGACATCGAGCCCTCGTCTTACCCGAGTAAAACGTCTCTTACAGACAATGAAGATCTTAGGACACTATTGGTCATTGTAGTTTTCAGATTGATTAATTTTTTTATGAATTCAAGTGTATTAAATAGTTATTATACATACAATAAGATACATAAATATCGATAAATATGCTCTCGTATCCATCCATATGAATACAGACAGATAGATACAGATAGACAATATATAGAAGAAAATGAAAATAAGTATAAAAAATAATTTCGAGAAAATGAAATGAGATTCATTTTTATTCATTCATTTATTTATCAGATTTTATGCTTTTTTTATGGTCCATTTATTTTTCCCTCATTCATTTTTCATTTTCTCACTATGGGGGCTGGGCTGGCTCTCTGCTACAAAACTGTACGTGAGTTTGTGTATCTAATTACACAGAGTTTAGAATTGGGCTGGCTCTCTGCTACAAAACTGTACGTGAGTTTGTGTATCTAATTACACAGAGTTTAGAATACAATGAAGGTATGATTTTATTGTATATTTATTACCTCAACAGATTGATTAGTTACATATTACAATTGTATCTTGTTCGATGCCTTACAGAGCTGTCTTTTACTGCTATGAATACTTTTACCAGTAATATTTTTTTGTACAGAAAAAATTAAAATAGAAACAAACCTATTTATACAAAAAATTATATAAAAAAGTTATTTCAGTATAAAGCCGCGTACACATGTGCAAAATTCGTTCTTAACGTAACACCGTTACGTGTTACACATTACTTTTACGTCGTGTACAATTTTAAGCGAGTAGTTTGTGACTATCTTAGTAAATGTTGTGTTATTTAGTCCACAATATTCGCAGCCCCACCTAGCAACATAATTTGATGCCATATCGTAAAATTTTATTCGAAAAATTGAAAAACCCGAATTATCTTTCAAAGTAAAAGAAACTCCCTGTCAAGGAAAACCAGATATGAAAAACATATGAAAATTTATTTATGTTTTTTAGTAGTCGTATCCGTCCGTGATTATCTCTCATATATTTATAAAAATCATATTTTCCTATTTTCATTTATTTATTTAATATAATAATAATAATAATATTTTCTCATGATTTTAATCATCATTTCCTCTTATGTGAAAATAGTTTTTTTTTGCACAGTTTTTCACACTCAATTTAAAAATAATATTTTTTGGCACTACATTTAGTTTTTTTTTTATGGAATATGTTTTTCTGTATTTTTTTATTTTTATTTATTCTTTGGTTTTCCTTTATTATATTTAAACATGAAATTATTAGAGTTTTTCCTTTGTTTGGAAAATTGAATTAAGGAAATATAAAACTAATGGAAATATTCAATTTATTCTTGTGTGAAAATTTGTTATGTTTTCCAAAATGTACGAAAGATATTGATTCAAGTCACGCATAGTTTTTCTGTTGAATTTTTCATTTACAAATTGGTACAGACACAGTTTAGTGATTCTACATGAATTCAATTGAAGAACAATTTTTGTAATCAACCTATTTATGAAAATTAAATAGATTATTTAATTCTCATAAATAGGTCCACAGGTTATGATACAAAAGTTAATGTCGATTGAAAAACATCAAGTCTATTTTACTCAGAACAAAGGCCTTAAGAGAGGATTATAAGTCTTACAAGTTTTTCAGGAAGAGGGAATATTGAAAGATGCTAATTCAGAATACCAGAGGAACATTATTTTACAATTTTTTGTATAAATTATATGAAAGAAACATAAAATTTATGAAATAATATGAAGAGAAATGCGTGGTAGATAATGATAAATAAAAGTACCAAGGCACACAAGCGATCTCTTTTAAAACAAAAAGTGAAGAAGATTGCTTATGTCATATTCACTATAAAGCTTCTAGCTTCTATAGTATTAATATCACGTAGGACTACGAATTACTTAGATGGTAAGATAAGATGGTTATAAATACTGTTTGAAAATACGCGTGTTTGTGTGTGTGTGTACGTACTTATTATAGGCTACAAGTAAATGTATTATAAGTAAATTTAAATACAAAGTGAAACAATAATTTTTCCTTGTTTCTAATTTTTTGTATCTAAGATAAAAGAAAATGGAAACTACAGAATTGTACATATTTTTTTTTTTTGATATTACAGTGGACCCCCGATAATTCGGCTCCTGGTTAATCCGACACCCCCTGTAATCCGACATGGTCTATTATACATAATGAAGTATGATTTGTATTTCAGAGTATGTATATAATATTATCATTGGATCTGTTATTTGTCGGATTACAAGGTACTCTTTCGTAAAAAATTCCGAAATAAAGGGGGTCTTAGGCTGCACTCTAACTGTCTGACGGATTACCGGGGGTCCACTGTATTAAATACTAAAGCCTTTAAAATTGGTATTTGGCTTCTTCTGGCGAATCTAGGATTTTTTTTAGAAAAATCTCGAAAACAATTATCGATGTTTTGATAAACTTCGATAAAAAAATTGCATAGCAAATACCTTTAAGTCAAACGCTTTAAAAATTTTTATAGGTTTATAAAACAATCATGGCCTTATTTTCGGTGGACAACTGGATAAATATCTCACGCATGTTAAATTTTAAAACAACAGGCCACCGTTTTTGATCCAAGAACTCGAGGCACTGTAGCAATCGCTACGATGCCACGGCAGATAACAAAATTAATTCGGCGGACTAGTTTTTTCCCAAAGAACACATATCGACTTTTCTATGGACTGGGTGTGCCCAGAAAGAAAAACAACAACATATTCAAGATTGTATGGCTTGAAAGAAAATTTCACGCACTAGGAACGTGCGGTTTATGAGTCCCTTCACGTTCTTTGTCAAATTATCCTGAAAATATGACACAAATCAGTCGTCCAAAAAAGACCAAACGCACTCAAATAAAAGTAAAATGTTGTTTTTTATAAAAAATAAAATAATGAGCAATATTCTTATTATTCTCATTTTGAGTATTTTTGATTACTTATTAAACTATATTCAAACAAATACTTTTTGTTTCATCAAAAGTGTTTGATCAATGTTTGTAAACGTTTTGTCCAAGACCGTTTTACTGCATCAGCGTGCGTTGAACACAGATGAATCTTTTTAAGAAGTCACTGGATTTTTCCGATTAAATCATTCGGTATAAATTTATTATATAATATGATAGGTAGATATAGAATACGTTTTATAACAAACACGAATAATTTTATTGTATCAAATAAATTTAAATGGTTTCTTTCACCTCAATTCATCAAAGTGAACCTCATCTCACCTTACATATATACATACACACTCATATACAACTGATATACACCTATAAAACCTTTAAAACGTTGTCTTTCTATATTATATTATAATATCTATTATAGACAGGGTTTTAAAAAAGTATCGAGACCCCACAAGTTAGATTTAAACGTTCTAGAATTTTTCAGCAGGAATTAAATAGGTAATATTTATTTTGACCTTCAAAGCTATGGCAAAGTCAACCCTTTTGTTTTGAACGAAAATCCTTGTCCAAAAATTAAGTGTCAAATTAATAATCATCAAATCTATACACTTTTTCGCCAATCTGCTAAGGATGACCTTGAAATATTGAAGATCATCGCTTAGGTCAAAATCAACATCACTATGAAATTTTCCGTTACCAAACCTAAAACGTTTTTCTGAAACCATAATCGTATTTTTTTGTGGTTGTATTTGGGTGGAGGTCCGTTACTTTTTGAAAGCCCTGTAACATGTATTTGGTATGTATATGAGATATCATTTTAAAATTAATTTACTGTCATTCAACAAAATGATTTATTTTAATTAACGATATCTTTTAATTATCCTGTATCTTAAAGCTGTACCAAGCTCCAGCTTTAGCTACGTGTATTATATGTCACATACAATCATATTATAATGTCTTCATTGTTTTTAGTATAAACCTTGGGAATTAGAACCTTCAATCAACTTCAATTTATATCATTGTTTAATCGACAGTGTTTTAAAAAGTTTTAGACGCATTGCCTATAAATCAAAACTGTGGCGATAAATGTAAATTTTTGAAGGAAGATTTAATTTTCCACAAAAACAACATTCACCCCTATAATCTGTGCCTTAAATTGAATCTTTACCATAATAGACAAATTATTTGTAAGAATTAGGAATCAAAGTTGGGTAGTTTAAATAGGAATTAATAAAATATTTTGGCTATACAAAATTGAAAAAATTGAAAATGTTTTTTTTTGTCTAGAGTTTATTCTTACAAAAAAATACAAAAATTTTAATTTAGATGGCTAGAGATTTCTAGATATCACTTGAAATAGCACAATTCTATCGCTTACTGGCAGGAAGCGATATCTGAAAAATTACGCATGGAATCGTTAAAAATAGATCTAGTATTTAGAATTTTTGGGTTAAAATTATCGTATACTATAT
The DNA here is from genome assembly GCA_020423425.1 of Chrysopa pallens. Lineage (NCBI taxonomy): Eukaryota > Metazoa > Arthropoda > Insecta > Neuroptera > Chrysopidae > Chrysopa > Chrysopa pallens. The sequence goes on from CM035593.1 coordinate 80,617,900, forward strand.
TGAATATTAGAATATTATTCCCAAATAATTGAAAAAAGTTGATATTCTCTTCAATTACATCTATATTTATAAGGCTATTTTGACCCAAACATTTCGCTTTATTAGATTAGATGGGTAGTTTTGTGACATGTCACCTGTTATCGAATACCAAGACCGATGTCTCGGAACAATTTCATGCGATATCTCCAAAAAAATTGATCAATCGTAAAATAAATGAAATTTTTTTTGGATTTTTTGGCTTAAATTACCGTAGTAAACTCTATGACAGAAAACTAAATATTTTTGTATTTTCGGTAGGTTTAAGAGACTATTCAAGTAATATAGTAAAATAATTATATAAATTAACGATTGGATAAACAAATAAAGGATAAATATAAGCTCGTCTATTTTAAAACTGTTTTCTAATTTAGGGATTAATTAGGCTTAGAATGCAAAAAAAAAAATGAGTGTGTATTAAATTCAAGTGTTATTTTTGTATATTCAGAGACTTCATTTATGTGTCTGGTAGGTCTACTTGTTTAGTATAACTAAAACAATCTTCTTCACGTTATGTTGCGTTATTTGCTAAGCTTCGTTTCCTTCCTGGAATGGTATACAAGCATAGCAAGAAAGCATCAGAAATGAGTATAAATAGCTACTTTAGTAATATTATATAATATTGTATAATATAATACGTTTTATATTCATGAAGAATAATGAAAAGCTAATTAGAATTTTTACAGGCCATAACACATATAAGACATTCAAATTATAGTAATCACACTCAAATGACTGACTTTATATATAGACCCACTTTATAATATGGGCACAAAGGATTTATGAATTTATGAAAGCAGAATTTCAATAAACTTTCATTTAACAATATCACATAGAAATGTTAAATTTTATCGTAAATCTTCTTCACTTTTGCTAGCACAAATAATGATGAACAAACATTTGAGTAAATTCAGCGTGCAAAACATTTTGAAAATTTTGTTTTTAATTATCCTCCAAAATTTTCAACCATTATCAATCATTTACAGGTATTGTGTTTATGGATGAGTAAAATTGTTCCCAATGTTTGCATTTATGGAGCTATGAACCAGGGTCGATGATTTTTGAAACCAAAAAAAATTATAGTAGGATGAAACCCATTGGAAACGAAAAAGAATATAACAAAAATGTAATGAAAAATAATTTACGGTCAATCTGAGGTCGAGAAGTGAAATGGGGTGCGTTTTTATGAATAAAACATATCTCGATTTCCTGCAAAACTACAAGTCCTATGGAAAAAAATGGCAAAGTTGTAGGAATAAAAAGATCTACAACTTTTGTACTTACACTTTTTTCACATAACCGCAAAATTTTTCGATTGAAAATTCTCATTTTTTTCCGTTTCCAATGGGCTTCATTATCTATCTTGGGAAATAGTAAGAATTTAAACATATCTGCGAGAGTCGACCCCTGAAACTTCAAGTTAAAAATTCAAAATGCTACCAAATGCATCACAAATGTTTAGTAGCCAATTACAGAAATGTGTTCTGTCGAACATATTTTTGATTGTCTACAAACATGGTGTTGATTATATTATTATTAACTCATGTATTGTTAAATGTTTAAGAGAATCTGACAATCACCCACATAATTGAAATAATTCTGTTGTGTTCATAATAATAAGTTCGATTAAAAAGTAATACATTACCACCTTCATTTGTAACGAACGCTCAATATAAATAAGCACTAAGTTCCTAGGATACGGAGGGGTAAAGGATCTTAATATCTTATTACTTTTAAAGTACAGAATCACAACAAAGCTTACATACCGTTCCTAAATACATACAATAATAATTTTAAAAGATTTTCCATTCAATTTCAACATGGAAATAAGTAAAAACATATATATATTATTTTATGTTTAGTTTTTATGAAGAACATTTAGCTGGTATATAATAAAGTGCCTTCGCTGATATATGCGAAGGTCTTGTACGCTTTATCTCAATTTTATATGATAAATTTTATTTTTAATAAAATATTATTTATCTTCTTCTTACATTTACTTTAATGATGAATTTTTTATTTCTTGAATATAAATAATTATTTTACATATAAATTAACTTCAATCAAAAAAATTATAATTAACTTTATAATTTATATAATATATGTATATAAAATATACTTAGGAGTCCGGAAATTGGGTCACTAAATTAAATATTTGCTATTTTATTAAGTAAATAAATAAAATTTAGGTTTTATCACTGTTTCTCATATATACACGTCCTTAATACAGGCCAATATCATTATTATAATACTCGGCATACAATGTGCCAGTTTAGGTCTTAAGTTTGTAAGTTTGTATAGGTTGTCAAAGAATCACCTATTTTATCCATTTCCGGTTGTCTGCCCGTCTGTCTGTTCATCCATCATCACGATAACTCAAAAACAAAAAATGTATTGAGCTAAAATTTTGGTGACGTATTCTAAACATAAAAAGTAAGTTTCAGTTAGTGAATGAGCAAAATTGATCTATTGAGTCAAGAAACAATGTGGCTGAGTCAATGTCTGATTATCACTTTTTAAATATATACTTACTAATACTTTCTTTAGACAAGCACATCTCTATACAGAGATCACCCACATCATTACTTAATCTCTATTTATTAAGCTACATGCGTTACATTAAATGCATGGTGTGGATGCCGGAATTGATATTCAGTAAAGAATTGGATTTGGTAGGTATTGTGACTACATCCGTTTTTTGTAAGGACCCATACCGACATAGATCTGCAGTTGTGAGAAGCCATCTATGAACAACCTTCACAAGCATAGCTGGTTACGTCTTTCTTATCAATATAACCGACATTTTTATCAACTAATGCGCCCTGTAATCATGTTTGAAAAACTGCCTTGGAGGATAAGTATTTTTAAATTTCTTATTTAAACATAATATTGTGTTAATTTTTTATTTAAATGATCTGATTTCGTTGCCCGTGAGAGTATATATCAATTAAGTTAGTACCTGTAATTAAGTTAATATATTCTTTTATGCGAGATTTATTCAAAAAGATTTCCTCTTTTATGTTAGTTTTATAAAAGATTCTTTTTGTAAGAACAGTTCAATTACATTTTCGAAGGTTTCTCAAAGACTACATAAATCGTTTCAGTTATAAAGACAGCTTAGACCATGAGCTAATAGACAATTTTGAGCAGGCATTGGTAAATGTACTATTTTAAAATAGTGTCCCGCTTTCCTTCAACTAGCAAAAAAGTTATTTGTACATAAACGTTCCGTTTTATTGAGTTTCGAACAATATTTGTGAATCAATTTTCGTCAAATTTAAGTAAGACAGTCAATTTTAAGCTTGCCTGCACACTTAGAGAAAGCTTATAAAATCTTTCTAGAAGTATATTCATAAATTTAACAATAATTTTTTCGAAATCGATAATCGAAAAACTCCCAGAGCTGTAGGGCATAAATTATTAGAAAAAAAAAAAAAAATGATTACAACTGTTGCAAGCCTTAGGAGTATTTCTGTTTATCGTAATTATTTTTAATATCCAGTTGAGAGATGAAAAAAATGTCAAATTCATATAATAAATTGAAATAGAAAAAAACAAAAAATATGGAAACATAGTAACAAAAATTTGATAATAATTTTATTTCTATTTTTTTTTTATGCAACCATTTTTATTTATGTGATAGCAGGCAGGCAGCTTGTTGTTTATGTCATAGTTATGTGATTTCCTGGAAATACGTACAGAAACAAAAACTGGATATATATAGAAAATGATGATGATATTTTGAACAAAATGGTAATTAAATTATATATGTGAACATAATATTGGCACAAGCTATAGGCATTTTTGTTGTTGTTTAGAACAAAAAAAATATACAATGATGAGTGCTCACAGAATGTTTAGGAAGTTCAAAAAACAAAAAACACACAAAACGTTGTAGTTACTGTAAAGAATCTCAACGGGGTATCTTGAGAGTCATTGATATTCAAGCGTACCAGAAGTAATGGCTGCGAATGCAATGCACTGCTTTGTATTGCCGCGGTTGGTGTGGAAGTTTAATATAATTTATTTAACCAAATCTCAAAAAATTGCTCCCAAGATCTGTAATTCCTCCAGTGATTAGGTAATTATTTAATTAATTCTATATTTATTTAATTCAATAAATTGCTCCCGATTTGTTATTTCGATATTAATCCATTTGATACAGCAATTACTTTTATTTATGCATAATGAATTAAAATTATTAATTGCGATTTAAATAGCCACCGTAACACTATGATGACCTTCATTCTAATGGTGTGATTCTTAATGTGTGACGTAATCTCATAGCCTTACGGTGGCTATTTAAATTGTAATGAATAATTATAATTATGCATAAATAAAAGTAATTGCTGAATCAAATGGATGTCTCATTAAGAATAAATGTTCTGTCAATAGAAAAAAGTTTAATTTATGTCAGAGCTAATAAATGAATAATGGAATATTTGAATATATTCTTCCAGTAGTTCTTCAAACATTCTGTAGGTCTATATGTCTGTAGTTATTGATGAAATATGACTGTAATATTACTAACATTTATTTCAATTCTTTCTATTATACAGTTTTACCTCTTTCTATTATTATAATGGTGGAAAATAATATTGATTGACAACTTGACAGCTTGTCTATTTGATTCCAAACATCAAAACCTATCTATATACAATATTATATTTACTGTAATTTATGTGACTCTGGTTCGACACGCAAACAACAAAATAATACATTTGTTATTAAATGTTTTGCTAAACTACAAATAATTAAAAATATGTGTCAATAAATGTGGACAGAAGAATTTATCGAAAAATATCTTTTAATCAATTTTAATGAATTTTTAGTAAAAAAAAATATATGGGATAATTTATAGACTAGTAGAAAATTTGCTTTGCTCTAGTGATTTTCATATTGGTTTCTAATTTGATAGCATATATCGAGGTAGTAATCGAATCTCTACCCCTTCTGAGTTTCTAGCACTTACTGAACTAGGAAATATAGCATCACATAAGACATTCTTGAACAAAAGAATTACGAAAGGTATACATTCTTTATCGTCTTACGTAGCTTGAGAGTACTCTATAAACCGTGAAAATTAGAAAATTATATCGAAGTCTTATCGAAAAGAAAAATAAGTGGATCAAATTCGTTAATATGGAATCTTACGGCCTTACTCTCACTATGATAGAAAATTATTGCAGATATGTTTAAGTTAACAAAAAATTTGAAAATTTTGACCTAAATTTAGTTTACAAACATACTTTGTTTGACAAATTTAGATAAAAATTGAGCGATATATGGGAAAAATAATATTTTTGGTTTTGATGACGTCATTCGGATAAAAAATCAATTTTTTCGATATTTCGGGCAAAATTTAACCGATTTGAGTGAACTTTTTTTTTAATCCCACTAATTTTGGGTCATACTTTTCATTTTTCATACTAAAATTTCGATCACTTAAACCCTTATATAGAATCTTACAGCCTTACCCTCACTATCTAGATAATTATTGCAGATATATTTACTTTAGCATGAAATTTGAAAATTTTGACCTAAATTTAGTTTAAAAACATACTTTGTTTGATAAAATTGGATAAAAATTGAGCGTTATACGGGAAAAATAATATTTTTGGTTTTGATGACGTCATTCGGTTAAAGCATTAATTTTTCCGAAATTTCGGCCAAATTATAACCGATTCGAGTGAAATTTTTTTTTAATCCCACTAATTTTGGGTCCTACTTTTTATTTTTGATACTAAAATTTCGATCTTTTGAACCCTTATACGAAATCTTACAGCCGTACCCTCATTATCTAGATAATTATTGCAGATATGTTTAATTTAAATAAAAACATGGAAATTTTGACCCAAATTTAGTAGAAAAACATACTTTGTTTGATAAAATTGGATAAAAATTGAGCGATATACGGGAAAAATAATATTTTTCGTTTTAATGACGTCATTCGGTTAAAAAATCAATTTTTTCGATATTTCGGCCAAATAATAACCGAATCGAGTGAACTTTTTTTTTAATCCCACTAATTTTGGGTCCTACTTTTCATTTTTCATACTTAAATTTCGATCACTTTAACACTTATATGGAATCTTACAGTCTTACCCTTACTATCTAGATAATTGTTGCAGATATATTTAATTTAACAAAAAGTTTGAAAATTTTGACCCAAATGTAGTAGAAAAACATACTTTGTTTGATAAAATTGTATAAAAATTGAGCGATATAGGGGAAAAATAATATTTTTCGTTTTGATGACGTCATTCGGTTAAAAAATCAATTTTTCCGATATTTCGGCCAAATTTTAACCGAGTTGAGTGAACTTTTTCTTTAATCCCACTAATTTTGGGTCATACTTTTCATTTTTCATACTTAAATTTCGATCACTTTAACACTTATATGGAATCTTACAGTCTTACCCTTACTATCTAGATAATTGTTGCAGATATATTTAATTTAACAAAAAGTTTGAAAATTTTGACCTAAATTTTGTATAAAACCATACTTTGTTTGATAAAATTGGATAAAAATTGAGCGTTATATTGAAAAACTAATATTTTTGGTTTTGATGACGTCATTAGGTAAAACATTTTTTTTTGCGATATTTCGGCCAAATTTTAACCGATTTGAGTGAACTTTTTTTTAATCCCACTAATTTTGGGCCATTCTTTTCATTTCTGATACTTAAATTTCGATCACTTAAATCCTTATATGAAATCTTACAACCATATCCTCATTATCTAGATAATTATTGCAGATATATTTAATTAACCATAAAAATTGACCAAAATTTAGTATAAAAACATACTTTGTTTGATAAAATTGGATACAAATTGAGCGATATACAGGAAAAATATTTTTTTTTGTTTTGATGACGTTTTTGTAATATTTTTTTATGATCACCTCCTCCTGTATTTATTATATATTTTTTTTTGTATTGTTTGAAGCAATATTTTATGATCGTACACATAAAAACTTTTTAATAATAATAATTTTGAAAATCGTATTTTACTTTTAATTGCTGTCTACAACATTCATACCAGCTCTACCATACAACTAAAGTCATTTCATTTCATTAAATATAATTATATTAAACAGAGTTGTCTATATATTCATATAAAAGTTCAAATACATACATTTTCACTATAGTAATACATTATACAAACCATCATACGAGTCGTTACAGAAAATCCTGTACAAATCTTGGAAATGAAGTCAAAATTCAAATGATACATTGATTCAAAAATTTTCAATTTTCTCTTACAAGGGAATGTTCTGACCATGGGATTTTTATTTTGTAATTAGATTGCGTTTAATTATTGCAGCCCTATAGAAATGTCTCCCCTTTCAATATTAATATGCAACGCTCAATCGGCTCGGAGAAAATGAAAATTTTCTGTTTCAGGTTCATATACTTTATATACCAATATGGTATTTTAATAATAATGAGAGGCCAGATAGCGATGCCCTCCCCTTCTCAGACTATTGAACCCAAAAGCCCAATTTGGTAGCTACATTCATATATATACCAATTAATATTAATAATAATATATAAGTAAATACATATGTCCAACATATTATATATGATTATTGTTATTGCGTTATAAATGTGTGGATATCCAGTTTTCCGTTACCCATTACACGTATCTACGTTACCTACACACACCCACATGGTTCGCTTAGGGTTATAGTTAAATGTACACCAAAACCCATATAATAATACAAATGGTGTGACTATGGCTGGCTGGTCGGTCGTATGCGCACTGCAGATAGATGATGTTGTAAAAGCAGAGGAAGCTCGCAAATCATTTTTATATGTTTTCTAGCTCTTTTTTAACTAACAACCAACATATGTACAGAGATATATATATATGTTTATTTGTTGCTAAGTTTTCTAGCAGTTTTACCTGTTATGTTGTATGTGATGAGCTACACAGTTTTTACGTTTAGTTTTCTATATTATTCTATAAAAGGAGGTTCAAGTTATTTGACTTACAGAATGATTTACTTACCTTTTTTTTAATAGGTGGGTTCAAGTAGTTGAGTGGTTGTTTTTTTGAAAAGTCTTCTTTATACAATATTGATTGACTGAGTTAGATTTTTAGCCTCTCCTAGCTCGACCTTTTTCTTTTATATTATAATCAAGTTTTTTAATTCTTTATTGAATATAACATGAAATATCAGACAGAAATGAAATATTTTTTGTTGGAAAACATATTGCCGAAGAATTATTTTCTTGAAAGCATGAAATAAAATATAAAAGGTGTTTTGTAAGGAATAAATTCTATAGACAGCTAAAATAGGTTGATTTATCGGAAATATCAGAGATATGTCGTCATAAACACCTGTTGTTTGCACACATTGATTTGCAACTTGAAAAATATTTTCTTAAAAAGTTTGAAAACAGTAAGTTATCGTATATTAAATGATAAAATTTAAGTTAACTAATTTCAAAAGGCTTAGACTACAGTATTTGAACGAAAAAACAAGATTGACATTTGTAGTAATTTCGAAAATTTTCCGAAGTTAAAAATTTCAAATATTATTAAAATCGTAGTATTTAATATTAAATCAAATTTTAAAACCAAAAAAATTTTTTTAGAAATTCGTTTAAATTATTTCAAAATTTTGTCTCTACAACATTGTAAAAATTGTATGTACTTCCAGCAGAATTAACGTACTAGAAACAGTCAACAAAGAATTAAAGTTCATTTTTACACAAAAATATTTTGAATTTTGATCAAAAGATCAGTGCTAAATTGAGATTCAATACAGATGCTAGATAATTAATTTAAAATAATGAAATATTTAATGCTTATTAGCAAATTTATTTTATTTCATTTATTTAAGTTTTAATCAAGTATAGTTTCAAACTTCAATAAAAGCAGTTATTTTTTATTCAACCAATTTATTATATGCAATAGTGATGTTAGTTACCTATTTAATATAATTATAATACTGCTTTAATGTTTGAAATCAAGAAAACTAACAAATTAACACACAAAAATCAACACATAAATTCTTAACACAGATCGTTTTTGATGCATACATAAAAAATTTTTGTTTACTACGTGGATGCGAATCTTGGTATATTCAGATCATACTGTACACATAAAATTTAATCGTACGCAGTACTAAAAAACCGTATATCATTCATATATATATATAAAACTGGTAACTAAAGTCGTACAAGAAGAACGGTAAGTAGAATTCAATGTTCTTAAATAAGCTTCTTCTATTCGTGTTGCTTTCAGTTATGAGCTATTAATAAAAGGCGTTACAGCTTCTACGACTGCTACAGTATCGTTATAGTGTCTTTAACGTTACCATTTAGAAACCACAACAAAATATAATATATTTTTATAAACGTAGCAGTAAATTGTAAGTAAGTATGAACTTCGAATTTATTTATTTATTTTTTTTCTAAGTATGTGGTGGTTAGAGGTATGTAAAAATAATATATGATGATATTATTTGTATCGATACACACAACACAACACAACACAACAACCAACCACAACACAATATTTATTATTGAGACTGTTACATTATATTTTAGTATTGTACAGAATGTAATAACAGTCTCATTTGAAGACGAGAAGAAATTTATATGGTAAAAAACCTTGTACACGCATGTAGCTCAAGTCTTATTAAAACTTTCAAAATACGAGACTTTTACCTCCAATGTTAATTATTAAAATATATAACTAAATATTAATTTTTTATATATTAATGTATTAAAACTCAATATCCAAAATACCTAATTCAAGTCGGTTAAATATTTAGCCGAGATATCGAAAAAATTCATTTTTTAGACGTAATGACGTCATCAAAACCAAAAATATTATTTTTCCCGTATATCGCTCAATTTTTATCCAATTTTATCAAACAAAGTATGTTTTTATACCAAATTTAGGTCAAAATTTTCAAATTTTATGTTAAATAAAATATATTTGCTATAATTATCAATATAGTAAGGGTAAGGCTGTAAAATTCCATATAATGGTTTAAGTGATCGAAATTTTAGTATGAAAAATGAAAAGTATGACCCAAAATTAGTGGGATTAAAAAAAAAGTTCACTCAAATCAGTTAGATTTTGCCCGAAATATCGAAAAAATTGATTTTTTAACCGAATGACGTCATCAAAACCAAAAATATTATTTTTCCCGTATATCGCTCAATTTTTATCCAATTTTATCAAACAAAGTATGTTTTTATACTAAATTTAGGTCAAAATTTTCAAATTTTTTGTTAAATTAAACATATCTGCAATAATTATCAAGATAGTGAGGGTAAGGCTGTAAGATTTCATATAAAGGTTTAAATGATCGAAATTTTAGTATGAAAAATGAAAATTATGACCCAAAATTAGTGGGATTAAAATAAAACTTCACTCGAATCGGTTAGATTTTGCCCGAAATATCGAAAAAATTGATTTTTTCAACCGAATGACGTCATCAAAACCAAAAATATTATTTTTCCCGTATATCGCTCAATTTTTGTCGAATTTTATCAAACAAAGTATGTTTTTATACTAAATTTAGGTCAAAATTTTCAAATTTTTTGTTAAATTAAACCTATTTGCAATAATTATCAAGATAGTAAGGGTACGGCTGTAAGATTTCATATAAAGGTTTAAATGATCGAAATTTTAGTATGAAAAATGAAAATTATGACCCAAAATTAGTGGGATTAAAATAAAACTTCACTCGAATCGGTTATAATTTGGCCGAAATATCGAAAAAATTGATTTTTTAACCGCATGACGTCATCAAAACCAAAAATATTATTTTTTCCGTATAACGCTCAATTTTTATCCAATTTTATCAAACAAAGTTTGTTTTTAGACTAAATTTTGGTCAAAATTTTCAAATTTTATGTTAAATTAAATATATTTGCAATAATTATCAAGATAATGAGGGTAAGGCTGTAAGATTCCATATAAGGGTTAAAGTGATCGAAATTTTAGTGTTAAAAATGAAAAGTACGACCCAAAATTAGTGGGATTAAAAAAAAAAGTTCACTCAAATCGGTTAGATTTTGCCCGAAATATCGAAAATATTAGATTTAACCGAATGACGTCATCAAAACCAAAATTATTATTTTTCCAGTATATCGCTCAAGTTTAAACCAATTTTATCAAACAAAGTATATTTTTAGACTAAATTTAGGTCAAAATTTTCAAATTTTTTGTTAAATTAAACATATTTGCAATAATTATCAAGATAGCTGTAAGATTTCATGTAAAGGTTTAAGCGATCGAAATTTTAGTATGAAAAATGAAAAGTATGACCCAAAATTAGTGGGTTTACAAAATATTTCACTCAAATCAATTAAAATTTAGCCAAGATATCGGAATATTAATTTTTAAAATTTGATGACATCATCAAAACCAAAAAATTTAGTTTTTCACTATAACGATCAATTTTTACCCAATTTTAGCAAACCAAGTATGTAATTCTACGAAATTTGGGTCAAAATTTTCAAATTTTTGATTAAATAAAACATATCTGCAATAATAAAAAATAAATCTTAAACACCTCACATAAAAAACTTAAAGCCCAAAATAGAAATATAAATTTTTAACTATAAGGCCATTAATAAACACTCAGCTCATGACGTCTAACTTTTCACTACGGTTACAAAGACCTGTTGTTTTATGAAGCTTATGTTGTTCCCATAACTATCTCAAATAAATTTACATGAATAACTTAACAATAATTTTAAGCAAACTTTTAGTGCCACGAACTCCCAGTGTTTCTTATGCGTAAAATTAATTGTTATAATAATGTTCTTTTTAATTATCGTAATAACATTAAACTCTAATAATAATTAAAAATAATATTTACAAAACATGAAAGTCGTTCAGATTAAAATATATTTATTTTGATAAAAATCTTTGGAACATTTTGTAGAAATATATGAAAAATAAACAATATTTTCTTTTTTCAACTACAGAAAACGTTATTTTATGGTTTCTAGAAATATGATGGTTATAATAATTTTATTTTTTTTTTTTTATATAGTTTTCAGGTCATGTCAAAAACAGTACTTTTCTAATATACTTTTATTTAATGTATTTTGTTTTTGTATTTTATTAAAATTATTTAAGTCCAAAGTCCATACACAGTGTTAATTAAATCCACCAAAAAACTTTTTGAACCATGAAAATAAAAAGCTTAAATTATAAAAAAAATAAAAATAAATTATATTGTTTTGGAAACAAAGAAAATATTTAGGATGATGGAAAAAAATTGAAAAATATAACAAAAACAAAAATATTTATTTTATAAGATTTTTTCCCTATATTGTGTTAGGAAAATTATTAACTTAGAAATATTAACTTTCCTGGAATTATTTTACTGAAGTAATGTGTCTGTGAAGACGTAAGATGTAATTTCACTTTTCTTTCTATTTTTTTCATTGTACAGTCGTGAGCAAATAAACTGAATTATCTCAAATAAAGAATAATGTATGTAGAAAAATATCAGTAATGTTAATATGGGTTAATTCGGAAAATCAAGGCTGTAGTTTTGACACTATTTGTTTTTCTACTGGGCCGCTATTTAATTGTTATTTTTGCTTTAAACGCGCTTTGAATATTGATCGTTAATGTGGCTCAAAATAGATATCTCTTTCGTAACGCAATCATACGACGAATTTTTATACGACTGCCCAAGGTCTTTTGTAGGCTCAACAATGGAGTTTTCGATTTAAAATTTGAAATCAATAAAGAATCGGAGGAATTCAAACATGACAGAAATTTAAAAACTACCGAATAGAAATTTTATTTTTCGGATTACTATTCTAAGAAACTTAAGAAACAGGAGTATCCAATTGGTAGAGTAAAAAGCTCTCACACCAATTGTCTCAGGGTCTATATCGCCGGAAAATTACTTTCAAAGTTTTACTATAATAAAGGACTTACAAAAACTGGCCATGTGCTCATATTTGATTTGGAGGAAAATCCACGCAGTCGAGTGATGTGTGGTCAGCAACTTCCTTTACATGTTCCAATGTTCGTGGTGTTGTAACAATTCAAAGAATTGAGTTTAAAGGCCCGCAGAAAAAAAAGGGGCCAGAACCAACTCCCCTTGTTTTATTTGGTGCATGGCAAGTAATTTTTATTTAAAGCATGGTTAGAAACTTCCTTTACATGTAAGGCCCGCAGGAAAAACGAGGCCAGAACCAAATCCCCTTGTTTCATTGCATAAGTAATTTTTATTAAAGCATTTTTCAAGTTCAGGCATCAATACTTAAGTATACTCAGGGTATTTAAAGATTCAACTACGTTTCTTGCTATCTTTTTTCTACACTTTTCTTTGTCCCCAAGTATACATTTACAGAAATCACTTTCCCCGATATTTTAGAGACAACACAAAGTGTAAAGGTTTTTTTCCTTGTTCGTCTCCAATTGATACGATGATGTTGATGTTGATGATGATGATAAAATGGATGCCCGAAGCTTTTCTATGTCGAAATGGTTGCAAGTGGAATATGTATAAACTAAAAAACTTTTATATTGTTGAGTATGTCTGAACAGAATTTTAAATATGTTTTTTTATTCAAACATTACACCACCATACCTATAAAGACTTTCTCGTATATACAGACAGACAGACAGACAGATGGGTGGGTAGTCTGTAGGAAAGTTGTAGATTTTATGAAGTGATACTAAAAACATTTAAATACAGAGGTAGTCTATGTACAGTTCGTACATCATAACGTGAGATAATTCACGAATATTTGTTTAAGTAACAACTAATTATTAAATGTTTTTTTCCTATTTTTCCCTCTTATTTAAAATCGTCTCAATGTAAATCAATTTTTTTTTTTACTTTTTAAAGAACACTTTGTTTTTTTCCGAAAAATATTGATAATTATCGAAGACGTTTTACCGCATGGATCATTTAAGGATACATAATTTTCAATTTACAAAAAAAGTATGATAATTTGAAAATATTCTCTGAAAAGACAAACCGACAACCGATTTCGAAATTTCCTACATTACTGAAAACTTTAAAGGCATCTTTCTTGAAACTATGTTTTCGGTAATCTCAGAAACTATAATTTAAATAAGAATCTGGATGAAATTCCTCATTTATCAAAAAAAACCGCAACATCAAATTGAGTCAAAGAGTTTGCATGTAGGATAAGCTAGTTCTTAAGAAAGGCCTTTTTGTGGAATTCAACCTCTCAGCACTTGTTAAACACCTTTGTAAAATATCATGATTTTGGCTGATTTACAGATTTTTAACTCTAAATTAAGTTGAGCATTCCGACAAGTAAACTGCGTGCTCAAAACAAACGTTTGAGGAGGGATTAATAATCATTTTGACAGTTTTTGTTGAGAAACTAGGCAATTTTTTCATGCAAATATCCCTGTAACTTTTAAACGGAACGGAAAATATTTCTTGACGACTCGGGTCACCCGAGGAAGTCGTCCAAAAATTTTCATTGGAAATCTGCATCAAGGGTATGTCTAAATTATACTTAATAATATTGTTCTGCCAAATACATTTCGCAATTAAAGTCTGTAGGACAAAATTACAAGGTATGCTTGTGGAAATTTTATACAAATTTCATTCCCAAATTGCGTATTGAAATGACTATCAGTCAAAATTATTTATACTAAAAATTATCTTTCACAGTTATACAGATAGGAAATTTACGAGCTAACCGGAAGACTTGACTGTTCTTTTGATATTTTCTACCAATATTATATACTCGGAATAACATATCTGAAGTATTCTATATCTAATTTCGCATTTGATTTGTATTAGTACCAAATACTAAATTGACATACTATATACAGGTAAGATAGGTGTTAATATTGATGATAGTATTTCATTTATAAAGTTACTGTTTAAAATAAAAACAAACATTAAATAAAAGTTAATGTTATTTTGAATAAAAATAAAAATATGTGATTTTCACACCATATAAAAAGAAAAATACAAAACCTCTCCGCATACGAACCGAATAGGATGAGAAAATAATATTTTCGTTTAGCTTATAGAAGATATTCAATTTTATAAAGAAAAACGTCACTTTTACTTTTTACGTAATGTGATTTGTAAATGGAAAAACTTTCAGTCAGATAGAAAAGTCTCATATTTACATATAAAAATATTCATTTCATTTTATACACACAGTCTGATAAAATTATTATAAAGTTCTGTGAAACAGAAAAATTTGATGTAATAAATGATTTTTTTTTGTTTATAAATTAGTTAAATCAATTTAGGAAATCTTACTTCCATCTTTTATATCGATTTCGGACGACATTATGTTTGATTTTGTAAAAATAATTTTCTTTTAGTCCGATTTCAAAAATCAATCAATTTATAGTTATATTAAAAAAATTGAAGTAATGAATAATTATTAAAGAGAAGTCTAGGATTTTTTGAATATATTTGCCCCAATTTCCAAGCTCAAAATGTTTTGTTTTTTTTTATAATTATTAATGAGAACTCTAGGATTTTTCGAATAAATTTCAATTTTTTCCCCAATTTCCTAGATCAAATTATTGCACGTGCAAACCGTCACCAAATTAGCAACGAGTAACATCTCCTCAGAGAATCATTACAAATAGCTAATTCATACTGATGATGACTACTTTATAGTCGAAATACGTATTTATAAAATACAAAATAATTTGATCTAGGAAATTGGGGAAAAAATCGAAATTTATTCAAAATGTTTTGTATATTATACAAAAGTATTTCGAATGCATAGTAGTATTCATCAGTATGAATTAGCTAGTCGTAATGATTCTCCGAGGAGACGTTACTCTTTGTTAATTTGGTAAAGTTACTCTGATTCAGAATTAGTATCCTAAATTAGTAACAAGACTCTGTGACACCACCTATCAGTCATCTGTCTAATGTTTGACACTTTATATTTAATTACTCACACGATTGATTTAAACAGTGATTGATTATGGAGTAATTTATTGTAATTTTGAAGATTTATTTAAATAACGCTTAATATTTAATTTAGTGAATATTAGGATTAAACTATTATGGATTCCATACATTCAGGTAAATATTTTATTACTAAAGAACTAAAACATTTACGTAAGTTACAATTGTAAAGGTATGTTATTTTAAACACGAGTATATTCTTTAATATTGCATTTTTTTTCTCGTAGCGAATAAGTTTATACTCTATCGTACTCAACCCGTTTTTAAACATATTTATAAAGAAAATTTCAGTAGTTTTCATGTAATAAAAAATTGGGGTTCGTCTCCTGAATCGCTATAGTAATAGAAAAGTAATATACAAGCATAAACCCACTTTATTTAATATTGGTCGACTTTTGGTCAAGTTTACAAGCAATCGTAGCGAAGAAAATAAAATATTTTTTGGTATTGTTCTTCTATTGCTTTTGTTGAATAACATAGAATCCAATTAATCCATAAAATTATGTGTATTTGTAGGTCCAAAATAAGTCTTATTTTATAAACAATTCTTAATAGTTTCTACAAAATCGTAAACTAGAATTATGTGTGGATAAAACCTAAATAATAAACAAGACATTTAAGTTAGATGAGATGTTAGACGACAACAAATGAGTTTCTAAAACTTATTTAATTTCTTCGTACATTGCACATACCCAATGTCTACAACATTTTCTAACTAATAAACACCAATACACTCTCATACAGTCAGTTCATTCGCTGTACATAGTCTGTTTTATTATTACTTATTGCAACCAGTAGACTGAGAGCTCGTGGGCAGTTTGAGAAACGGTTTTTCTAAATGGCTGTTTTCAGTAATGAATCAGCCTTGCTCAAATTTGAAGTATTTGAAAGAGATAAGATTCGGGTTGGTTCAAATCGATAATCAACTACAAGGTAAGTGTTTCAGGAGTATGATAATTGAAGAGTTAATATCTGATGATATTGATACCAAGTTTAAACTTATCATTCATTTTATTGTAATGTTTATTTATAGGATCTGATATTATTGCATTATATTTAGTAAATAAAATAATGAATAGCGCGTACAACATTACCATACAGCTTACATACACAGAGTGAGTCTGAAATGCATGCATGTGTCGTCTACTGTGAATCCAGTTGTGTACCATGAACTGCTGTGATTTGGTTGCTTGTTCTATGTTTAACACATACATCTATCACAGCTATGATTACGAGCATTCGTTTGTACATAGATACTTCTATCTCATACTCTCGTACGTTATATCCTATTGATGCATGTTGTTGTCTTCTTAAACTGTCGATTTTTCTCATCGATTTTGAGATCACAATCAAACTAAAGAAGTTTCGCTTCAAAGGCTTATTATGCAAAATAATCCTCTACGGTGGACCCTCTAGAAGTTTTCACGCATACCTTCTTTTGTTCATTTTAATAATAGCCAAAAAAAGATTAAATTCCTCTAAAACTAACCTTTATCCTCTACGATTTTTATTTGCCCCTTTTTTTTTCTAGACCCTACTTAACCCAACGCTCATAGTGTTCTTACAAAGCATGCTAGTATCATCACTGGAAAAATTGAAAGCGTTACACCAAAACCGTTACCCAAACTACCCGCGTACTCCTAGTCTATAGAGAGTACAAACTTAGAGAGCTATGTCTACATCTGTAGTTTAGTTTACTTCAAGATGTAGACAACCAGAGATGTTGAAAGTATATACTACACTACGTAGGTAGTACATACTTGTATTTTTATTATTATTATTATTATATAGAAGTAGTTTTACAATACGATTAGTAGGTAATAGCATCTAAACTCAAATTAACTCACAGTGTTCTTGTACTTATACTAACTTGTACAATTGAAAGTACTAAACTGGATGGTTCTAATAAAAGTTTTTACTAATTTTTGATCGTATTCACACCGTGCATCGAATTGTTTATTTTGTCGCTAGGTCTACGAAATACAAGATCATCAATAAAAAATATTATTTTATATTGACAATTTGTCAATATTTACTAAAAACATTAAATAAATTATTATTTATATTTATATCTTAAAAAAAAACCAATTCAAAAAAATTGTAAACTTGTAAAATTGTAAAATTATAAAAGTCGAAATTATTTCTTAAACGGACTTTTATTGAATTGAGAAACGAAAATTTACTATGAGGGTCTACGTAGGAAAAAATCGAGAGAGATTGTTTTTCACCAATTTCGATACAATTTTGAATATTAGGTATATATAATATACCTAACATTAGGTGTATAACTACGACTCAAAAATTTCAAAAATAATACCTATTTTAACAAAGGATGCGTAGTTATTGAGATATTACTTAATATCTTATTTTTGATCGACATATGAAACCAATTTCAAGCGATATCTAAAAAAATTGGCATTTCTACGTTAAATTTTGTTTTTCTTAAGTGTAACTCTAGAAAATTTGAACATGACGAAACCCAATAGTTTTGTTTTTGTTAATTTTTGGGAAATTACAAGAAAACTCGTAAACATGCAAAAACTACAAGAAGTTTATCAATTTAACAAGACTAAATTTTTGAAATATAATTTATTCGTAAAAGGTATTCGTGATGCCACGTTGGAGGTTCATATCACTGTAATGAAGCGATAATCTATCAATAAAACTTCAAAATTTTCAGCGAAACGGGTAGAAATTCAGTAAAAGTTCTTAAATTAAACCACTGTGTTTTTTTTTACTCTATGGAATAAAACGTCACGAATAAACATATTCTCTATTACCGACACACGGGATATTACCTAATACCAAACACAATCCACTCCAATACAAGTGTATAGGAAAAAGGGTTTTACCACCATAATATATTCAAAATTATTATGTGTGGGCTGTTGTATTAAATAGGTTTGTTGTTGTGTTATTATAGAATCAGAAGATTGAACACAACGCCTTCATGTAACTAAGTACTGCTTTCCTGTCTCCTTCGTTCGAACACCGTCTTGGCTTGTCTCTCAACTCAAACGTCTCCCTCTATCTGTTTATTCAAATAAGACCGATTTGATAGTAAAATGTTGTAGATATTGGTGTGAACAGATTAAGAAGAAGGTTTAGAGGTATGGTATTCCTCATGTATTCGGGCCCAATCTCTTGAAACGATGTTGTAGTATTAAAAGGTTTAAATGTAAATAAGTGAAGCCATCATGTTGAATAACACTCTTAGAAAATAGTTACCAGAACTAATTAGTTTAGTTCACACTACATGTGAATATTATTCACTTGATAGTATTTATGATTAGGTATAATGTGATTCATTATATATGGTACAGTATTTGGACTCTTATTGTAGTCACAATTTAATTTGACTTGCAATATAGGATAACTAAGAAAACCAAAAAAGTTCAAATGTTTAATATCACAGTTCATGAAGTTGTTAATTTTAAATATGTGTTTCTATCCCTAATTTCTTTGTGTTTTGCTTAAATTAGAGATTTGTGAATAGGGAAAGACATGAGACAGTCCAAAGGGCTTAACATACAATTTTATTGTCTGAACTTCTTAGTTGAAAGAATATAATTTTCCTCAAAATTTATTGTTTCAAAAGTCAAGTTAAGATCGAATGCGAAAATAAATACGGATAAGATAATATTATTGTTATGAACACAAGCGTTTTGACTCCTTTTTGTGTGCGATCGTCAGCTTCTTCAACTTAATATTCCGAACAACTGTAGTTGTATTAACACATCATATTAACAGAAGTATAAATTGAATTTGACCCTCAATAAATAAACGTCGCGTTTTGTAATAAATAAGTAGTAAAAACATTAAACATCTGTCGGGAGTTAAACCCGAAATCTTTCAATTGCCATTTGGAAACGATGCTAACTTTTTTTCACTGTCAAATTCAAGATCTATAAGATTTGCTCTTAAAGTAAAGTATTTTCTACAAGTAAATTTTCTAGGGCCATTTATCCAAAAATTATTCCGTGGCGTGTAATTAAAATGGCTGGCAATTAAGGTTTTTTTTGACTGTATAATGTTAAACGAATCACACAATACATAATGCATTATATAAGAAAACTAATCCAACATAATATTCTCTATTCAAATTACCAATACGTTTTATTCTCGTCAAGTTAATCTATGTATATGAGAAGTCTTCCTCATTCTCCCTGTATGCCTATCTCCAACCTCAACAATATTCACGTTTGAGTACATTAATTTTATTTATATAATTCTAATAATGTAAGAATTGCTTATTGTGAAATGATTGTGTGTGTTGTATTGTTTTGTTTAGAGAGTATTGTGACAACAATAACAAAATTGTTTTACTCACAAAGAACGGCAACGCAGCTATAGAAAAGGATATTAATATTTTCTATACTCAGAGCCTCAATCAAATATGTCAGCATTCTTATACACACAGTCTCTTTATTTTGTAATTAACTTTCACAATAATTGAATATTTTCTATTGTACGTTTGGTAATAATTAATTTAATTTTGTGATAGAATATTTTTAGGTTTAATCTGGAAAATTGTTAGTCAAAATTTTAGGATATTATTTCGGAGTTATTTTTAAACGATATCAAATATATTGCGTTCATTTTTTTAAGGAAGTTTAATTCAGTTTCTACCTCTTTGTCGGTCTATTAGGCGGTTTATTGGTCGGCTTGTCCGCTAAAATCACTCAAATAAACGTTTCGAAACTACTGAAATAAATAAATTTTCTGGAGGTGTTCGATACGGTCTCAATTTACAAGTATCTCAACAAAAAATACGGTTTCGAAAAAACATAAGCTACGAGTGAAATCTACTTTTTCACATAGAACCGTTCATTCGATTTTGATGAAATTTTGTATATACTTGCGCATTATAAGTTTGCATACAGTTTGTTGAAATTGAATTTTCTAGAAAATCGATATTTAGGAAGAAAATGGGAACTAAAAATTATAATAAAATCAAGTTATCTTAAATTTGTGCTTTTTTTTGGAACAAAATTATCTTAAAACTATATTGTAAAGAGAGTTGACATTAATATAACAGAAATTCAATTATTTTCCCAAAGTTTGCCAAGTTATTTAAAGAATTTTAAAAATCTTAATGATCACAAAATTGTTTTTATTTAGGAATATGTACTTGTAATTTTTTGGATCTCACTTATCATAAAAATGAAAGATTAAATTGAATACAAAATTTAACTAAATTTTAAAGTTATTGGTCTTATAGCTACAAGTGCTACTCATCCCTTTACTTATTTAATTATAGTTTATTCATTCACTAATCAATCTGTATAGAAAACTAATTTATTAAATTCTAATATTTAATTAACCTAATAATTATTATCGTTATATAAATTTCGTATTTCGATTAGTATTTTAGATCGAAACATATGTCGAAATCAATTACTACAATTCTAAGAATTGTGTTTTATTTATTTATTTATTTGTTTTCAATATAATTATATTTGTTATCGTAAGTGTTTTATGAACAATGCATTGAAAGGGGGAAGGGGGGTATCTAAAGAAATACAAAATCAATTACGTTTATTTCGGAAATTTGACAGAAAACATTTTCTATATTTCACTAATTGAATTTTCATATTGGGCTATAATTAATTAACAGCAATGTAGAAATATTAATATTTCTCCCCCCACCACTACACTGACGTAACATTATAACTGATCTCAACCAATCATAAAGCAGCATCAGACACAATGAGTAATTGTATGGGTGACCACCTAGGAATGATGTATGCTATTGTTAAATAGAATATGCCTACTGTAGTCACTATATGACCTTAGTAGTTGAAAAGTGGTATAAAAAAATACAAATGAATTCAGATCTTATATTAATGTATATAACATTAAATAGCTTTGCCCGTAACGTCTTCATTTAGTGAGTTATACTATGGATATCAAGTGAAAAAATGCATTTTCAACTTTTCATTCTTATATAATTTGTTTTTTGGCAATAAGCTAACTAAGCTTTTCATGGTAGTGAAAATTAGGCAGTTAAATATGGAGTGTAATAAATTTTACTTACCTATATTCAGGTGATGGACATCCTTGTGCCACACATAATAATGCAGCACCCTCATCCTGTGATACATGTACGTTACCAGTATGTTCAACAATCACTGGTGATACAATGCCACGATGTTCTGGAACAAAACGAACATAGAAAATGAGAATTATTTATTCAAATTTTGTTATGTAGTTTAATTTATATGATTATTATAATCATTGAAAATTTTTAATAGAAAATTACTGTTTTTCACCTGAAAATCAAGGCAATAGAATTTAAATCTAGAGGGGTGAAACTTTATTTTATATTATATCTTAATATCGAAAGAGCAAATCGGGAGCAATTAGAGAAATATAAGGAAAACAGTTTTTGTAATTTTGATTGCAAATAATTAATTAAACAATTATCTAATCACTGGAGCAATTACGGATCCTGATAGAGCATTTTGAGAGCAATTTTTTGATTAAATAAATTTTATTAAACTTCCACGCTTACTTAATTGCGGTCTTATATTTACATCTGTAATACATGACGAATAACGAGCCAGTTATTATTATATGTTCATATATAATAATCTACTGAATCAGAAGGTTACTGGTGTGTTTTTAAAAGGTGATATTCGCCATAATTTGTGTGTTGTTATTATAAGGTTTATTTATGATAGGGTGCGTTCATTATGTATGTAACGCGTGTCATCATATTAACACACATTTTTACACTCAGTTGAGTGTAAAAAACCATTATACACAAAATATGTTAATATGATTATATTAACTTTATGATCGACACCATTTATTTTATTTTTTGTAATATACATATTTTATACATCCCTTACTACTTACTGCCGTATCTCTTATCTTCTGTTATCATCAACCACCAAAAAAATGATGACATATTATAAATATGTTGAGAGTGTAAATAAATTAATTTTGCTCTATAATCCTCAATTTTCAAACAATTTTGGCAAATTAGGTATGTAATCCGACTAAATTTGGGTCATAGTTTTTAAATAATTTGTCAAAACAAACAAATCTATAATACGTTAGAAGATATTAAGGGTCAGGTCATGATTTTTCATAGAAGGGTTAAAGTGAGCGAATCGATAGTATAAAATTTGAAAAGTATGACCCAAAATTACTAGGTTTCAAAAAGAAGTTCACTCAAATCGGCTGAAGTTTGGCCAAGATATCGAAAAAATTAATTTTGTGAAACTTATGACGTCACCAAATCCACAAAAAATTAATTTCGCTCTATAATCCTCAATGTTTAACCAATTTTGGCAAATTAAGTATGTAATCCGACTAAATTTGGGTCATAGTTTTCAAATAATTTGTCAAAACAAACACATCTATAATACATTACAAGATATTAAGGGTCTGGTCATGATTTTTTATAGAAGGGTTAAAGTTAGCGAATCGGTAGTATACAATTTGAAAAGAATGACCCAAAATTACTTGGTTTCAAAAAAAAGTTCACTCAAATCGGCCGAAGTTTGGCCAAGATATCGAAAAAATTAATTTTGTGAAACTAATGACGTCACCAAATACACAAAAAATTAATTTCGCTCTATAATCCTCAATTTTCATCCAATTTTGGCAAATTAGGTATGTAATCCAACTAAATTTGGGTCATAGTTTTCAAATAATTTGTCAAAACAAACAAATCTATAATACGTTAGAAGATATTAAGGGTCAGGTCATGATTTTTCATAGAAGGGTTAAAGTGAGCGAATCGATAGTATAAAATTTGAAAAGTATGACCCAAAATTACTAGGTTTCAAAAAGAAGTTCACTCAAATCGGCTGAAGTTTGGCCAAGATATCGAAAAAATTAATTTTGTGAAACTTATGACGTCACCAAATCCACAAAAAATTAATTTCGCTCTATAATCCTCAATGTTAAATCAATTTTGGCAAATTAAGTATGTAATCCGACTAAATTTGGGTCATAGTTTTCAAATAATTTGTCAAAACAAACACATCTATAATACATTACAAGATATTAAGGGTCTGGTCATGATTTTTTATAGAAGGGTTAAAGTTAGCGAATCGGTAGTATACAATTTGAAAAGAATGACCCAAAATTACTTGGTTTCAAAAAAAAGTTCACTCAAATCGGCCGAAGTTTGGCCAAGATATCGAAAAAATTAATTTTGTGAAACTAATGACGTCACCAAATACACAAAAAATTAATTTCGCTCTATAATCCTCAATTTTCATCCAATTTTGGCAAATTAGGTATGTAATCCAACTAAATTTGGGTCATAGTTTTCAAATAATTTGTCAAAACAAACATATCTATAATACGTTACAAGATATTAAGGGTATGGTCATGATTTTTCATAGAAGGGTTAAAGTGAGCGAATCAATAGTATAAAATTTGAAAAGTATTACCCAAAACTACTAGGTTTCAAAAAAAAGTTCACTCAAATCGGCTGAAATTTGGCCAAGATATCGAAAAAATTAATTTTGTGAAACTTATGACGTCACCAAATCCACAAAAAATTAATTTCGCTCTATAATCCTCAATGTTTAACCAATTTTGGCAAATTAAGTATGTAATCCGACTAAATTTGGGTCATAGTTTTCAAATAATTTGTCAAAACAAACACATCCATAATACGTTACCAGTTATTAAGGGTATGGTCATGATTTTTCATAGAAGGGTTAAAGTTAGCGAATGGATAGTATAAAATTTGAAAAGTATGACCCAAAATTACTATCTTATCAATCTTCAAAAAAAAAAAATTGACATTTTATATTGAGAGTGTAAAAAATTAATTTTGCTCTATAATCCTCAATTTTCAACCAATTTTGGCAAATTAGGTATGTAATCCGACTAAATTTGGGTCATAGTTTTTAAATAATTTGTCAAAACAAACATATCTATAATACGTTACAAGATATTAAGGGTCAGGTCATGATTTTTCATAGAAGGGTTAAAGTGAGCGAATCGATAGTATAAAATTTGAAAAGTATGACCCAAAATTACTAGGTTTCAAAAAGAAGTTCACTCAAATCGGCTGAAGTTTGGCCAAGATATCGAAAAAATTAAGTAAAACTTATGACTATAAAATAAAAAAATTAATTTCGCTATATAATCTTCAATGTTTAACCAATTTTGGCAAACAAAGTAAATTTCCTAAATTTGGGTCATAGTTTCAAATAATTTGTCAAAACAAACACATCTATAATACATTACAAGATATTAAGGTGATTTTTTATAGAAGTGATAATATTTTAGAAAAAATCAAAAAAAAAAAAAAAATTTCACAAAAAAAAAAAAAATCAAAAAAAAAAAAAAAAAAAAAAAAAAAAAAAAAAAAAAAAAAAAAAAAAAAAAAAAAAAAAAAAAAAAAAAAAAAAAAAAAAAAAAAAAAAAAAAAAAAAAAAAAAAAATCAAAAAAAAAAAAAAATAAAAAAAAAAAAAAATAATCAAAAAAAAAAAAAAAAAAAAAAAAAAAAAAAAATAAAAAAAAACACAAAAAAAAAAAAGGGTTCAAAAAAAAAAAAAAAAAAAAACAAACAAAAAAAAATTAAAAAAATAATAAAAATAAACTAAAATCATAAAAAAAAAAAAAAAAAAATAAAAAAAAAATAAATAAAAAAAAAAATAAATAAATAAAAAAAAAACAAAATAAAAAAAAAAAAAAAAAAAAAAAAAAAAAAAAAAAAAAAAAAAAAAAAAAAAAAAAAACAAAAAAAAAAAAAAAAAATTAAAATAAAAATAAAAAACTATTAAAATAGAAAAAAAAAAAAAAAAAAATAAAAAAAAAAAAAAAAAAAAAAAAAAAAAAAAAAAAAAAAACTCAAATCGGCCAGAGTTTGGCCAAGATTATTTTACAATTATATTTACATTTCCAATGTTTCTATGCTTTATATTTTATATGTATAGCAAGCAATATGAAGGTTTATTAAAGTAATTAATAATAATTTTTTTATAATAAGCTTCTCGTCATCCACAATGTTTTTACCATACAAAATGAAATATAGGATGGACCATCAAAATCCAACGATTAAGAACTTAAATTAACTCTTCGTAATACTTCGTAATACCGTGAAAAATAATTAAAAACTCAATTTTAGATTACAAATATATTTTTGGTAAGTTATTTTGACTTAAAAACAGTTTTTTGATAAACCTTTACAATTTACTATAAAAATTTCTAAGCCTTTCCACCTAATTTATGGAAAAAATGGGACATAGTGAATAGTTCAGCGAAGGTAATCTGATCGGAAAATTTGCTTTGATTTTTATAGCTATTTTTATTTTATAATTTCACCTTTTTTCATTAAAAAAAATTCACAGTATTCCATTACTTAGATTAGGTCGAATAAATTATAGTTCTTGGATACAAGTTGAACCAAATACAAGTGTTTATCAAAAAGTATTTGAAAAACAGATAATACTTTTGATTATAAAATATTATGCCAGCTATGAAAATTCAATATTTTTCTTTTGCCTCGTATAGAATTCAACTTCCATCGATCGTATAAAATGCATTACTGGAATTAGTATTTTATTTGAAAGCCGATTTCGATTTTATAATTAATATTTTGGTATTTTCGGATTTTGTGTAACTCTTGAATGTTTTTTTTCTACAAAAGTGATTCTATTTAGACCCAACAACAATATCCTGACTAAGAAAAATTAAAAATAATAAACGAAATGGGGTTTGACTTCCGTTCCTCTATATCTCTCCGTAGATCAGGCATATCGATGATATCAGTGAGCGATAAGATATTGAGTGAAAACTAGGATTTCGAAGATAGAGCTCATGTATTCATCATATTGAAAGGAACTTTGTCTGCAAGGGTCTGCAGTTGTACATAGAAATCTGCGTTAAATCTTCACGAGCATATCTGGTTACTTGTTCTTAACCATGGACCGAGAGTAATCTCCCATTAAACTTACATGCGTTTAATGACCAGGATACTTAGTGTGAACTTGGCATGGTTTTTTATCGATACCACCCAGTACACAGACATGCATTTATTATTATCATGACGTATTTTAAGTGTAAAGCAATGAACGAATGCAAACAAGTTCCATGTAATACAGACTCCAACATCCGTTTTGTGTTCCACTCATCAAGCCATCATCATCATGACTAGTGTTTTATACTACATACATATAGCTCTGTGTACGTATGTATATATGTATGTGAGCTATATATATATACATACATAGGTAATAGGCGAATGAACTTTATAGCTCTAGTTGTAAGCTTTACGTATTTTAACATATAAAATTATATAATATGACTGAGTAGGTACTGATTTTATGTGTTTGTTGTTTATAAAATAAAAATTTTTTTTATTAAAAATTTTAGTTAAGTGTGAGTTGGGATTATGCTGCATAAAATAGGATTCGGTAGCACAAATGACTTGAAATATGCACCATATTTTAAGATATTGAATTTATTTTTGTACAATTTCAGACATTATAAATATTCTTAGCATTTAAATAATCTTTATTGTCCAAATATGGACTAAAACTATCAAATTATGGAAATTTGGAAACTGTAGCACGGCTTCTACTCAAACTTAAAGAGCGTAAGCCATTAAAAGCTTTGGAAGTCAAACATACTTATTATACTTTTGTTAAAATCATCAATATCAAAGACTTGTCAATGATTATAAAAAAACATTAATTAATTCAAATTCAGAAATTAATGGCAATAGGGATGCCACTCAAAAATAGATTTTTTTGGAATATTAATTTTTTAATAAACGGAATTCTTCAATAAAGGTCTGTTCATGTATATCAATCACGTCATAGCTTAGTCACCAGCCAATTTCAGCGTTCTATCTACAAATGTCCGTCGCGTGTCAGTTCAGTCAGAGTTCATTATTCCCTGAAATGGTTTCTGTAGTCCACCATTAACATAAAACACAAAATCTGGTCAACCAAATCGTAAAAATATCGTAAGCGACGAATTTAAAAATGACGAAACTGTAACTGAAGCTGTCCTAAACTGTGACGGACAGGTGTAGATACTCACTATTAGATTATACAGAACAATATTGTTTTTGACTGAAACGAAATAACTGAACTGTGACGTCACAATATGCGTGAATATACTTTAAAATAATTGTTTTTGTGGTAACTATGGAAATTGATTATAAAAAAATTTGGTTATGAATTAAATTTTATAAATCAATTTAGAAAATTATTATTACCCATTAGGGATGTTCGAAGAAGGAACATCGATTTAAAAGTATATAAACCATGGCTTATGATTTTTGTGGTATGGATCCCTTAAAATAAATGAATACGATGAAATAAATAATGAATATGATGTAACAAGATTTTCATTTAATTAGATTTTATTTTCCAACTTATTCTCTAAATGGGTTTTATGAACGTTATGTCTTTTGTCTGCAACTTAGGTCAGAGTCGAAAAAATACCATCATAAATACAATCCTGGATTAAAATATTATTGGTTAATTAGACAGATTTTCTTTGAGTCCATTTCAATTATTTTTACAGGTGGGACTTTTCTGTTTAAAATATTTTATATGAATAATATTACATGGCTCAGAAACTAGTAGTAGTCAAATTTCTTACGCCCTTTTGATTACGGAATATTACTTAAAAATACATATGTATGCGAATGGTATACTCTAATCAAATATATGCCATATAGAGTTTTTTTTTTAAACTCTGGTTCAAATAAAGATAGATAGTGTTATAAAAAAAGAGATAGTGCTATGAAAAATCTCGGGTGTATTAAATAGAAAATTAAAACCCTTCGTCGGTAAACCTGGGTATTTCGTGTCCGAGCCAAAACTGTTTAGGTCAATAATTTTCTAACGAGTGAATAGATAGAGCTACTATCCCTACCTAAAAAAAGTTAAATAGGAAAGGGACTTGACACCTAAAGTTGAAGGTCTCAGTCCCTTCTATGCAGTAACAGTGAGCAGTTGAAAATCGAAGCGGAACACAAAATACCCAGGTTTACCGACGCCGTATACTGAACTTGCAGGTAATTGAAAATTTTTTTTTTCATTTTAACTTGTTTTTCGCATGAGTAAAAGTACAGAATGAGAAAAAAATTTTTTTTTTTAAATTACATACATTTTTCTCAGTGTTAGTACAAAATGGAGCAACGGTCGGCTGATCATGTGGCACGGCTGATCAATACTTTTGCAGTTAATTTAATTTAGATGTAACGAATATAAGTTAAAAATAATTTAGTTTGTAAAAAAAAATGTTTTTTGATAATTAAATGTGTTTATACTAATGTTTGATACATCTTTCATTGCCTGTTTTACCTGTCCAAACTTAAGCATTTATTGATAAAAAAATGAAATAAAATATTTTTTTCCTGAAAACTGCATTATTGACCTTTAATTTGGTTTATTTAAAATTACAATATCTTAATTTTTCATAAAGTTACGATTTTTTGAGTAAACCTCCGTTTTTTTAGCAAGTTGCTCCAGTTTTTTAATAAAAAATATATGCAAAAATGAATTTTTCTACAATTTTATGATTGATATGTTAAGTTGAAGGTTTCACAGATGAGCATGAATTTTTACGAAATTTTTTGAGTGCATTAACAGGTTGAAAAAACGACCGGACTGAAATACCCAGGTTTACCGACGGAAGGTGTCGAAAAAACGTTTACGGACGAAGTGTTAATATTATAATATCATTATCCCTTTTTATATAACACTATCTCTTTAACGAAAAAATAGTTTTTTTTTCCATGATGATAAGGTTATTTTGGTTCCCAGATTTAAAAAAATTACATAAGAGATAGCGCAAAGATCGCTATCAAATATATTTGATTAGCGTATATAATTTTACAAAGCAATTTCTCAAAACCTATTTAAATGTAAATATATCTTATTTTTTTCAATTAAAAGTCAATAACTACAATTAACTGTAATTTTTTTTGTAATTAATCAATAGCTTTTGTTTAATGTTTGCTATAAAATTTACATAAAAACAATTGAACAAATAATTATATTTTTTCATACAAATTTTAGCTACACGTAGCGCTTAGCCTTAGTTGGTATAGCAACCAGTTTTTTTCTTTTGCTTTGCTCATAACAATATCATAGTTTTAAGTACCTTACAATGTATTTTGACATGCGCAGCTTTTTTGCATTAAAATTTTTTAAACTTTGAATCCTCAAATGAATGTTATTTTTAACGATTTTATTTAAATATTCGGTATATCAAATACATGATTTATAAATTATAATTGAATTAATTAATGAATTTTATATGTTCATATTAGTTGTAAAATATATATATATATATATATTCGGATTTAGATATATGTATAAAATGTTAAAGCTATTAGGTATTTTATTAAATCATCAAAGTTTATACGGCTATTTGATTTAAAACTTTGTTCTATTAGTTCTTATTCTAGAAGTTCTCATTATATCACAATTTTTGGAATGGGTAAACTAGAATGATTCGAATTCATTCGTCTGAATTAACATAATGAAAATTAATGTTGTTTAGCCATTAGAAGACCACAGTTTTATCGAAAGCGGATACAAAAAATACCTTTAAAATTAACATAAAATATTTATTATCTGATATAAAATGCAAATTATTGTGCCTAGTTTAGTGCGTTTATTAATTGATTAAAATAAAATGCATTTCTACGTCATAACGTGGCTTTCTTGATTCTGTATAAAACTGTAAAAATTGACAAAAAATCCAAATTTTTTATTTACAGTTTATAGGATTTTTAGATGTAGAAAAACCAAAAATAATACCAATTTTACGATTGGATAACTAGTTTGCGAGATATTGCTTGAAATTTATTCCAAATATTCATCTCCGATTCGAGTCTTAGGCAATATTGTAAAGGCTACGCATCTAATATTTAAATAAATATTTTTTTTGAAATCTATAAGTCAAATTGTCCTTATAAACATAATTTTATTGAAATCAGGGATATCAAAATTTTCTCGATTTTTCGTAATTTTCTGCTAAAAGGGTGCAGTCAAAAAAGTGCAAAAATCGAAAAATTGGAGACAAATTTATTATTTCCAATTAAGATAAAATTGTGTATATAAGGGTTATATTTGATCTGTTATTTTCAAAAATAACATCAATTTAACGATTGGAGGCGTCGTTTTTGAAATATTGCCTAAAATTCTATCTGGTGGTCAATATTTCGGACATATTTCAAACGATATCTCGATAACCATCAATCCTATTATATATTAAGTATATTTTTCGGTTTTCGAAGACCAAAATAATCCCAGAACACCTACAAATATCGAAAAAAAAATTTTTATTTTTGGTAATAATTGAGGTTTGTACACAGAATTCAAAAAATTACGAAATGTAGGAGAAATGTATTTTATTTTAGCCACCAACACCCCTTAAAAACGTATTTTATACCAGAAACTAGATATTTGGTATGGAAATTTTAATTCGAAATTCGTAATCAACGATCTCAAAAACCCCAGGTAAAAATTGAATCAAAAATTGCAATACTGTTTCTATTTCTATAGCATAGTTCACTGTTTTTGAAATAATTGACTTAAAAATGTTATGTCCAATAATCTTCATTTATTTGAAGAGTACCAAAGATATTTAAAATAGATGGGAATACCCATAAATTTATTATATTTAGTAAATTATGTAAAATTTTATTGATTTCTACATAAAAAAGTAAATAAAATAAAACAAGGCATCTGAACAAGTCATAAAAACTTTACATACCCAATACACATTTTTAATATTCTATCAGAATTAATATAAAGAAAAATTCAATTTTTTACAAAACATTTATACTTTGCCATAACATAAAAGATATTAAAATATATTTATAAAAAAAAACTATAATTTAAATTTGAAAATAATTAAAAATCTTAAAATACAATCAAAATATAATTTTAATTACTCAACAAAATACAAAAAAAATATGTTTGTAAATAAAGATTTTACTAATTTTTATTTTTAATATACTCACAGTTTTATTATATAATAATGCTATACTGTTTTATAACGGAAGGATTCCGTATAAAAAAGTGAAGCACCCTCAAATCAATTACGCACTGCTAAAAACGAAAACACGTAAAAAACGACGCGTTTTAAAAATAAAGATTGATGGATTTAAAACACTGTACCAACATTAAGGTCACCAGTAAAATCTATTTTCTAAGATAAATCGTACGAAATCTTACGTTGAAAAATTTATTCATTTACCAGTATAAAACTGAGTTTGAACACCATTCGAATGTTAAGATGATTTTTTTATAAGTAATTCAGATTAAAGTTTTAATAACAAAAATTTACTATGCCCTAAGATCAACTGAAAAGGCTTTACAAACACTTTTTCTCGAAAACATCTTTCTAAATATAAAATTAAGTTTTAAATTCGGGAAATCTCTTTCGAAAGCCCTCCGTTATACTAAGCCCTCCACTTTTCATAATATTTGGATAACTATTTTATGATGTATGTGCGCATAGTTTTTGAATATTGAAAGATTTTACATTAAGGAGTGTGCTTATTTCAGTGGTTACATTGCCTCTCAAGGCTTAGTTATAATGAAACTACAGAAAGTTTTTTTAAATTTATTTTTTAACAACGATGTAATTTTATTCCGCATAATTATAGAAACATCTGAATCTTGTCAGTTTTGATATATTTCCACATTCAACAGCCCGTTTTTCTCTCTACGCTATAAAAAATATAATAAAGCAAGAGTAAATTTAATGAGTTGATATGTTTTGACATTAATTATTTAAAAAATAAAAAATAGAATCATGGAGAAAATTTATTAAAATATTCATTAATAATATCAACGTTGTGATTAATTTTTGATTAATTATTTTTTTTTTTTGTTTTAATAAACAAATATTATTTTAATAAACGCAACCGACCAAAAATTTATACTCTCGTTGATTTAAAAGTTACCAGGAATAATGAGATTATAGCTCATTTGAAATTCTGTGACAAAATGCATCCACCAGAACTCATCTTTTTCAAAAGCCAAATATAAATCACGTAATTAAATGAGAGCAAACTATCTAAGGTTAAATCCTTCCAATGGCGACGTTTATTCCGAACGTTTCATTACATTACTCAAACGAAGGTGCTCAGCACACAAAGAGGTAAATTATGTGTCGATAATACCGTGTATATATGAATATTCCTACGTACTTCTGAGAGTTGTTAAACAGGAGTCACAATGGCGGATGTATGATGAGTACTAAACTTCATGGAATTTTTTATTTTTATAATAAATTAAAATTTGTAGATCGAAAAAATGGGCTTAGAAATAAATAATTATATATGTTTTACATAAAACTCTAATCTAAAATGTTTTTGTCGTTAGAAAATAATTACAATTATTTTGTGTTAACATAAGTGTCAAACTGACAGTTCTTAAAGAGGAGTCTTAATGGCGGATAAAAAAACTTAAGAATACCAATATATATATAGTATTCTTGTTTCGAGTAGTATTTTGGTTAAAATACTAATTTATCTTACTATTACTAAATCATTAATATGTCTCCGATCAAAGAAAATCAAATTCGAGTTACAATTCTCTATTTTTGAAGTTTTTTCTTTTTCAAACAATTTTTCTTCGATAATCTTCATTGCACCTTCGTCCTGAATCCCCAATCCAGGTTTTTTTTGACAGAACAACAGGAAAATTGATGAATGTCTGTGTATGTGTTTGTGTGAGCTACCCAGATGAAGTTGAATCGACAGTAAGCAGATGTTTTTTACACGTAGGAATGAAAAATTGTTATAACTGCATTGCACCAAAAATTTTATTTCAATATTATTTGAATAAAACTCTCATCTGACCACAGCACATATTTATTATGTGTGTGTGTGTGTGTGTGTGTTTGTACGCAGGTAGTGGTGCATAATGCATTTGGGCATTTGTTAACGCCACACATACAAAACATTGTGGCTATATTCGGTTTTGTAAGTATTTCTATATGCCTGATTGACAAAATATTTATTTCCAATATACAACGTGTTTCACGGCTATTCGTTGAGCTTAGTATACGGAAAAATTCTTAGTGACTATTTTCCAAAGCTTTTCTAACGTAAATTTATTTCGTTTCGTAGAGTTTTATCAAACTGAAGTGTTTTGAACCGACCAAAAAAAAGAGAGGCGTGTTACACAACGCCTTTTCATTTAATCATTTTAATTTCTGGCGCTTCTTTCGAATTGATTTTAGTTCAGCATAACTTTTAAACAAGTGTTTCCTCCTTTTTGACCGAGCTAAGTGGCATTAAGGAAATTTTGCAAGAATCGAAACAAATGATAGTCGAGCGAAATATACCGTGCATTCATTAAAACTTCCCAACTAAGTTCAGGGGTCTGGCGTTATCGTGGGGTAACACAACATCCTTCCTATTGATCAATTCCTGGCGCTTCTTTTGACTTGCCATTAGGTCAGCATAGTTTTTAAACTAGTTTTTCTTGCTTATTGATGCTTCCTTACTAGTGACTGCAGTATATTACTTTTTCTTGGGAATCGAAAAAAATTATATTATCCCGTGACCTTCTCCCGAAAGTAGTTTTTGTGAAGGATTAGTTAAAAAAAAAAACATTTTCCTTCAAAACTGCAATTGAAGTTATTTGGTAATTTTTTTTAAATTGAAAAATGAATGATATATATTCCTAATTCTTTCCAAACAATTTTTATTTTACCTACATTGATTTACCTGTTACATTCTGTACATATTGTTCTATTTTTATTATCTCTATTGAATTTATATTGTAGATTCGATTCGTTCAACTTGAAATGATACTTTTTACAATAATATTTATTGAGAGCTAGTTTTTATTATGCTACAATAAATTTTCATTGATAATCAGATTAATTTATGTTATTATTATTATTAAACAGTTTTCAAAATATATTTGTATATTTTACCATAAATATAACCAGCAAATACCCACAATTAATATCAACAAAAATGTTTACAAAATATGTTCAAGCAGTATGAGTGAAAAACAAAAATAGAATGAGAAAAATATGTTACGATAATTTATAAAAACAAATATTATTATAATATAAAATATTATTCTTTAATGATTTTATCGATTTTTTCAATGGTTTTAATTATTGATTGTCAGGCTGATTGTAGAGCAAAGTATTCAAAATTAAATTTAAATGTGTTCAAAATTAGGTGCTATATAGGTTATGAAATAATTAATTATGTGCTCAAATTTTTAATTACAAAATTGAGTCATTACGATTTACCGTGATCATCACGAGAGTAATTCTAAAATATATACTTTAGTTATTCATATTGCATGTATTTTTTAAGATGCACTCACATCACCGTCATACAAAATTAACAGGTTGAAGCTGTTGTTATGATTTATATTACACTTGTAATGTAAGACAATATATATTTATTAATTGAATTTTTCAAATTTAAACTGAGCTTTAATGACTGTGTTGACTATCCTTCTCTAGTCCTTTTATTATTTTATTGTAATTAATGATTTGCATACAATTAAAAATTGTTTTTTAATGATGCCAAAGAAGTATTACTTCTGACGCGCGTACATAACGTACACGCACCCATTTTTAGTTTTGGTACTTACATTATATTATAAAAGATTAATTTCTCGGCAGAAGTGCATGACTCAGTTTTCTGAATTAAAATTTAGAGCAATTTACTTAATTTTGTAGGACATAAATAGTACCTTAAAAGCACCTTATTTTTAGTATATTTAAATTTAATATTGAATAATTTGCTCTGCTTGCTTAACTTGTATTAGGAAATGATCACGGGCGAACATAAGAATTCTAGCAGGAAGACGGTTAATAAGTCTGTGATGATGCAATCAAATCAAAGCCGAGAGGTGACTAAGACAGCCGCAGATATTGGAGACTGCGACCATTACTTGTCGCAATATTTGTTATCAGGTCAGTCTTTTTAGGCTGGCTAAATCTTCGAAGCGCTTGATTTGTAAGACGTATGGTAATAGAAATCGATATAAACATCCCACCCAAATTGAAATCGAACCAAAAAATATTAGAATACGAGCTCAGCGCGTTACCACTCTTCCGCTTTCAGGGATATTTCGAAATAATACAAAATAGTACTTATTATCCATAATTTAGTTTTTTTTTTATGAGAAAATTTGGATTTTTAATTGAGTGTTTTTTGATGTATTTGTGCCTACTAAATGTAAATATTTTTTGTTAAGTAATATAATTTACTCCTTTTTTTTATTTTGATAAAATATTTTTTTTTTGCTGAATGGTTAAATAATAGACCCTTCTATTATGATATTAATCTCCAAAAAACATGAACTTTCATATAGGTCAACCCTATATATGCCATAATTAATTTTAAAAAAATAAACCAAGTTGACCAAAGCACAACACATCTGTTTAAAATATTCCATACATACAAAAAAAGCCCATACAATAAACAAACCATTATTGCTTTTAGAATTACTATTAAAACAAACAATGGTGGGCAGGGATATTACGAGTTACATCAATAGCTTACTGATTAAAACATTCTTTGATTCCCTGCATTTAGATAAACTATTAACGAATGTATTAAGTTTAGTTTGAATTTTGTAACGCCTAAAAATATTGAAGGTAAAATTTTGATAAAGTTAAGTGTTCACAAAATCATCGAATTAGTTCATTTTCTATCTTCCAACCTTAATCTTGAGTACAAAGCTAGAAAAATCGGACAGGTTATAACGAATTCGTGATGCACTTTAAAAAAAAATTTGTTGTTTTATTGTAAAATTAATCAAATCATTAATTAATTTTTTTCGGTAATTTTGAATAAAAAACAAGTGTATGTAACAACTAACAGAGTAAACTGTTTAGATACTTGATATATGATTGAATTTCGTTGTTTGGTCTATTTTTATTAAGAATTTATAAAATACTACAAATATCCAGTCAATACACTTATATATATATACCTGATAATAATATGTATTGTAATTACCAATATGTGATAATTAGCTAAATTTCAGCTTAAATTTTTCAAACAAAAGTAGTTTCAAAGAAATAAATTATTGATATCAAAGACGTATTGTTCATCAAATTTAGACTAAAAGCTTTAGTTGCCTTTTTACCATGTAATAAATTTGGAGTATTCAAGACTTTGATAGTTTTTAGACACAAAAAAGTTAAGCACCTAGAGCAGAGCGACATGTTTTGTTCCGAACATCATACACAAAGCTCTTCATGCATATTCATATTGGTATTTTGTGTATTTAATAAATGTTCATAATTATAGATAGATCCTTAAATTTGTTAATAGTTATCTTTAATTGTTTTAGGCAATAAAGAGTTTTCAAAATACAAAATGTGTACTTCGATTTTTGGGATGAAAACAATTGCTTTCTATTACAGTGCTTTAAAAAATGGGTTAAAAACATTAATAAAACTGACAGACTGAGGTTATGTTTGTTATAACATTTTACAGTAAAACCATTCAGACAGAGACTGACTGACATAATATAAACCTTTAAAAAGCTCCAGTTTTTTATGGTGGTATGGGTGTAAAAGTGTGAAAATAAAATATGGCCAAACAACCCTCAGCATCTATTTTCACTTGTAGAACGAGACGCATACCAATAATGGAATAACTAATCTTATTTTTAAAATGTTTCGAAAAAAAATATTTATATAATATTTATTTAAAAAAAAAATTTAATTAGTAATTCGTCCATTGTATTTTGTTATTCCTAACCCAAGCATTGAAAAATTATTTTTCATTAATTTGTGAGCATTGATTGATTGCTTAAAATAATGTCGCTTAAAGATGCTTTCAGCCTGATAAATGAGAACATTTTAAATTCGATGTTTTCGAAACAAATATACGGACCAAACAATAATCCAATTCCAATAATTAGCGAATTCTCAAATAGGAATACTTCCGTCGTCTTTGTCAAATTAAAAGTTTCAGCTTAGTGCACCCTTGGTCAAAACTTCTTGACCGAAATTTGGGTCAAACAAACGCATATAATCTTATACTACCTATAAAGAATGCCGCAAGCCATAAAGCTCTATCTGTCTGTAAAGCTTGAATCGCAGCTTTTGAAAAAATGCTCTACTTTTAGCAAAAATATATGAATAGTATTTAAAAACAAAAATTTAACTCGACAAAACTAGAAATAAAAATAAATCTTTGGATAGCTTTACTATTTTTTTGTTCTATTTTGTTGTCTTTATTCAAATTCATGAAAAAATATGAGGAAGAATATAATAGAATAAAAAAAAATCAAAAAAAACTGCAGAAAATAGAATGTAGAATTACATAAATCCACCTAGAAAATGTATAGAAAATAGAAAACGGTAAATCTGTTTGTACAATGATACGATTTGAATGTGTTGTTATAAAGAATTCATTGAATAATGAAAGTAGGATTTTATAAAGTGCAATTATCTCACAGGAATCATTATTCACTGCAACGAATTTTATAAGATCCTGCAATATATTGTATTTTATAAACTTCCAAATTATACTCTTTCGTTGAACTTCCATGTCTGAATTGTTAGATGCAAATAAATGCCAAAATTCTGATAGTATTCAACAAGCAGTCTTGTAAAGAAAGCTATATTAAAGAAATGTAGTATTTACAAGTGGGTAATTCTGAACTTATTAGCATTCAGAATACATCTTACAAGCTTTTTAATGATAACTACTACTAATGTAGTCTTTAGTTCCAATCTGCTAATCTGGCAATCAACAAATATTTATTTCGAATCTGCTTATTCGTCAATCATCATATCGACTAGATGCAATTGTTCAAAATCCAAAGATAATCCTCTTCGTAGCCACGTCAATAATATGAATATCGCATATCAAGTCCTTGTAAGTGGAACGTGTTAAACTGTTGAGGTATTGTATTTTTAAACCATTGAGGAAGATTGGGAGTTCTAGAGCATAAGTCTATGAAAAATATGGCTAGTTTTTCAGTGTGCAAAATGTAAGGAGAAACTTTTAATTACACAAGAAGCTTTGGTTCCATGGCGATAAAATTTTGAAAACTAATTTTCTCTTGATAAAGTATTTGCATGAAAAAGTTTGAAATGAGTCTCCAGCGTTCTCTAAGTTTACTTCTGCTTATTCTCCTCCAATAGTATATTCTGTAACCTGATATGTTGAATTTTATGTTAAATATTTTCTAAACACTCAATACCATACACATTGCATTGGAATGAATCGGTTTTGCTAATTAATGTTTGTATATTCTATGAATATATATGTATATTTTCTACGTTAGTGTACGCTACGCTGTTTATTCGCATACAGTTGTTGTTTTGTAAGTAGCATAACTCAAACTCTTCGTCAATTCACAAACGTTTTTTGTTGATGAGGGAAATTGGATATATGTGTTTAGTGTTCTGAAAGCTTTGTATATTTATTATAGATGATAGAAGCGCGACGATGAGAGCGTATAAGAGTAGACCAGACGATACGATATGTGGATATAATAAAACGAATTTTATACTATTTTACCTCATTTATTTAGACTCTTTGCATGTTACTATGGAGCTTATTCAAGTTCGTATAGTGACGAATTCTCTTTTAATTACTTTGTTTATAATATTAATTCATTTTTTATAGGGTGGTCTAACCAATTATAGTTCTCACGTTAAAACCATAACTAACATATCGACATCAAAGAATACAGACGCACATAAAAGCTCATAGGTCCAATATTTGTGTATTCTAAAACCTTTAGTACTTAACCTGACCACCAGTTGATTATAAGTGTCCAATGTCGATATTGAATGTGATTACCAGTAGCTTCCAAGAGATCGGAGTCAGAAAAGAATGGTCGTCTGTAATATTTGATGACTAGTCACTAGTAATGACTTATTAGTTTCTATGGAAATTTGGATTCTTATTGACACTTTCGATGTTTCTATAAAATATATGTTGGTAGAAAAATATTGGTAGAAAATATTTTGATTACAATTTTTTTGATGGATGAATGGTTTTCTTATGGACCCCAAGCCTTATTGATACTGTCTCAATTCTATTTCGTAGCGTACTAGGAACACTCTGTACGTTTATATCCATAAGCCTATTATTTTTTTATAATCATTTCATTATTAAAACAGTTGACTTGTTAAAATAAAATTGCATTTTGTATAGATAGTACATTTTAACGTAGACAAACAAAACTATCTTGATATGGTTTATAAAACTATTATAAATGTCTAGTGCAATACAGGTCTACTTGGTCCGGTGCAATACAGGTCTACTTGGAGGAAATTCAAGAATTGCACCCTCATACTGTCAAAATAATCAAGAAGCTGAAAAAAGCACCATCTTGAGACATCATCAAGATTAAATTAATTACATGCAAATTATAGATGCATTTACATTAATTATTTTGCATTTATTAAAAATATTATCCACGCTTGTAATATTCGAGTTGTATATACATACATATGTCGTATGCATGGATGATACAAGCTTTATATTTTTATTAATTAAAATAATCATTAATTAACTTCAATACAAAACTGTATAGAGATTTGTATAATAATATTTGATCATATGTATTAAAATTTTATATATAATTGATTTGAATATCCAATGTGTTGGTATCCAATAACTGTTTTAAAATTACCAATAGTGTGCTTAATAAGAGATATTTTTCAATATGATATATTTAGAAATCCAACAGAATCCAAAATTCTTCAATAGTCTCTGCTAAGAAAGTAAAGTAAACATAACTAGTAACAAGTAAAGATAACAACTAATAGAGTTAATTGTTTATATACACCATATATGTATATAATTATTTAGACAATTTTTTTGCATATTATATAAATTAGAAGTAATTGAGGAAATGCTGGATAAAAGTTGTTGTCTGTGAAAAATTAGTGTTCCAATGAAAATTTTACTATATTTAAAATATTATTCAATCTTAATAGTTCCAGATTTCGTTTCATATAAACTTAAAGCAGCTCAAACAACGAGCTATGCTTATGATACCTTTTAGATAGACATTAATTTTCAGAACTATATATCAGAAATTTCTCAACAGGTGTTGTTCACTTTGTTACGATTATAAGACTAATTAAAGTATAATATTATATAATATAATTTCAAAACTTAAATTGTAAAACTACCGGTAATTTTAAATACATTAGGGAATTTAAAATAGTGATTACATTTCATATTTAAAATAGAGAAAATACACAACTTGAATGAAAAAGAAATGTCATTTTAAATTACACAGACATTGAAATTCAGTTTTTCTTTGTTACGTGCTTCTAAAATTCACAAATTTTCCTATTTTTTTAATCATTTATATGTTTCAAAAGAAAATATTCCGCAAAAGAACCTTTTACATTTTCAATATCTCTGCGCACCTGATTCAATAGACCAGTTTTTTAAATTTCAAACATTTTACTAAGAAATACACTCTCACCAAATTAGCAACGAGTAACATCTTCTCAGAGAATCATTACAACTAGCTAATTCATACTGATGATGACTACTTTGTAGTCGAAATACGTATTTATAAAAATAAAAAATAATTTGATCTAGGAAATTGGGGCAAGAATCGAAATTTATTCAAAAAATCATAGAGTTCTCATTAATAATTATATAATATATAAAAAAAATAAATAAATAAATAACTACGGTAAAAAAGTTATTCCATTAAGTCACAGAAGTCGAAAAATCATAGAGTTCGTTATTCCGTTAAGTCAAATAAGTCGAGTGACTTTTCAAACATATGTACATACGAAAATTTTCGCATTTCTTTGTTTGGGTAAATGGTTTTTAGTTCGTTTTAGTAAAATGTATTTTGTTACTTATACTATTCATATAAATTTTGATTATTTAAGTACGTTTTCCCTTCAAATAAATATGATACAATGACATACAAAACAAGTAGTATTATATAATATTAACAGGAGACATATGAAAACTAACTTATTATATACGAAATTATAAAATTAGTAAAACAACAACCTCCAGACATAAACTGCAAATCAATTTACATGTTAAATGGCTATTTGGATGAAGTTAGTTTGTCAAATAATGTCCTGCATTATAGGGCTTTGGGGTGAGTTTTTCTATTGTTCCTTATTGGCTTTAGCAGGCTTTATGGAATTTGGTATAAGAGCTTTAATTATTTCTTTTACAGTAGTCTATGAATGCCCGAGGATTAGGTTCTAAAAGATAGATGACGGAACACATTGTTCTGGAATGAAGAGAAAAGTGAAATCTTATTTAAGTCCAAAAATTGTAAGGGTTCTGAAACATATAAGGAAAATTGATGAAAACTTCAGAAAAATCTTTTTATGTATACATAAAAAAATTGGATATATTTCTAGCTCTCAATAATTTAAATAAATAAACTCACTAATCACATTTGGCATGACTTAATAGATTATGTAATATTGTTGATAATCAAACATCATTGTATTTTAATTTTCATAAAATATATTTTTGTTCCGTTGTGTTTTGCTTGCATAGATATGAAACTTAAGCTTTTAAGACGACATAATCTCGTATATTTCATCTCGTTTGTTCATTCATTCATTTATTACTTGAGATCCGTTTCTACTCAGTCATCTCCACTGCGTTCTCCTAGTACGCTCCCGTAAAACCGTATATTATTTTATATTTCTAGAGAAAAACCAGTAATTTTTCTAGGTTTTTATTTTTATATTTTCATTTGAGTTTTAAAGCATACGGTAGTTTAGTATTTTTATGTAGAATAATGAAATTTATTTTTCAGATAAATTTTGTTATGCCAATGTTAACAGAAGTGGCATACTTTGTGGAATGGATAAAGATACGCCTTTAGAAGAATCACCTTTTAGAGAGTATTTTTCAAAATTGTATCCTTGTATAGTCTTTTAACTTAGGTAGAAAGGCTTGCAAATAAAAGAATTTTAAAATACGAAAAAAAAACTGTATTTTGTTGTAATTAGCATTTTCAATATCTAGAATATGAAATATCAGGCCATGTAAATAATATATTTCAGAGAGAATAAAATAAAATAATATTGAGAAAAGGTAATTAAGGTAATATTAAAAGATATTTTCATTTTCAAATTATATTTTAACAGGTATTTATATATGATAAGGTGTCATCTTATTTACGTATTACAAACAGGTGTTCAATTCAAATATGAAAATAATCACATTATAGATAGATATTCCAATTAATGTTCATTGAATCTATTCGAATCAATATTATATACTTAAATCTTATTTAAATTAAGGAAGCTACTGAGAAATTTATATAGGATTGAATAATATATGAAAATTCTTCAACACCTCTACGTTAAAGGATTTTTCTAATTATTTAATGTACATACAGTAAAAAAATTTTTTTTAATCTAAACAATTTAGGTGTTAGAAACGGTTTCTAATAATTTTGCCAAAAAAAATTATTTTTACATAATAATAATATATTGGATTAATTTTCTGACATAATGCTTTATGTATTGACTGATTCATTTTACATTATACAGTAA
This sequence comes from Chrysopa pallens, assembly GCA_020423425.1. Taxonomy (NCBI): domain Eukaryota; kingdom Metazoa; phylum Arthropoda; class Insecta; order Neuroptera; family Chrysopidae; genus Chrysopa; species Chrysopa pallens. The sequence continues at coordinate 80,661,338 of CM035593.1, forward strand.
AATATTTTGTATGTAAAATCAACACACATTTAAATGTTAGAAATGATCGACATATGTGAAAAAGTGAGGTTAATTAACCATTTTATATAATTATAACACTAATTCATGTTAAAAATTAAGTAACAAAAAAAAAAAAAATCGACAAATTAACTAATATGTATATAATAATAATAACTAAATGCATGTTCTGCAATTTTTACTTAAAGCATTTTTTTCTCTTACCTATTTTTTAACCATTTTGTAGGCTTTGATTCATGACTAAAAAAATTACAGCCTTGTAGAAAGACCGTTATTCAAATCTCCTCAAGCCTCATCAAGGATGTGTTTGTGACTCACTAATTGATGGTAATAAGTTCACTTTTTCAAAAAATTTTTATTAATAAAAAATATGCAGTAAGTAAAATTAAGTACCCTGACCACCAATTCTAGCTTACTGTCAATCAGTAATTTATTAGAATTTCGTTATTTAATATTGATTTTTAAAATCTATAAATGTGTATGAATTTCATTGATGCAAGAAAAGACACATGTATAGAATATATACACATAACAACTAACATTCAGTTTTCTAATTCATTATAGCATTCATTTTATCATAGATTGCAGATGCACATTATTTAAAAAAATAGTAATCACATTAAATACTAATATTGAACAACTATAGTAAACTGGTGGTCAGGGTAAGTACTAAAGTTTTTTTGAATACACAAAAATCGACGTAAGAGTTTCTAAGGGTGTTTGTTTGCCTCATGTAATTGCTTCAAATAATTAGCAAGTACGTAATCTTTAATAGCATCAACGATTAAAAAAGAATTTTCATTTCCATGTCGTTTATTTTTAAATTTAAAAAGTTTTTATTTTGTAAATAAATACAAACTTCTGAACATAACTTAAATATAATTTTTTTTAATTTACTTTCCCATTAACATTAAATAAATGTTGTCATTGCATTTTGTTAATTTAAAGAAGAGGAAAAAAACTGCTAGTAAATAAACTTTTTTTTTTAAATTTTAATAATAAACAAAATGTTAAAAACAATAATAATTATTATATAAACTCGTAGGCTGAATGGACTGACTTTAAAACTCCCTGGTTGAGGCAGGCGGCAGAATGGTTACTCTGTTATCCTGTTTTGTTAGCAAAAAAAAAATTATGTATCATAAAAGTTAATAAAACCATCTCGCAATGTATTAGGCCTCTATATGCTAAGTCAATACCTTTCTGATTTACAAGAATATAGTGAATTCGTTGATATCTTATTGTAAACTTAAGTTTTACAGATAGCAAAGCGAAATTAGAAAAAAAAAATAAATTAATGAATAAATTGAAAAATAAGAAATTTTGAAAATAATTGTAGTTTGAAGAAGGTTAGAGTTCAAAGCTCGCTAAAGCTCCTCAAACTGATTTTGTGTGGCAAATTACTTTTCAAGAAATTCTGCTTTTTTTACTTAACAAAGGCTAAAATTTAAAATATTTAAAATATCTTTCAAAAATTAAAAATTATCAAAATTTAATATACAAATTTTTAAAGTTAATTTTGACCTCCAAAATGGTAAAGTTTACTTTTCTATTTAATGATAAGGTGGTTCGGTTTTAACATACGTCAACGAGTTTAATTTTTGGTTGAAATATCTAAAACTATTCTTCAATTTTTTAATGGATATAATCTTCATTTTTTTAAGTTAAAATTATCCTAATGAACGAATTTTTCAATTTCTAGAAGAAAAATTTTAGGTGATTTTCACGATTTCTTTCGTATGGAGTGCACTTTCTGAAAATTGCAAATAAACGAAAACGATTTTGTTCAAAGTAATTTGGACCCAAAAATGTCAAAAATAACATTTCATTAATTATGGGGCATGTAATTTTAGGGATATCCCACATATCTGGTTTGAAAATCGATGTTTTGCACTGATTTCGGACCATAAAAAGAAACCACGGAAAGGAAACTGTTTTCGATTACCGATGCGAATTGAATAGCCTTTCTTTGAGACAGTTAAAAAAATATACATAATGTTGTTCTGTAAGTTTAATTAAAAATGAGTCCGTCACTCAGTCATGGAGTCAGTGGAGCTATGTTATCGTTGTTGTTGTTGTTGAGTTAGTCCTTGCATAGGTAAGTCAATGGGTCGGGAGAAGCGTTAGGCTCTCGTATAGTTAGTTTTATTTTTCATATTTTTATATTTTTTATAATTATATAAAAATTATTTTATATTTTATTATAAAAAAAAAAAATTATTTATATAAACAAAAATATAATATATAGACTGATTATTAATTCTGCTTATTTCGCATGATCAACTTATAGTAATAGTTCAAATTATTAATCTTATACAAGTTAATATTTGTTGAAGCAGTACTCAAGATTTGCAAAATGTGCTATATTTTCAAATGCTGCAACGTTTCGTTGAATTTCAAAACTTCATTAGGCAATATAGTAATAGTTTTTTGTTTGGTGCAGAAAATCTTTTCTATAGCAGTAAAATGAAATTAGTATATATTTGTACAAAATTCAAATCATATGTAATAGTTATTTGAAATAATAAATACTGGGAAAAAATTGAAAAACTGTATGAAAATTCTGTTTCCAAAGTTAAACCAAAGAATATGTGTGGGGAATTTTCTATTAAAAATAAAAGGATATATCTAATTGGTGACGCCCAAAAACTCTAAAATCTTTAATTAAGTTAAATTGGGTTAGGTAAGCAGAACGGGAGGATATTATTTATTTAAAATTAATATTTGTCGAAGCAGTACTCAAGATTTGCAAAATGTGCTAAGCAAGGTAACCCATTTTAATCGATGGAGCCGAATTCCTCCGTTTTTGTGCGTGGTACGCAAAAACGGTTCAGACAAAAGTCTATCCATGCAATTGGTTTTGATCTTGAGATAAAACTTCAAGGTGATTTCAAGTTGTGTTAGTTTTCACACCTTGATTGAAAAGGTAATTAAAAGGTAACTTCAACTTTTTCAACCGGGATCAAAAAGAGGGCTTTCCACTTAAAAAAATACTCAGAAATGGAATTTTAGAAAAAGACACACTTCCATTTTTGTCTTGAACAACTTTTTTCTGAGCTGTTTTTGCGTACCAGGCATAGAAACAGAGGAACTTGCGTCCATCGATTAAAATAAATCCAAGTATATATTTATTTCATGAAAAATATAATTTCAATGTTTTAATTATTTTAATACATTCTTATTTACGCTGCAACCTAAATTAAAGCGTACATAACTTATTTATTTATATAAATGAAAGCTTATTATATAAATAAATGTCGAAGAAATGTGCCAAATATTTGTACGAATCATCTAGTTAACACTGTGAAACAAAGACATATCTTTTGAATGCAAGTAGAAGATCTGCTTAGAACTTTATGCTATTTAAACATTACAAAAAATCATATTTAAATTGAGCATGTGCTATCAACGAAGCTTAATTATAATTTTTGAACTTTTGTATTTTTTATAATCAGTGAAATAATAAAAAAAAAAGTAATTTTAAATCTTCATACGTTAAACGTATTTTGAATCAACCGCTATATATTATAAAAAATAAAAAAATAAAAATATTCTCTAATATAAATAAACTTTTATTATTATTTTGTTTTATTAAATTGTTTATATTTCACAGTAAAGTACAGACTTTTTTTTGTTTATTTTAGTTAGTTTGTATATTTTAATTGTAAACAAATAACATAATACAGACAATATAAACAACACAAGTACAAATGTACTGACAGTACAAGCAAGCAAGCTACAAGCACACTTATTCAAGGATATAAATAATAATACCTTTTACTTAAGGAAGTACGAGCACCAAGGCAACTTTTGATAAAAGGCTTGATTTTTTTTAAATACAAAGTTTAAATATGTCTAAGCAAATTCCAAAAATTTGAAGGAGATTGCCCGATCATTTAAATAAATAATTAACTTTAAAGTTGAGCAATTTAACATTGGTCTTATGGGGTAACCTTCAAACATTGATACATTTCTGTATTTTTCTCGTAAAACTGTCGGTGAATATTTTTAAAAAACTTATGGATGAAAGTAAATATATTAGTGATAAATTTAATTCAAAAACATTTACACTTGCCCGACTAATTAAAGTGTATTAATTAAAAGAAAAATAAATGCCGCCACTAGCCAATGTTAAATGTATATCTATATATTGAAAAAAATCATATGGTTACTGCGTTCCCCTTACCGCGCTAGAGTCGATACCTATCCCCACACCGCCTGGCGCTCGTACTTCCTTAATACAAATAAATTATTTATATAGATAACACAATTGTATTTATTTATAAAATGTAAAATAGACAATAAACATGTTAAAAGAAATATTATTTTTCATAATTTTTCAAAGGTTTAATTATAGTTTTTATTTTTATGTAATTAATAAATATTAAATTTTAAATTTGCTTGTTTCAGATGTTTCTTTGTAATATATTTTTACTAATGAAATACCAAATAGTAGCTGAATAAATAATCGTCTTTATAAATTCACTTACATAAATAGTGGAAGCGTATTTAAAATCAGTTTTAAGGAATATTTTCTTATAGAGCAGGGTCAATAATTTTTGAAACCAAAAAAATTATAGTCGGATGCAACCGATTGAAAACAGAAAATAATATAACAAAAATATAGGAAAAATAATTTATGGGCGATCTGTGGTCGACAAGTAGAAGGGGAGGGGGATTTTTATGGTTAAAACACAGTTTATCTGGATTTACAGCACAATTCCTAGTCTTATGGAAAAAAATTAATTGGCAAAGTTGTAGGTAATAAAGAGATAAACAACGTTTGTATTTACACTTTTTTAACATAACCTTCAAATTTTTGGATTAAAATTGGGGTACTTTTTCGATATTTATTCAACATAAGGTGAAAAACCGTGTATTTGGAACATAAGTGTTAATACAAAAGTCGTAGATCTTTTTTTTACCTACTACTTTGCCATTTTACGGTTCCCCATAGGACTTGATGTTTTTCCAGACATCGAGATAAACCGTGGTTTACCCTTATAAACTCACCCCTTCCACTTCCCAACCTCTGACCGACCATAAATTATTTTTCCTTTCATTTTTTCCTGCCATTTTTTTCCATTTCCAATGGGTTTCATCTTACTATAATTTTTTTTTTGTTTCAAAAATTATCAACTCTGGTCTTATGAAATGGTAACTTATTAAATAATCGTCTTCATAAATTACGTTATTAAATATTGGAAGCGCAATTAAAATATGTAGCTAAGAAATCTCCATATACCTATTCTGTTTCTTTACACTTAAAAATGCCTATATTATACATATGATAAATTAATGGTGGAAACGCAATGAAATACTATTGCATATACTTGCTTCTATAGTACTATTCATTTATTTGCACTTCCACCATTTTTTACAATTTTTATGAATTTACTTAATTTCGTCTATCCAAAACGGCTGGATCTACAAACTTGAATTCTTGAATGAGAATTACTTGTATGATGAAGAGAAGTACTATGAAAGCATTTTTGGAATTCAATTCTGAAGGGATGAAAAGGGCGTTAAACTTTTCTAATCGATTCTTTATCGATGAACGTAAAATATTAAAATTAAAGAAATGAATTTATCAATAGGATTCTTTCATGATGTAAGCATTACGTCAGAATGAGATAGAAATTCTAGGTAATTTTGTGAAAATTAAACCACTGAAAATTAGCCTCAAATTGGCTGCAATCTGGGCTCATAGTTGTTATGTAAATAAACTTTTTTGTTCAAAGGGGTTATTAAATTTACAAACTAATATTTGTGTCATTATTTTGGTTTTAACGGACGTTAAAATGATATCAATTTTGAAATATAAAATTGCGGCAAGTTACAATGGTATGTTACGAGCAAAAGCTATGATTGAATATTTTAAAAATTTAATTTTGATGACTTACCTGTAAGACGAACATTTGCTGGTGAACTAACAACCACTTGACGACTTAGGCGATGCATTGTACGACATCGATATGTTGGAAATTGATCACTAAATTCCAAATTATGTATTAATAATTCACCCGTTGGTAACTGATGAAATTTTCCATCTGAAAATCAAAGAAAACATTCTCTATAAGAGTTATGAACAATTGCTTAATAAATCAATATATCAATAGACTATTTATTTGCATTAAAGTTTTAAGGCTAAGCATTATTTACAGAAACTGGCACAAAAAATGAGACCTCTATAATGAAGACAATCTGTAATCTAATATATATTGAATTTTCTATCAAACTCAAAAAATAAGTGTAATGAAATTTGGTTAGCACACTCTTGACGTGAGATCGGCAGGCGTATGGGAGAGTTTTATCCAAAATAAATATAATCTATATAAAATTTAGAAATATTTTTTTCTGGAAAAATTTTCGATGTGCCCTAAAACCACATAAACTGGATGGTACTTAGATCATGATCATTTTTCTTTAATATATTAATATTATGCCACCAATAAAATAATTTTCGCAAAGTCGAATAAAATTTTCCTGTGTTAACGAATGACAACCAAGTCACATCAATTCGACATTTACACCAAAAAATTCAATAAAAACGAACAAAATTAAATTAAATGTATTTGTGATAAGAACTGAAGAAGTAGCTGACATTAAATTGCTAATCAAGAACTTTTTTTAAATATAAAAAAGACAATTAAAAATCAATAAATAGAAGAAATACTTCGAAAATATTCGATATAAAAAGTATATATACATAGAAATAGAAATAAAACAAGAAAATTCAACTCCGAAACGATCTGTGTATCGAACAACACTATATGACTAATATAACATGGAAATAACTAGGTAGTTGACATTGAGTGTTCAAAATTGAATGAGCTTATTTCGAAATACGAAGGCTCATTGAAATATAAGGATTGTTTATGGTGAATGTTGAAGAACTGTAAAATTATAACTTAAGATAGAATAATGAAAACAATACATTCAAAATTATGTCATGCTAATCGATATATTTTGGGATCAATCGGTACAAATGTACAGTAAAAGAGACCTTTTTTCTAGTTCAAAATATTCAAATAAGTTTTGATAAATACTTGAAGATGTTTTCTATGAAACGTTAGGTCTAGTTAAAAAAAAAAAACAGTTTTCGAGATATCACTTGAAATTTTTATAAAATATGAATATGGTGAGATCTCAAAAACTGCACAGGCAAAGGGACGTTATATTTGAAATCCAAAACTGCTCAAACTAACTAACTTATAAACAGCAAAATCGGTGACAGAAACCTTTTTTTTTTGATTTTTGTAAATTTTTCCTTTATTTGTCATTTAAACTAAAAATTTAATTAAAAATCAGGTACAAGTTTTTCATGGCATACTCAAAATAGATTTTCATCCATCTCAAATAACACAAAGTAAGCAAAACACAACAGTTGAATGTACTTCCATATATTGTGCCAAAAGCTTTGCAGAAAATCACAAATAGTTTTGAAAACATTTGTCTTAAAGATTCTCTCACAGTTATTGGCATACTCAAAATAGACTTACGACCATCTCAAATAGCACAAAGTAAGCAAAAACATTTAACAAACATGTACACACATAGCAAAGAAGTAAACACGTTGTTTTTAATTAAAAAAGTGTTGAATAGTTAAAAAAAATATATAATAATAATAAAAGAAAAATAAATAAGAGAAAATAGAGAAGAAGAAAAACTGTTATTTGTACACACAAACCGAACGTGAAGCAATAGGGAAAAATCTCGATAATTAATAATAAGCAGACTTTCAATACGACCATCAATGTACATGACAATATATTAGAAATGTTCAAATGAAATAACACCACCCTCATTGTGGTGTTGAGGTTAACAGGGAGAGGTATGTATTCAATCGTGGTGGTTCAATGGGTGGTGGGATTGGAGGTAGACGTATTTATTCGAGTCATTCTATTTATCTTGTAATATTTTCCTGGCTAATTAAAGACGAATATTTCGATACCAATTCAATAAATTTATCGTCTGAACAAATTAGAAATCAAACATTGATATAATTCGATATATAGGCGGTATGGAGCTATTTTTGCGATTGTGCTACAATTGGATATTTCTTTTCGTTTTTGTAGCTCTGCAGTCCTTAGCTGATTCTGGAAATCCCCTACTGTAAAGATCCGTGTCTCCTCAGATTTCCTTATTTCTTACTTCTATTCAGTACAATTCGTTTTACAAGACAACGAAATGGTTATTTGTAGCCTTAGAAATGTGTAGATCTTTGTGAGCCTTGGACAGGATTTTCTATTTCTTGGAAATTAATTATAGACAAGCACTCTTTGTTTGCTGAGTGACTTACAATGTGCTTTGAACAATTATATTAAGAATATTCTGTATTCCTTCCCTTCATTAGCCCCATTCTATTATTTTGACTTATGATGTACATTGGATTAATGGGAAAACAATTACTTAACCTTAAGTAAATTTTATTTGGCAAACTTCTGATGGAATCAAATCATAGCTCTCGCTAACTAACGTTAACTATAGACTGTAATTGATCTATCTTTCAAAATAATCTCAAAAACCGATATCAATATTAAAGAAACATTCTTTGTTCTAGGAACTAATTTATTTGTATAAATGTAAACAAATTTTCCAATCATCTATAAATAATTGGAGAAATATATGTAATTTGTTTTTCTCTCAATATTTTTGTTTATTATTGAATAGGCTTTGGTCGATGACAAAAATCATGCGACAAAAATACACGTACTAAACAGAGATGTAATATTGAATGTTATACATTTCTATATAAACACATATTTAGTTCGATAAAGAAAAATAGAAGAAAAAAACATGCCAAGCAAACAAGTAGTCAGTATATCATTATTATTACAAGGTACATCTGTTCCATTCAAACGTAGATACATAAAAGTTGCCATGGAAATGTTTCAAGTTGACTGACTATTATTGAGAAAAGTTTCTTTTGTTAACGGCACGGAATAAAAAATAGTAGCTAGCTTGAATTTCAATGTTTTTCAAGTTCTTACACACACACACGATACTCTGGATATTTTTTTATGTACTACAAACAGGTAACAAAAGAAGCCGCACGCGTGTCTATATACAACTTTTTTTATTTTATATGTCGTTCCGTTTGTTGGTAAAATAAAATATTCTTTTATTGAAATATCGTAGTATTTGGTTTAATAAAATATCTGTGATTTCAACTATTATATACCGCAGTAACAAAAATTGTTTATTGATTTAATAAAATCATGTATGACAAACAAGTCTATTAAGAAGTACATTTTTTTCGAAGCTTAAAACGCCTGTTTAAGTTCCTCAATAAATATGGCTCGATAAATCTATAACCAATCACTTATTTTATTGGAAATGATTTTTCCTAAACTGTTCGAAGTCGTCTCAACCAGCTAACAATTTAGATAAATTATTTCGATTGTATTTCGGTTCTTTTTTGTAAATTGTATACTATTTTCAAAGTGCTTGGTGATTTTAAAATAATTTTTTACTTTATTTTTTTAAGATACGTTTCAATAATTAATAGTTTTTCTTCAGGCTTTCTAATTTATGTACTTTGGATGATGAAGTACCGCATCATGACGGGCACTACAATTTTACTTTTTACCGAACGCTTCCGAATATCGCTGTGCCATTGCCGAATTTTTTAATATTTCGTCATGAAAATTTTACTCATTATATTTCAAATGTCATATTTAAATGTTCTATTCAATGGATTTTAACTGTGGTGTGGTGTTATTATTTTTTCAAATTAACCCCTAAAAGCACATCTAAAAAAGTCAATTTTTAATGTCAATTTTCGCGTACAAATAACTGAAAAAATGCTATGAAATTTGGCATGCAAAATTTTGACATAAAAACGAAGTTTCTGTCGAAGAGATCAACTTGGATTATATGTTTTTTTGAGCTATTTTTGCACGAACCTTGAATGAGGAAAAAACAAGTCTGTTTTATAGATGTCTCATTCTACATTTTTATAATCCAAAATTAATTAATTTAATCTACTATCTTGATCTACTCTGTTACCATTTGAAGTGATATTTTCCAAATTTAAGGATTTTCCATGTTTAATCTTTGTAACGAATTAATTCATTGTAAATATAATAAAATAAACTTATTGTTTTTTCAAAGTCATGTGTATTATTTTAATTACAAAGCAAAACTCAAAAATTTTATTATTAATTAAAATTTGTTTTAAATACAAAAACATTCATGAAACTATATCGTCCATGGGACCATTGTGGTTTCATTTAACACATTGGATATTATAGAAGGATATATAATTAAACCTATACTCATTTTGAAAAGAAATTTGAAAAATTTAGGGTCAAAAACACACATTGAAACGTAACGAAACGAAACAACGAATGTCAAGTAACAAAATAATCAAATGTTAATTAAAGTTAATTATAAACACATATCTAAAAAACGTATACCTTTGGGTAGGTAGATCGTGTATTATAACGTGGATAATTATAGGCTTGTATTTTTTCTATCTTACATCAAACTCTCAAAAGCGGTCTTCTTTAAGTTAGATAAAGTATCATAGATCTCAGCCGATCAGAATGGTGTCAGTTTTCAAAATAATAATTCCAATACTTTATTGGTTATTTTTACAAATCAATTCTGGTTGAAAAATTTTAAAATGACATCCAGTGTCAAATTCAATTCAGTTTCGATGGAGGTAATTAATGTTTTGTTTTTTCAGAAAATTGTTTATGGGAATATAGTTTTTATAACAGGCTATATTTTTTTTGCTTACTGGCCATAGCACTTGATACTCAATACTTTAGCCGGTCGCCTGACATCTATCCTTAATCGAATATCAGAAAATTGGAAAAAATTCCGTTGCATGCGGAATCATATCGCTAAAATACATTCTCAATATTTTCAATTAGTTCTTCTTTTGAATTTAGTACATTGTCCACGTTATAAATACTTGATATATAAGAAACCATATTGTATTTAAATTGAACAAAAATAATTAAAACAATGTGAAAGTAGAATTTGATATTATATTATATTACAGAAAATAAGACACAAACATATGCTTTAGGTTTTACATAGACGGAGAGTTAGAGCAGAGCTATAGAGAGAGGTCCAACAGTGAATATACGCTTGACCGCACTCTAAAGTGTTAGTACTGTGGTCACAGATAACAACCAAATATGCTATGTATATATGAGGAGTCCCTTTTGTTCAACCATCATCCAGGCAGGATAATAATAAAGGTATATAGAAGTACGGTATATGGATCGTTGAGAGCAAGCTGAGTGAGTATCTCAATGGTTGGCAACGGACCTTTAGAATATGTGTGGTGCATTCACTCAACAAACGACAAACAGAAGAGCTTTGGATGGGTACATAAAATTCTTTTATGTGGTCAACGTCATTCAGTGTAGTGTAGTACTCACCATTACAGTCACTGGCCAATCATGATTCAAAAAGAAAATTATGAAAATTTTTCATATGTTATATGCAATATTATGAGGTTTTTTATGATCAAAGATGTTGTTTCTCTCGAATTTATATTCTTAAAAATTATGAAAATGTTTAAATAGACATTGATAGAATATTTCAGGGTATAATAGATCAAGTTTGTGGCGCCAGAAAAAATTGACCGATCAAACAAAATTCTGATATTGGTCTTCATAGAATCATCTTATAAGTCGATTTCCGAATGTCCGTCTGACATCAAGATAACTCAAAAAACAAAAATAGATAGTTTGTGGAAATTTAAGCGGTGCATTGTGGACCTGAAAATTAGCATTGACTCGAGACTGAGAAAAACGCACAATTTGATCCAGTGGATCCATAGCAAATTTATATACAAGAAAAGACGGGCGAAAAAGTGTATAATAAAAAAAGTATGTTTTTATTTGGTTTAAACTTTTGTTTTAAATTTGTTTAGATAAATTTTTGGATTTGCAACAAATTTAACTAACAAAAAGATATAAAATTACGATACATATTATAATGTATGTATTTATAACTGTATAGACAGGATATTTTTTGTAGCTAATGATTAAAAATAGTTCAACATTGATATTTAATTATATGGCGAGTATTTAAAAAATTAACTCTGTAAATTGTTATCTGTATTTTTTTGAATTTTGATCGCCAACTATAATTCAATTTTAGTTTTATATTTTTAAAAAATATGTGGGAAAACCTGTTCTTATCGTTAATAAGACTGAGAATAATAAGAATAAATTATTTTTACATATTTGAGAAGAAATTTTACAATTTTCATAATTTTGGTTTTGTCTTTTCATACATAATTTTCGTTTTCAATACTTGCGATCCAGACTTAATGTAGATATTGATGAGTAAAAAAAGACATATTATCATGATGTTCATAATAATAATTATCATTTAGTTTTCAAAACCATCATACTTTGTATCACTGATGATGATGCTCTTAGTAGGTAGGTTTGATACTATCTACATATGTAGTAGTTCCTCTCTCTTCCCTCCATCGAGATACTACTATCAAAATTACCTATTAGATTCTTGTTATAATATCATATGCTTAATATAGTTTTATACATGCAAAGTACAATATGATTCATCAATTTTGCTTCAACTAACTTGAAGACTTTAACTATATTAATTCAAGCTTTTAATAAAAGTGAACTTTCAACTTAATCAGTCCAGCCGTTCTTTGTTGAGGATACAAAAACTCAAACAAGGACAAAAATTACCCATATTCGTTATAATAAAAAAATTATTGTTCTTTTATTCTGCTCTTTGGGAAGCACATTGCGTTGATTTTGCGGATCGCACTCAGACCATTTGTTATTCAAGTCGTCTGTCCCTAGAAGGGACAAAATGAAATGCCGTGCATATAGTATTCTTAATGAAAAATTTTCTTAGAAAGCCACAATGGAACAGCCTTTCGATTTTTCATCTTTATATACTTGACTTAATACTGGGTTTTTTGGTAGAGTGGCCAAGTGAGTAATGGCAGTAATACATTTTGTCATTTGACTATTTAGACTGGAGGTTGTGGATTAGAATTCAGGCAGCGGAAGTTTGATCAATTATAACGACAAAAAAATTCGGTTAATTGATCACATTGTAGTCGCAGAGATAAGAATCAAATAACTGACTTCAACAACAACATAAAAAATTTAAATGACACCCTGTACTAGAAGGCTACTTTGCCTTTGATTGATGAAGTGTTCTCAAATAATACTGGATTTTTATTCGCAAATCGTTACCAAAATACAATTGATCTGCAAGCTTCTCAACAAGTACTAGTGGATGTGTTTGCTGTTTCATAGCATAAGTGGATTGTAATAATTCAATAGTTTAAATTTGAATCTTAAATTCTAACCATCTTTGACAGTTTCCAAACATGCCTGATACTTTTAATCATTAAAATCACACAAAAAAATATAATGAGTGTGTGTTGTGCTCTCAGCAATCTCCAACTCATCCAATTTGAATGTTTAATAGCTCAAATAATAGGCATTGAGTCACTGAATGTTCTTAGTCCAAATATAATATTCATTTCTTAAGGGTCGTTTCTTTCTCCAAGTTGTGTGATAGTTTTGTATCCAATATTCAGTTCTTTGAGCTATTAAACACACAAATTGGATGAGATGGAGGTAATCAATGCGCGGAATTTAATCTTTTCATCGAATTGTTTTAATATACAGTGATTAGTTTTAACATGTTTTTAAAGTAATTTTTCCTATAGTATTTCTTGTATTCAGTCTAATCCAGAATCACGCTGTACGTTCGTTCATATGCACATATTCCATATATAATATTATTTAGAGTAAGTATAAAGACTAATAATATAGAGTTAGTGCATGAATGTATCTTTTGTTAGAACTGTGGTCTCAATACTATCATTATCAAGTATATATTGTGTGCAAGTTAATGCTTTTCTGTGTTTCGACTAGAGAGCTACATAACACTATATTCATTTGTAATGGATTTTAAAGCTCTGGCTCTTGCACCATCGCCTTTGGTTGCATTTGTGAAAACCGCGCATTTATATGATTATTCGTTTGGTTTGGTAAATTTATATACAAAACATTATGCATATATTATTTGTATTACCTTTAACTAGTGGACCTGTGTGCTGCTCTGCAGCCTTAATTACGGATAATAATAGCTGAAATTTGAATTCTAAGCAATTGTCACAAAAAAAAAAAGGTGATGAATCTGTGTTGTGTTCCCAATAATCCCTAACTCATCCAATTTTGAATGTTGAATAGCTCAAATAATAGATATTGAATAACTGTGTGTTCTTAGGCCAAATTATACAAAATAATGCATTTCTTATAGGGCGTTTTATACTCCTCTAAGTGTTTTTATATCCAAAATAATTAAAGTTTTAATGAAAATAGAGGGTTCGTTTTGGTCCAAAAACACTAAGACCTTTCCTTTGAGCTATTTAACAATCAAATGACGAGATGGAGCACTTATTTAATGAGATGGATGTTTCTATGTTTTTAAAAATATCTATAGAGTAATTTGGACCAAATCTCTAATTATTTATTGGAGAAATTTTTTGTAATTTTTGAGTTTTTATTATTTTATTTATTTTTTTTTATTTTTTTTTTTTTGTGTTGAGATAATCTATTAGAATAAGAAGCAAAAATACAAAAATAATTATATAGTAGATAAAAAAATTGAATAAAAACTGTTTACCCATTTCAAATTCAAATAGAGCTCGTTGAAATCGAATTTTTCTTGTTTTAATAAAAATCCTTATGAAGGTAAATTTTGCAGACAGATACAAATCAAATAACGATAACTAAGTATTATACGATTATACGATATTACAGATATATCCAGATATTGTACTGCATTTGGGAACATGGCCAACAAACTTAAAAATTGGCACTTGAATCAGTCTACACAATTTGTGTATTTTATAGTATTTAATAATACTGAAACGATATTATACTCTATAAGCTTATACTGAACACCTTTAGAGTAATAGTTTGGGTGGTAACGTTACAATTCATGATTGGTTCAAGCCGATCAATTTTCGATGAACGTTTGTATGAAGTTGATAATCGAATGGCGGTTCAGCAGGTGCACTCAAAGTGGAGGAATAATAAAATATATTTCAGGTCGCTTGAAATTAATAATATAGTTTCAATAATGTAGTAAATAAAAAAAAATAGTCAGCAGAATATTTACGGGTGGAATAATTGTCAACTGAACATTACATTTGATTGCCTTAGATGGAGATTGCATGGCTACTCAGAAGAAATGTTTATCGCGTCCGTCCACCCTCTCGGAGCCTGCTGAGTTTCATAACAGTGCATGACTGCTAATAAAAACATTCAATTTCAACATGATTTAATCAACTTGAAATGATTGTGTCATTTGCAACGCTACCTCCCATACTATAAATGAATTTGGCATCAATGCAATATAGTAAAGTAGTTCGTTGTCTAATGTTTTGTCTAGTTACTGTTGGCTATCCAATTTATATTTATTAAAAATTCAAATATTTGATATTAAACTGTAAACTAGTTTCTAACACTTCTTAATATTGAACACAAGTTTTCAATTTGAAAATGATTTTCAAATATTTAATAACAAATTTTATCCTCGACATATAAAGGCAATATACATTAATATTATGGAAAAGATTGTAACACTTGAAAATATTGAAGTCACAAATAGCCCATTTCCGCATATCAGTCCAAATTTAAATTAGTTCAAATTGATGTAAAAATTGCATACATTTGTAAAATATCTCATCCACTTAAATTTGCCAAAATTTTTATAAATATTCATCCAGTAATTTTAGTGTTTCAAGCGTTCGGTTAAAAAATTTTTATTGGCAGAACAACCAAAATGCCCAGAAGATTTGAAAAGGTCAATCGTTATGGCTATTGAAGTGATGTATTGACTATCGATATCGATAAATATAATTGAGAAATAACTATTGAACAAACCCAATTTTTTTTTTAATTTGGATAACATTACTTAATTATTATCCTCTATAAATAGAAAATAACTTTTTTTTTTCGATTTTTACGCCTTTTCACCGTTTTATCTACTCATCTAATTTTGGTCATTTATTCAATGACTTTTGTCAATATTTCATTTATTTAATTACAAAAAAGCCCCTTTAATTACCATAAGCCTCACTTTAAATTCAGAACCGTGAACAATAAAAAAATAATAATACTGATTAAATATTTTATTTTTAAGAGCACAATAATTATCGAATGAATGAATGAATGAATGCATTTCATATAAATAATCCTCTAATTAATTAAAATTTTCCATAAATTATATGAAAGGAAATAAACAAATAAATATACGAATAAATAAATAATAAACATTGGAAAAGAATTACAAACATTATAAAATTGTTATTAATTAAAAAGAATGAAGCAATAAATAAAGGTAATGAATAAATTAAAAAAATATATGACATAATTTTATAGATGATTTTTTATTTAAAAGAAGCGATAATGATATTAGAGAAAAAAATTAAAAGTTATAAAAAAAAGAATCAGGCTATGATGTGTGTGACAGTGTGTGTGTGGGCGAAGAACAAAACGAAGCAGTATTGATCTGTTCAAAAATATTGAATTAAACGGGGATTTCGTTTTACCAAACTTTGTCACTTTGTGCAGCAAAATAACTGATACTTTGTCTCATTGTTTTTTCAAACACGGTGTCCAATTTTGATGAATTTTGATAGATCTGTATTTCAAGTTTACGGTATATTTTTTAGCCAAATCTGAGCCCTTTTTTTACAAATATATTTACGTTTTGAGGTTTTAAGGGAGAAAATTAGTTTGCCTGTCACACTGTCTGTCTGAGTATCCGAAATTTTCTGATTGTAAACAGACACTAAGTTTATAATGAATTCATCTTCCCTGATGATTCTACCTTAAAATAGTAGCTAAAGAAATTTGTTCATTAGCAAAATGAATACAGGATAAGGATCTCCAGGTAAGACATCTGAATTTATCCTAAAAAATTTATTTCTCCGAATTCTATTGTGATGATCGTAAATTGTCACTAGAATTTCTGGCCTTAAACTGGCTTTTTATTAATCAGCTTCAAATTCAAAGAAGAATCCGAGATTCAGGCGTAACTTCTTTGCTTCAAAACTGATTTAAAAATTTTTTTTACATTATGTTCATTCATCATGAATTTCATCAAAAAGGCAAATTTCTTTAGTTGTGTACTACAATACTAAAAAGTAAAAAATTCTCAACAAATTGAGTCGACTTAAAAAAAAAAAAATTAAAAACTATAAAAAAATAGTTAAAATACAAAAAAATAGTCACAAAAATATTCATCTGATAAAAAAGTTTAATTAAAAAATAACATTTAAGTTGAAAATTTCTATAAATAATTTCCTCGTACACAATAAACTTTTGAACGTGGTGCCAATTGTATTCTTAGCTTAAAATTTTTTTATATCACTTTGGTGAAAATTGTAATTTTTTTTTTCGAGATACAGCCAAACTATTTTTTAGAGCATGATGGTACTTTGCCGCCTACTATAAGATGAAAAAACAATTTTTTTTCTCTGTATATAATGAAAATGAACGCTCTTCAAAATGAATGCAATTTAGTAAAGTACACTTTGAGTTACTACTATAAAATAATACATATAGCATCTACCTACAGTGTCTAAGCTTTAAAAGCAGCATTGCATTGCTTTATAAAAGTTTCTACTAGTAGAAAGGTAAGGTAGGTAGATTTGTATCAAAAACCTTATAGTAAGTAAGAACCACAGAGTATGTTGTAGGCACCGAATACCGAATACCGACTACAGAACAACCAAAATAGACACGAGTATGACGACTCTGATGATGGATTATATAATACAAGATATGACAATTTTTGTTGTTGATGTACAGGATGTCAATTGAAGTTTAATCTGTTAATATCACTGGTAGAATGTATTAATAAACCAGTTACTCCACAGGCAATTTTTTTTTCTTCTCGGCCCTAGGAATTGAAACACTGTAGCGAAATAGTGAACACATTGATTATAGACCTTGGCACATCTAGGAGAACTGTAATCAGCATTTCACATTGCCAGCTGATTTTTCCCTAATCAAAGATCAGTTAGCCAAGATCTTTGACATATTCATGATTTTTAAAGATCTTTGACATAGTATACGTCCCAAAAAGGCACATCAATTAAAAATTTTGCACGAACCCTAAAAAAGTTTATTGTCGGGGCTGAAATATCAAAGAACGGACATCAGAAAAATTGATTTTTTTGAAGAAGGTTGTTTACTTCTAGAACCTTCAAATTAAGATCGAAATCCTCCTAAATGAAGTAGAAAAACCAAGAAAATCGTTGATAATTTTTAAATAATTTTCCGTAATTTCTATTTACATTGGCATTCCTAGAAATGCCCGCAAAAAAGGTATATCAATTTAAAATTTTGCTCGAATCCTAAAATAAGATGATTATCGGGGCAAATATCAAGAGACATACCTCAGAAAAATTGGTTTTTTTGTTAAATTATTATATAAAATATGAACTGGTGTCAGAAGGTGGGATACCACAATGATCAAGTTCTTCTGATTCATGAACTTAACATCCCTGTATCAAATGTATTATCTGATACAATTTTTTTTCTTGTTTTTTTTTGCAAACATATTATTATTTGGATTTTTATTTAACGGTTCAGTGAAACAGTAGACATCATGAAAAATTGTTTTTTATATAGATGAAAAATCATTGTGTGTTCGAAAAAGGAAAAAAAACAGAACAAGAGGAAACAGAATACACACATCTGTTTGTTGTAGTTATTGTTATTTGTTATGTTTAACTGTAAACTGTAACAATGTTGGTAAAAACTGTAAAGGAATAGAATAAATATAACAGGAATCAAACAGGAAGGAAAGAGATATAAAAATTGTATATGAAATATATAGTGAACGAAAATATATTGTAGACAATAAGTATAGATACATAATTTTACTTCTATGTATATTAAAATCAGGTTACACTGGGACACAAGTCTGGATGAATATCCCAGATTATGTTGGGAAAAATAAATTCTTGAAACGAGATTCTTGGGAAATGATTTCACGAAAATATTAAATTATTTTAAATTTCGCCCAAAATTTATTATACTTGAAATTTATAAAGTGTGTAACGCTACCTAATATTGACCGCACAAACAAAATTTTGATAAAGGTGTTCATAGAAACACCTTATTAGTCCTTCTCCAACTGTCCATCCGTTTGTCATCTAAATAACTCAACAACAAAATTAGATAGCGAGGTGAAATTTTGGTGATGTATCCTAAATATAAAAAGCTACTTTAAATTCGTGAATGAGCAAAATTGGTCCATTGGGTCCAAATTTTAAACTATAAAAGAGAGAAAAATATTTATTTTTTTTTTAACAATCAACTTTTTTTCGTAAATTTTGTTCATAATCTTAGCTCAAATTATTATTAGTATTTTATTTATATTTCGTTTAGCTGTATAGTCTGGATATTTATACTATTTTATGAATGCTAATTAAAAATAGTTCAAACAATGAAATTCAATCGTATGTCCAGTATCTAAACGACTAACTCTGTTAGTTGTCTTCACTTTTTTTTAATTATTCTTTATTTCTTAGGAGAACATAAAGTAATTTGACGTGGTAAACCTCCTAAAATTTACTGCGTATATTCACCAGAAGAGAAAATTAACTAGGCAGTACTGTTACTCCACTCCTCCCCTTTGAAATTACTAAGATTTTCTCAAGAATTTAATCCAAATTTTTAAAACAAATTGTAATTCTTAAAAATTTATTCTATCAAATATTTCAAAAATTTGATTTTGTTCAGTTTTTTCTAATTAAAATTTAATGAAAATCAAAAATGTCATTTATTTAACGACTTATTGTACTAAACATCTCACCTGAAATCTATTAGAAATGTAAGTTTCAAAAAAAAAAAAAAAAAACGCAAAAACCATGCATATAACTGAATTTACTATTTTTGAAATGGTTAGGTCAAAATTTCCTTCTAAGCAACATTTAAGTCAAAATTCGAAACAAAAATTTCTTGCGATTTTACGTAATTTTTTTAAGGTATCTCTTTTAAAAGAATTTTAATAGAAATACTAAAATGTTTTGAGTTATGAATAATAATTCTAGTAACTGTATACGGTGGTTATGTGGAATACTCATAACAATTTTTTTTTGATATAAATAAAAACATATCTAAAATCAATTGTATTCAAGCTGAAGTGTAAATGATAATCTTGTTTCTTTCAATGGTTCCGACCCGACCGGTGAAAAATCATTGATTTGGAACTCTTAAGGAAATTGTATATATATCTGTTGCCAAAACGGAACTAAAAATATACGGAGATATTACGTGACAGGTCGTAAATTATATTTAAAATGAATTATTTTAAAAGATCTGAATGATTATCGAAATTCATTTTTCGAAAATTCAGTTTATTGTTAAATTTTATAATTTGAGGTTCGAGTTTCATGAAAACAAAAAATAGAAAATGCATTTCGAGTCGAGATTTTATCGATTTATTCAAATCACAAAAATCTATTCCATTTGTCGTGCATGAACTTTAGTGAAAGTAGGATTGATTTTGTGAGAAATTCTTCTAACAATTTGTAGATATTTATCAAAATTTAAAAAAATAGTTTTTTGATATATTTTCAAATTCAAAAAAAAAAAATCTCTGTTTAGATCTTTTTTAAAATTTGGTAAATTCTAAAGACTTAATAATTTATAATACGTTTAAATATTAATATAAAAGAAGGATTTGATATGAAAACGATTTTTAATAATTTTAGTCTGTCGAATTTTGTGGATCTTTAATACACAGGTATCCAAAATTTTATTTTCTTATTTTCTTGCAGTAAGTGATTTAATATTCATTTCAAAAACAAAGTAAAAAATCAAATAATATTTTAGTCTACAAAAAACACACAAAATATTATGACACAAATCCAATTTCATGTTATGGCAAACAAAAAAATGAGATGGATAAATCTATTATCTAAGGTAGATAAAATATTGTATATCTTTAATATATACACGACATAGACAAAAATAGTGTTTAGGATAAAGAATTATGTTAGAGGTTTATTTTTGATACACGAAAATTCATCTTTATGTATTCCAGAACACAAAAAAATACGAATAAACCATGTATGGTACTATTCTATACAATAAAATCGAAGCATATCAATAGTAAAAAAACGCTAATTTTTTATTTTTTGTGTATTCAGTTTTAGAAAAATAAATTACTTTCAAAACGGCTCTTGGCACAATCTTTAAATCACTAAGATGGTTTATTGACTGATCATAATTCAATTTTTAATGAAAATAAGCCTAGAAATACAAATATTTAGTTTATATTACTATAAAGGAGAAATATTTCAAAATCCAAGGGGACATACTAGGTCTCATACTTACTACTGAATCAGTATGCAAAAAATATTTTTTGGAATTTTATTTGTTTTAATTAATAGATTCCAAAATAGTGCCAAGATAGTTTCAGCGTCAATAAGTATGGATAAACTGTCAAATCGAGTCGGGTGGAGAGTATTTCAAAAGACATCATTTTACTACTGACTTACTAATCAAAATTGTCTAGCCTCCCAGTAAGCCTATTTTAATACTTAAAGCAAGTTAAAGTTAAAATTTGAGATGTTATCCTCGTCAAAACGAGTCCAAAATAGCTGAAATCTGGATGAATAACTGTCAAAAAATGCACAACTATATTCACCAGCTTTCATTGACAAATGCTGCTATCTTCACGTTGAAGTCGAAAACTTTTCAGACTACCCTTGTATTTTTTTAAAAGTTCAACAGATTTCATGTAAAGATTTTGGTTTTACTTATGTTAAGAATATAATTCAGTATGGTTCAATGTTTTTGTAACAATAATATACCATCTACTTTAGTCAAAATAAATATATTATACAAAGATCGTCTATATAAAGCATATTTTCTAGTCTTTATCTTATAGTAAATACTATCTACAGTTTTTAACGAACCCAAAAAGATAAGAAAGATACCTGCAAACACTACTACTATCTTTATAATAATAAAACCTCAAAAAAGAATAAGTGCTTGCTTGCTTGGTATGAAATTATGTTTGAAAGTTTTAATTTATCTGTTTCAACCTAATAAAATATGAAAGTTTATTTTACAAAATTTTGTATTTTATAACTGTTTGGAAGTTTAAATAGTGCTATGAAATAAAATATAACCATTTTAAAAGTTTTTCTTGTAATCATAGCTTATTTTTCAAAATAGAAATTCCTGTAAAATGTTTTTGGATTTTATGGTAATAAATTTAAGTAATTTTTGATTTTAGTTCCAGATAAACCTTAAAGAAAACAATAATCTTGAAAACTGGTTCATACAACTTAACAGAATTTATAGAAAATTGTAAAATATTTCATGATTTTTTTTTTTTTTTTGTTGAGATCTATGTATATCAAATTGGATGCTAGTTATAGAAAAATCTACAAAAAAAAATTATCCAGTTGGAATGTTTCTGGTTTATTCAAAATTTTAAAATACTCGATTTTTATGGTGGAATTTATAATTTTAAGTAAAATACGAAGATTCAGGTCAGAACAGACAAGTCTTAAGGATTTTTGGAGTCGAAAATACTAAAAAATTGATCAAACTATTTCGATAAAACTTTTCAAAAAAATTGTTTGATACCCTTCTAGCTTTATGCATTTAGGGGGTTATAAGTTAGTGGGTTAATTATTTGGCGCTTATTTGGATTATGCGATTAGGGTTTGAATTTCAGGCAATTTATAGGATAGAACCATTTGAAAAAATAAAGTTGACCTTCAAATGTCATTGCTTAATTTAAAATAAATATTACCACTGAACCTTTCTTTCAAAATTCGAAAACTTTTGTCCAAAGTATGTTTACAATCGCCGTTTCTACATAAAAAATATCTGATTTATTTTGAAGTAAAACGCTATTGGTACTGCACTAAAATTTAACTAAATGTAGGTAAAATAATTTTCCTAATAAGTAATATTTATTTATTTTAAATTAATTACCTAAACTTTGTACTAAAACTCAAATATTAATTGAGTTAATACTGATTTTGTGTTACAAATTCAACATATTTTTTGTGCATAGATAATCAAAATAATTTTGTGTAGACCGTTTTTTGCTACACTTACATTTTTTTTGAATTTACACAAATTTTTTTACTGCGGTATTTAAATAAACTCATGCCCCTCAATAGACCATTTTTTTTCTGCGTGGTCCTTAGACTCGATGTACTGTGTAGCACTGTAATTTGATGTTAAAATATCAATCGATATTTTCGATTCAACACACTATTTTTGATATGTCATTCTCATAGAATGACAGATACAATCTCTCAAATCTCTTTTATCGATATTACTTACCTCCTTGTAACGATGGATATATAAAAAATGATGGTTCTTGTACCCAGGATACAATACGAACTAAATCCTTTACAAATGATGGCACTACACAACGTAACACGGCTGTACATCCACGTGCAGCACCCAATACTTCGACATCAACTTTGAATGCTTGTGTTACAACTGGAACAAAATAAAAGTATATATAAATAAATTTTGTATAAAAACTAGGACACTATTCAAAAATAAAGTATTGTTTTTGATGTTTTTTTGGTATGATAAACCTTTGTAACTACTTCTATGAAAGAATCTAACTGTTTGAAAGTAATAATAAAAGTCTAGGGTTTGATATTTAACTAACTCTATAATAATTCATTGTGAAGTCTTCTGAATGAAGTTAGCGTGAGATAGAAACATTAAATGTGGCTTAATTGTCTTAAAAACTGTATACTGCAAAATAAATTTGAAAAAAAAAAAAATTAAATGAATTAAGCTCATTCTTTATAAGACTTATAATATAAATATGTCAGTGTTCATTAATATTGAATCCAAATCCAAATTTTGGTATTGGTGTTCATAGAATCACCTAATTATCACATTTCCGCATGTGCGTCTGTCTGCTCGGCACTAAAATTACTCAAAAAAGAAAAAAAATGGCGAACTAAAACTTTGATGGCAAATCTAATAAACGCTAGCAAATATTGAAGCCACAAACCAAAATCTGTGTATTGGTTTTCATAGAATCTCCTAATTATCCCATTTCCGCGTGTCCGTCTGTCTACCCGTCACTAAGATTACTCAAAAACGGAAAGAAATAGCGAGCTAAAAGTTTGGTGACGGATTCTGGATCATAAAAGTGAGTTTAGGCACATAAATATGCAAAATCGGTTCATGGTGTCTATTAGATCTACAACCCAAGTTTTAAGCAATATACTACTAGTTGTTATCTTCAAATGTGTTTATTTTTTCTTTATTTATTTATTTCTATTTTATTTGTAAATAAATTGACTAGAAATTCAAAAAATTTAAGATCGTTGGAATCGAATAAGCAAATTTTTTCCGATATTCATTTTAGCGTAGAGAAAGTTTTTATGGAAAACAAAAATTTCAGAATATATCCAATCAACTTATAAAAACTAATAGTGCTCGTTTAGGAACTAGTATTTATTTAATTTTGTTTGTTACAGTC
The DNA here is from genome assembly GCA_020423425.1 of Chrysopa pallens. Taxonomy (NCBI): domain Eukaryota; kingdom Metazoa; phylum Arthropoda; class Insecta; order Neuroptera; family Chrysopidae; genus Chrysopa; species Chrysopa pallens. The sequence continues at coordinate 80,685,887 of CM035593.1, forward strand.
AGGGGAAATGCTTACAGGAAGCAATTGTAACGGTTATAGAGAATAGTTAAAAACTTATTATATTGTTTTTATATTCAGAAACTTTTTATATTATTTATTCTATTGCTTGGGAAAAATTGTGTTTTGTATGAACACGTTCTTGGTATTCTTAGACCAAAGCTAAAAATCTCTCCAGTTCATACGTTTTGTACAATATAATAATAAATAACGTGGTCACCTCAGTGTCTAATTTTCCAACCTCGATATATTCTGCACATATATCCCCAAATTGTTGGTTGCTCTTTCGGTGGAATCAATTTCAGTAACAAACTCATGTAAAAATAATTTATATTTAATTTAATAAACTTAAACTAAAATTCTAATATTTAATATTTTATATATAAAAAAAATTCATCTAAGAAGAAAGTTTTATATTGAGAAAATTGAGAGAAAGTGGAAGATGGTAGAACCTTTTTTATTTGTATTTTCATAAGACAAATATTTTCTTATAATATTTTCAGTGAATTTGAACAGAAGAAAAACTTGTTTTGTTGTGTTTTGCAATTTTTGAAACGATATTACAGAGAAAACCTCTTATAAATATTAAATGTTCAACACCAATATAATATTTTGTCTTTTTGTATTCCAAACATAATATAGTTGTTGGAATGTATAGAAAGTTTGTGAATTATCGATAGACTAAGTATACATTTTAACATTCGTACTTCCGAGAAGTTGTGATTAAGCAAAATCGATTATTTTAGAGTCAGAAAGATCATACAAAAAATAAGTTTACATTTTTTTTCAAACAGAAAATTTCGATAATTAAAGCTCAACTTCATATATTTAAGACAGACTTTATGATAACTCAATGAACAATATATTTAGTGTATTTTTAAATGTTAATAATTATAAACAGTAACCATATGGGTATTAAAATAATTTACCCTGTTAGTTGTTATCTTAATTTATTATTATGTCTGTAAGATATTTTAACTTTTTCTGTAATTTATAATTATACGGAGAAAAAGGAATTTCTTAAAATTAGAAAATACCCGAAAAAGAAATTATGTTCGGCGTATCTTACCGGAAATTAATTTATAAAGCCTTATTTTCTTGAATTTTTTTCAAAGGTGTTTTACAATTTCTTTTCAGGGTCAATTATATACCTCTAAAATGTGTTTAAAAAAACGTTTACATGTAGTGGAATATAAATTTGCTCGCATATTTTCCGATGCTCTCAAACGGAAGACAAAATTTCTTCCATATCTTTCAATTTCATTGAAAAATCATATTAATTTCCTGTCTCAATTTTGATGAAATAATGAAATTAAAATCGAATTATAAAATGTTCATAATAGCTTTTGTTTTTAAAATGAAATGTTGAAAAATAAATAACGTTTTGATTAATGATGATGGTATCAATAGATATCATTAGTTGGTACAGACACACAGACACATTGATCTAGACAAAGATAACTTGATACTATAAAAGAAAGATGAATAGATGGATAGTATTGAAAATAATATAATATTTGATTAGAACTGAATACACAAAAACACACAAGAGTTTACTGAATGTCTGCAAGAATTTTAAGAAAATCGTAAATTTGTCGGAAAATAGATTATTCAGATTATTATAAATCAAAATGGATTATTTTTAGAGGCCTCGGGTGTGATTTCTCTCCAGATATGCCTTATTTGACTTATATTACGTGATTGTGAAGGTGGTAGGGTATAGGACCTCAAAAATGGAATGTCAAGGAACTTGATGTATCCCAATGACTTGATGTATCCCAATGATTATCATATTCGTGGGTTCCTAGCCAGACGTTAGACGTTTATAATTTTTTATCACTGCTACTATTTGGGATGCGAAAACTACGCTAATTTTCCCAATTTTCACAAGGAGGTTGAGATAAGTAGTGGTGAATGTTTCTGAATGTTTTACTTTTCCATATTTTCCGACTTATTTAGAAGGAAGTAAATTTCCTATTGAATAAATTTTTATTTTTATCGTCAGTTAAATTTTCTTTTGCAATTTTCTGTTGAACCATTCTGTGTATGATTTATATGATATATATCTCGTTTATTGGTTCAATGGATTCAAGTGATGATTTCAAATTAGTTATTAGATCTGACAATGAGAATTAATGAGTGTCTCTCACATGAGAATATTGGAATGTTGTATGTATACAAAACTTCTAAGTATAGATCGAACATTCTAACTTAGGTATACATTTTTTAAGTAAATAATATACAGGTCTTCTGAATTTTTTTTATTCAAAGCCAAACACAAAACAGTTGAGAATGGTTCGGCCGATTGTTTTTTTGTTAATTCTGCTCGTGATTTTCCGTAGAAGGTTTGTTTGTTTTTCAAAATCGTCCGGAAGAATTTAAAATAATCTAAATGAATTTTATAGTATGTCGACAATGAGTGGTAAAAATTTCTCTCCCTTACTGGAAAAAGTTTGCCCCCGGAGAGGTGCTCAAAGTTTATGTTTCATACATTTTTCAACGAATTTTTTCAATTGAATTGAATTTCTACGTTGATATAATCGTGAACCAAAAACTGGGTTAAGAAGATAGTAGCCAAACTTTGTATGGATTTGATGAGAGTGACTGCTATAGTGGTAATTAAAAGTAATTTATTCTACAACCTGATAAATATATATTATATATAAAATATAAAAATTTGGTTTTAAGCAAAAAACCGATGAGCGAGCTAATCCTGCAGCGGGATCTTAGACTATAATATTATTACCAATGTTATAAATATTCTACCAGTAAATATTTGAGTTTGTGTGTATTTACAATTGTTGTTGCCTTGGTAGATATCTAGGTATGCGTATTTTCCAGTAGCTACTCACAGATGATGGTCTGAGAGACCTGGTGGTAGAGTTATGAGAGTGGTGATATTATTTGTTTGTCATTTTCATGTAATTTGAGTATAATTAATTATTGTTTTTAAAAAACATATTTTTCATTCAAATTGTTTATTTTCTTCATTTCATTTAATTTTTAAATACAAGACTCGTCATGATCAGTCATCTTAATTAATATTTTATTTATATAAAAAACCAATGTTTCATTATCTCTACACTAGATGGGAGTTTTAACTGATCAAAGATTTCTTCCTGAGTAGTTATGCATCGCTATAATTGAGCTTGTTTTTAAAGTTTTACGGTTTTTGGCTAATTTTTAAAGGCCGAAAAAGGAAATTTTGCTTTATACGATTGACAAGGGGAAACGTTGCATAAATTTTTAATGGTCTTTCAGAGGGTTTTTTTTTTGGTCGCTGATAACGAATTAAGTATTAAAATTAGCATAAAAAATCGCTATTGTGAAATAATTTGGGTTATTTCCTGGAAAGTTGAACACATGTATTGACAAAAATAAAATTAATTCTAATTATGAGGTCTTATGGATTCTGTAAAAAATCTGGCGAAAATTAAAAAAAAAATTATTCATATTTTATGAGCCTTTTCGAGTAAATTATGTCTAGGAAAACCAAATATTATATTTATTTTCCGATTGGATAGTTAGTTTTAGAGATATAGCTTGAAATTGATCCAAAAGATTGACCTATGTTTCGGATTTATGATCTTATCTCCCAAACTAAGCATCCTATCTTTAAATGGGTGTTATTTTTGAAATCGGCAGGTCAAACTACGTTTATAAACATAATTTCATAGAAATCAGAGAAAAATTAATTTTCTCGTTTTTACATGATTTTCTTAAGGGGTACTTTGAAAAAATCGTTAAAATCGAGAAAACTATTTAATCTCCGATTTTGATAAAATAATGTTTATATATGTAATTTGACCTACAGATTTCAAAAATAACATCCATTTAACGATTGCATGTGTATTTTTTGAGATACCACCGAAAATTCGATTAGAAGGTCCATATTCGGTACTAAATTTTAAGTGATACCTCGAAAACTAGGCATCCAATCGTAAAATAAGTGTTATTTTTGGTTTCACTAGACCATAATTACTCTAGAAAGCCTTAAAACAGCAATAAATATTTTTTAAGGTTTTTTTAAAATTTTTAGGCTTTGGAAGATCATTTTTTATAACGCGTCTAAAGAAGTTTAACTTAAAAAATTATTCACTGAATTCAGTTAAATTTTGAATATTTTCCTATGTTAAATCACATATCATTCACACGAAATAAAACAATTTGAAGCACGATGCCGCAAATTAATGTCTTTTTCCGAGAGGATCTCGGCAGATTCTTTTTTACGGCAGCAATTTTGAAAAAAAAAATTAAAAAATTTTTTTTTCTGTACTTTAATATATAATAAATAACCCTCAAAAGTTTCAAAATGATTCAGTTATTCCTTCCCAGTTTAAAAAGTCCTCAAAAAAACGGTAAAAATTAAGGCGGTTACATGTATCGCCTCCCTTAAAAAGTACTCTAAATAACTATTAATTGATTATAACTTTTGTATTCAATACAAGAGATTGCTTGATATGAAAAATTTGTATGAAAATAAATCGATAGATGATATAAAATTGAAATATTCAAGAATCAGAATATTATTATTGAATAATAAATAATATTTGTGAATATTAAAATAGACGATTCTGAATAATTGAGAATAAAATTGCTGACTGGTGGGTAACATTATATTACACAGCACAAATGGTCGTGGTTCGTACTGGTTCATTGATTCCCATGTACAATGTTATGCAATAAATTTAGAAACACTCTCGACGATAAAATGGATTGAATGGAGTTTAATTTATGCTGACATTGAACAAGCTAATGTAGGTTTCACAATTGATTCATTTTGGGTATTAAAAAGTAAACTTCATTTATAAGAAATTGAAAACAAGTTTCTTCTTAAGATTTTAAGAAGCTGAAACATGGTATTGAAATTAAAAATAAAACAATGTTTAATTTGAAAAATATTTTTATAACGGTTCACTAGATATCGGCATTTAATTAAAAAAAAAAAAAAAACAGGATGAGAAGGTTCCAAAATGGGACCATCTCTTTGCTACAAATTAATAAATATTCCTTCAGTAGCTTTGAAATTATACGCATTCGTCTGAATAAGTACCATTCAGACCAACAAACCAACACGTAGATAGACCGACAAATAGATAGCCAAGGAATTAAAGTTATGTTTGTTGAACTGAATAAGTGCCACGCAGATTTACAGACCAACAAGTCGATAGACTGACAGATAGACAGCCAAGGAATTAAAATTGCTTAGGAAGTTATGTTTGTTCAATTGAACAAGTGTCACTCAGACCTATAGATAACACGTCGATAGACCAACAAATAAACAGACACGAAATTAAAATTTCTCACAAATTTTCAAAATGTCAACATAAATACAAATCTTTGAAATCAAGTACTGCCAATTTTTAACTCCCAGAAAAACAATACTTCCGATAACAATACACATAACTCGGAAGTATCATACAAAGTACCAGGTAGTTTTGACAGTTGGTTTCACATAGTATCACCGTTTAAATTGAACTGAAGTGTATGCAAATGCATTAAAATATATACACACATAAAAGGCGAGATTTCAACTCATTTTATTGGAAAGTTAAATGGAAAATGTAAAAATTTTTCACCCAATACTCACACACACCCATCTCCCATTTCTACAATAATTGAAAAGAATCAAATAGAGGATATATGTAGAGACTGATAGACGGATAGACGGATAGACAGATCTACATACAAGCAAGAATGGATTGGAAGCATTATAAAGCATTATGTATCAACCGAAAGTATTAAATCACAAGCATTACACAAATATGATGAATGTTTTATATATATAAATGTAAAAATTGTTTTATTTAAAACGCTATTATATTATTATTTTATTCATCGGCACGTTTTAAAATAATAAAAATAAAAAAACAGAAAAAAACTGTGTGTAAATAAAACGACATTTGATGATTATTTAAATTGAAACATTCAATTCAATAAGAGCAATGTAATAGATCTATGATTGTATTTATTCGGGTTAGGGATCAGGAACACATTCCTTGTTTTTCTTCTAATATTGATATTCGTTTGAATTTATTTTTATATTATGAAAAATAGGAAAATCTAATATTAAAATTATTTTTACCGAAAAAGCTTATTGTTTGAAATTGTAATTGCTGTAATTGAAAACAATCAAAATTTTGGTTTAGGAGTTTTTAGCTTTTAAATTTGGTTAATTTTGGCTTCCAAGCTTATTCACAATTTTCATGTATTTTTAAGGATAGCAACGAAAATTTAATTTTCATTCATATTTTTTGTTTATATTTACTACCTATGAACCAAGGTCGATAATTTAAGAGCGATCTTCGATCGGGAAGTGGAAGGGTGTGAGTTTTTAAGGATAAAACACCATGTTTATCTCGTATTTCCGGCAATGTGAAAAAAGTGTAAATACATAAGTTGTAGATAATTTTATTACCTACAACTTTACCATTTAATTTTTTTCAATAGAGTTTTGCCAAAAACTCACATCCTTCCACTTCACGTCCTCAGATCGCCCGTAAATTATATTTCCTTTCATTTTTTGTTATATTCTCTTCGGTTTCCAATAGGGTTCATCCTACTATAATCACTTTTTACCATTTTTAAAGACTTCTATCCTGTTCTACTTATTATTTTCTTGGCTCATATTTTTTATACAAATTATTAGATAAAATCACCAAAAAAACGATGCATTAATGTCTTTTGATTTGCTCTTTTTCTAATCCAATTATTGAATTAAATTTAAAAATCATAAAATAAAATAAATATAATTTTTTTTTATTTATTTTCTTTACAAAATTACAAAATTCTATGATGTGGGATGGAGATTCTATTCATTAGAAATATATTTAAATAAATTCATTTAATGTAATAACTTTCTTTTCATTACAGTTTTTCTCAAGTATCGTCGGTCGTATGTATATTTTTTTTATCTTGATGTAATTACATTTATTCAAATCAGTTTTTATCTCTTGATGTATAAATTCAAAAAAAATAAAATATATCTTTTTCTATTGAAAATTTATCGCTATATTTTTTATATTTTTTATTTGATCCGAACAATGATTGTGTTTTATCAAGTAAAAAGAAATACTACTTGATAAAAACATTAATTCAGAATGTCGTGAATAGTACTTTGTGAAGTGAGATCACTAACTTTCTGAATCATTATTTTTTTTTTAATGGATAATTTAATTATGATTAATTGAATTTTAAAACGAATTAAGTTTAATTAAAATCAAGTTTTAAATAAAACTATTCAAGTTTGGTTCACATTAATCAAGTAAATTAATTATGCTGCAAGTAGTTTAGCTTCGAATTCAATTGACGTCTATGACGAGCTATTTTAGTAAAGTATTTGGTAAAGTTATTTAGTCAAGTGGTTAAATAACTTCTTGTTATGGCTGTCTCACCCGTCTAGTTAAACACAAACGTATAAAAATAAACAAAAGAAGGAATTTGTTTAAACATTTGGCTGTTATTCCGATATACGCTGATTATTAATTGTATAGTGACCATAATGACAGTCATATAATATAGACAGTTATATTATATTTGGAAATATATTACATATTATGATATTAATAATTTTGTGACCCAATTTCATTACCGGTAAGTGTAATATGGCATCAGTATTTTTCTCAACCATGCTGTCATGAACGTCATTATGATCAAAAATAAAACTATCTAGATATATAAGCTTTATAGTGTGACGTAATTTGGATACATTTTCTATTTTATTTTTGTAAAAACCTCGTTTTTTCTCGCTTCCAAACAAACATATTTACACTGACAAACAAACAAACAGAAACACACACATAGAAAACAACACAATTTTATTCATTCAATAGATTTTCCAAACATGGTATAATTCCTCTTTACATACAATGCCTTGTCCTATATATCAATTACAAAATGGTCCTGCTAAGATAGTCAGGATAGTGATGTAGAAGACTTTGATGAATTTGAAGACAAAATTTATTTTGGAGTATGAAATTTGTAATTCATTATAGAATACGGTCAGGTATACATAGAAACACGGGGTTACAGTCTTGGTGGCACATCATATTGACAAATGATATGCAAAGGGTTACATGACACCAAAGAGGGTGGTTGATACTAAATTTGCTCTATTTCATATCAAAATATGATACTGGACTGAAAAATCACGACAAAATTCGAAAATAAATTGCAATTGAATAAAGAAGTCATAACGTCTCAAGCTTTATTTTCTATCTTCCCTTGAAAAATTACGACTCTTTACACGAAAGGATGTGACATGATGCTTATCAAGAGGGTTAATTATTTTGAATTATTTTAACGTCCATTTTTGTCTTATTTTGAACCATGAGCCCTTCACCTAGTTGCCAGGGTTTTTTCCCCAATCTAAGATCAAGTACTCATTTGTCTCGGGACAGCTCGATCCAGAAAGCACATGGTCAAATCTTCAACATGGTCAGGCTTAAATGCAAATGTCGCCGCAAAGGGTATCAAAAACGGGACCATTGGCATCAGTTGCCCTGATCCCTAAAGCACACTTCAATTATTGTATTAAAATTTAACAAAATATTGGCTCTTAAAGATATTAGTTCTTGTCGAAATTAGTGGCATAATTAAGTTTAAAATACTGTATTTTATTGGGTTGGAAGAGTGCGAAAAATGGACACAGAAATTATCGAACTGATTTTAAACTGGGATTGAAAAACGGTGACTTGACATTTATAATAGACCTTTCCATTTTAAAATTTGTTTCCTATTGTTAATAATAAGTTTAACAAAGATAGAAAATATTTCATTTTATAACATTGATTTTTTGACATCGAATCGAAAATTAAAATAGAAAGGTCTTTTGTGATGTAATCTACCAAGTGGATAATTTTAATGACCACACTGTATTTTTTAAATAAGCATATATATACACCATATAGCTCTGAACAAGCACACTGTGTGCTCCTGTTTATATGTATCTAAACAAACAAAACAACATCAATCTGGATCGTCAAACTCTTTTATCCCACACTCTCATACTATGAATCCAAGAGCCCCTCCCGTCATTTTCACGTTTCTAAAACCATTTAAAACATGTGCATGCATGACAACGAACATCACTTCATATCTCTCGTCCACAATCCCTGAAAAATAAAAAACAAAAAACTAAATCCAGACATCATATCCAAATGTGAGATTGTTAGTTTGGATAAGCTACGAAAAAAAAATTAGGACAATTTACAAAAACTATCTTTGTATTTCTATTTTTTTTTACTTTATGGTAGAAAGTCAGTATTGTAGTCTCAAAAATTAACAACTAACAGAATTAATTGTTCCGATTCTTGAATTGCATAATTGAATTTCATTATTTGAACTATTTTTAACAAGCATTCATAAAATACTATAAATATCCAATGTATACAGTTATATATGTTTATTAGGCAAATTTGCGAGAAAATTGTGGAGACTTGTTTGTTTCAAAAATATTATCATTTTTTGTATTTGAAATTTTCTTCTTTTATAGTTTAAAAGTTGGGTCAAGAATCTGTTGGATCCAATGGACCGATTTTCCTCATTCACGAACTCAGACTCATTTTTTATGTTTAGAATACGTCGCCAAAATTTCAGCTCGCTATCTTTTTTTGTTTTTGAGTAATCACGATGACGGACGAAAATGGACTAAGTAGGGGTTTCTATGAACACCTATACCTAAATTTTGTTTCTGGGGTCAATATTTGGTAGCATTACAACCTTTAGAGAAAAAATAATATACTCAGACTTATAATTTTTACTTTTTTATTATTGAAGGAAATTTTTTGAATAATGAAAATTTATGGTAGCAAACAGCAGGTGGAAATGACGACATTCAAATTTAATGTTCTGGAATTTATATTGGTCTATTTTTTTTCTTTATGATTCTTCTGTCAAATCACGATAAATAACTTATGTTTTGGTATATTCTCACATATCAGTCACGTCACAGTTCAGTCATTCCACCTCAGTCATAAATAATATTCTTCTGTGGAATCTAATGGAGGATATCTATACTTGTCCGTCACAGCTCAGTCTTAGTGTTTCAATGCGGCTTTAGTCATAGTTCCGTCAGTTGTAAATTCGTCATCAATGATATTTTTACAATTTGACAGACGGCATTTTTTGTTGTGTGTTAGTGGGGATATACACAAACCATTGAAGGAACAAAGATAGCACAGACACTGAATTGTGTCTGAACTGACACGCGACGAACATGTGTAGGTGGTCTGGTTATTATTGGATGAATGTGAATGGGCCTTTATATGAAATATTTAAATCTGTAATCTAAACGTCACATTCATGATGGATTGTTTAGTATGATGACATACAGATAACGAACGTATGCACTATACTGTAGAGTGGGGGGAGGGGTACGGTACGGCATATGTGTTCTACATTTTATATAATGTGCAAAACTATTGTTGGTTAGCGAGAAAAAAAAAAGTCATTAAAACTGATAAAACCCCGATTTTGCATTTTTGTACTAATTTTGTATGTATTTGACAAAAGTATAGAGATTTGATTAAATAAAAAATGCATACATCTACAGAATGTTTCGGAGGTCTTCATCAGGTCTTCCAAGTAAGGGAGGTTACATATGTCACCGATTCCATTCTTTTTATAACTCTTCCCAAAATCCATAATGGATTCTTCCTCGGATGTAATCAAGCTCAGAACAAATTGATATTTTCTTAGCTTCTTGATTGAGCTTAATTGGCGCCCTAGATACAAAAATGGTGTCCTGGCAATTATTTTTCAATAATTGTTTGTACAATTATTTATGTCAATTTCCCAATCAAAACAAATCAATTGACTTTCCAATACATCGCGCCACTCTTCTCTCTATTCAAATATTTTTCGCCATTTATCCAATACACTCTGTACATAGATTAAATATAGTGATTGCATCTCATTGTCTACTGGCTATACAGTTAGTGATCGGTGGACCGCGCTGCTTCATCGTTGCATGTCTATTGTGTCCAAATACACATTTTCACCAAACTAAATTATCGATTTTCATCAGTATGGATAATAACTGTACCCCACACTCGTTCGTATATCTTCATTAGATCGTTTGTGCATACATACCAAATAAATGTCGACCTAATTTCCAATACAAACTCTAGTAATTGCATTAAATGCAAACACACAAGACACGTAAAATATTTGAATACAGAGAGAACGCGTTGTATTGGAAATTTAATTGTTTTGTGAATAAAATTATATAATATTGTAAATCGACCTTTATACTGACGTAACGTAATTACTGATCTCAACCGGATCAACAAAGTTAAGCAACATTATACACAAGTTAGTACTTGGATGGGTGACCGCATAGTTTAAAACTTTAGTTTAAAAAAAAGGATCAGCCCTTTAAAAACTGTATTATGTTACTTACATCTGCCTTAGCCTTGTCGATCTTAGAAACGATACATAAAACAATCAACTTCTTGAATTTGATCTTATAATTTTTGTATTAAATGCGTTGATTTTTTTTCTGCATCAAAGTTAACGAAGTTATTTCATTGTTTGGTCGAGTTTTTAAAATTGTTTAAAATAGAGTTTAAACTCAAAATAATTGGTAGTAAAGTTTTTATAATAAAATATATTAAGGTAGTTGGTATTTTATTTTATTTAAAACAAACAAAGGCATGTTCTTCTGGTAGTAGTACTTTTATTCTCTAGTACTCATATAAAAGTAACATAAGAAATAAAATACTTTATAAAGTATCAATTGCACAAAGCTATAATATATATCTATAGCATTCTTGAATATTCGATGTCTCGAATAGACTCATTCTTAAATCTTCGCAATAGGCCTGTTATTTCTATTGAAAAGCGTCTTAGTTTTTCGATGGTAGTTACTGTAATATCTTTTGGTCCATTCAGAGTTAGTTTTTCGTACGTTTCTAGCCACCTTAATAAATCTTTATTAATTATGTTAATATCGGAGTTCAAAAAGCGTTGATTTTTTATTCATTGAAATTTATATTCTATAAAACTATAATATTAGTAGGTCCGGAGTTCAATTAATAGTCCGGAGTATCGTTGGTAATAATTTGGTGTTGCAACAAAAATTGTGAAAGCTTTAATTTTGTTTTAGACTATATATATATTTGGACAGAGGAAAGTATTGCTGTAGTTTTGATTTTCTCACCCTCTATAGTTTTAGGGTCACTAAAATCGAATTCAAAACTTGGGAGAAAACTTGTTTGTTCAGAACCCTTATATTTTGGGCACATTTTTTCAGTTTTTGACCAATACCTCAGAAAACAACCGTTTTTTCAACAAATCAATACTATATTCAAAATTAAAAAATTTCTTGAAAAAACGCTTCGTTTCTAAGATATGGGCTAAAAAATAAAAAAAAAGGGTCAAATATTTGCACAAAAAGTACTCAGAAAACAAAGTTTCGAGCAAAACTTATGTCTGCAAACGTTCAATTCGCGTTCACGACCCAAAAAATATAGAGGTCGAGGAAAATCAAAATTATAGAAAAACTTTTTACTGAACCGCAATTATATTTCTAATATATATTCAGCCTAAAAAGTAAAGGTATTGTAAAATTAAAATTTAATTAATCTACATTTTTGCAAACGAAATAAACATATATTAAGTTTTTTCTTACACTGAGTACTGTGCATAAATTGCAGGCTTAGTGTCAACAACAAAATTGCGAAAGCCATATCGTTATACGTAATATAAATTCTTATTTTCCGTAAAAAAAACGAAATTATGTAACTCCCTAAACATGATTAAAAATAGGTATATTGTTAATATATCAACGAGTTATCTATATTTCATTATTATTATATATAATGGAATTTAGTGTAAATATATATATTTCAAATACAAAATGAAAGAATTTTTACACAATAAGCTTAACTTTTTGAGTTTGGTACAGAAACGAAGAAGAAGAAATAATAATATTGGAGAAACCTAGACGATGGATATGAATGAATAAAGACGAAGAAAAGTATATTGTTTAGGTTTTAAATTCTTAAATAACAAATAAAAACAAGTAAAAATATTTACAAGGCAAACAGAATATTTAACATACCAACAACTCTTTATTTTCTATATAGTAAGTAGTACTTCTTACTCTGATGCTTATATCAACCATGTATTGTTTGTCTTCATTTTATATCATATTGTTATCTTTCTCTGATCTGATCTTAATATAAACTTTATTGTTTATATTTCATTATATAGTTTATAAATTTTGTAAAAATGAATTTAAAAAAATATTCCTTCGAGTGGCTAACTCTTCCGAAGTTCTTTATAACAAATTTTAGACAATTTGATAATAACAAATCATGATTTCGTTATCTACTTGCATTATTCAATTGTTTTTATATACATTTTATTTTACAGGTTTTGTGTATAATATGTCGTATAAAAATGGGTCATATACTTACAGTTTTTAATTGTTTTTATATACATTTTATTTTTCAGGTTTTAAAATACACCAAATGTTTTATATATTTGTTAAAATTTACTGTGACTCCATACAAATTATGAGAAATTTAAAAAGCTCCCGAAAAATATTACAATTAAGAGTCATTTGTTTTTAAAAGCAATAATCATATTATCGACCTTACTGTAAAAAGTACAGTGGAATATGGAACTTAATGTTGACTCGTTTACTTTTGAAGTGATCAGTAAGAATTGATTACATTTAAAAAATAATTGTATATTTACGGAGGCCATTAAAAGAACCATTTTATCTATTTCTACAATAAAATCAATTTTAAACAATGTAATAAACAATTGAAAACAAAGATACATATATATTACAAAACAGTTAATAAAACAAAGATAGATTATATAATAAATATATAATACAAAATAAAATTGTTTCGATAAAATGTTTACCTCAAAAAAGTAATGTGTTATTTATTTGGCTGATTTCAGTGGAATATATTATTTAGCATACATGTAACGTAGGTTTCGTATTGTATTTGGGTTTTAAGTGATGCTGGATATCAGCCAAAACAATTATTTGACCAAGAATACAACAATAAACTCTTTTAAATGCCTCTTTCAACCCCCTAACTAAAAATAATATATCCGATCCATAAAATATATTCATTTTTAAAATATTATTCACAAGCTTTTAAAGCTTTAGCCAAGTTTGTATGCAAGAGAGTTTGTTTTTGTGTTGACAAATACTATTATTGGATATTTAATATAATGGTTGACTTACATATAGCTCTTTTCTAAGCCGGCTCAGTGGCCAAGTGACTACTGAATGTTGGGGATTCGAATCCTGGCAGCGACAATTTGACCAAATACAAAAAGTAAATGAGGCGGATTATTGATCATTCTGTCGTCGCTTGGATCCACCAACAACATAAGAACAATTTAGTTGTCACCTTGTGCTAGCAGGCATCCTTTTCTTTAGATGGAGGGCTCTAAAAGAGGGTACAGAGAACTAAAAGGTGTTGGTATACGGAACGAGGTTGTGGTTCCCCTTTTAATATACTCTTTCACTGTTAATTGTAACGATGCATCACTTAATCGATATATTTCCAGCATGGAGCAAATCATACATTTTTATCAATGTGTTTCTCTACCTCCAAGCCACGCTGATTTGCGAGAGTCTAATAACATCGAGCTTAAAGTGTCTGATTTTTATTGAAGATAAAAAACTAAAAAAAACTTCCCATATTTGTTATAAAAAAATTTTGAGCCGTCACGGAACTCTTGGCAAATGTGAAACATCGAAATAATTATGTAGGCTACCCTAACATGTGTAACGTAGTAAATAACGCGAGATCAGTGTGGCAAGACAGATTGCGCACAATCACTTGCGCATTACCTACTACTACGTATAGTACATATTTTCCATCATATAGCATGGAGATGCATCGGCACGGCCTATAACGCCACGCCAACAATCAAATTTACCCTCGTCTCTAGATGTTTCTCATAAAAAAACAAACTAATTAGTATTATTATCCTTAGTGGGAAGATCATCGTATGTCTTGTAAATTGCCCCTAAATTTTTAAATAGACTATAAGATTTTATCGTTACAAAATATTAAAATTATTTCAAACATTTTCTCTATCAAGTGTGAATCAATCTTTACATAAATACACGATAAAATAATACTATCTAATAATAACATTCATAAGAGAAATTTGCATACCATTTTATATCTACAATATATTATAATCTACAACAAATATGTTTGCCGGTTCTTCCCATCTGATTCTTGTACACTTCCTGTTCCTTTTAACCCTATTCCTCGGGTAGTTCTGTAGCCAATAAACGTTTGTATCGGTTTGGTTATAATATTGTCTTATTTGTGTGTGCATATGTTTATATGGAAAGATAATATAAACTATATGATAATAATAATGCATTAAATTATATTGTAGAATGATGTGGGTGATTTCTGACAATGTTTTGTTGTATATTTATTAACACTGAATTATTGTTAAAGTTAAGCGAACACATTCATTGCATGAAGATTATTGGTGCTTTAAAATAGGCATTTTTATAATATTATTTCAGAATTTATTGGAGTCTGTATTTTGAATTATAGAAAGATATCTTGTCTACAACTTTTGTATGGAACATTTTTCTAAACTCATTATATTTTTAGCAAGGGCGAGCTGGGTTTGCTTGTATAAAAATATAGTTTAACATAAAATAAATTTAAAGTAAAAAACCATTTTAAAATCAAGCATTTTATTTAAATTCCCTAAAGAGAAAAAAACATATAGTTTTATTTTTAAACTTTTACTGTCTACTCGAGATTTAAGTATTCGTATTTACTTAGATTTTAACGGCTTAAATTAATCACATAAAGTTATTTAATTTACTTGTTAATATATACACAAGTAAATCCTTCAACAAGTTTTTATATCATATAAATTTTGTAATAATGTTTTAAGTTCACAGAAAAAGTTTATTTTTTTCATTATAACGCATTTAAATAAAAGCTTGTTTTAAAAAGGACTTTTAATTTATTTTTTACTCTTAAACTATCACTTTACTAAAAACGACAAATGTATGTTATATAGCTTTTCATAACATTTGGCTATAATTGAAGATATCTGCTTTAAAATTGAGTTTCAAGCTTCAGAAATCCACCAGATTGGATTTACAGTGACGTCACTTCATTTTTCGAGTTCGCAAGTCCTTTGTTTTCTGCTTCAACATTGAAGGATTTCATTAAAAAAAACTAGTCAAACAGCATGAGTATGCCATCATATTTGATTTAGAATGATCGTACATAAGTAATCATGCATTAACATCGAAACAGACCATGTATAAAAAATATAAGCTCAATTAAATAATTTCAGCTCAATCGGTTGAAAATAATCTGCTTCAAAATTGAAATGCATGATTTAAACTGAATAAAGCTTTGAAAAATAAGTAAATGCTTTCATTAGTTTAAGACTTCATTTTACCTCAGGATATTTCAGATGTCAATAAATATTATTTTCACTGTGGCAAATATTTATCTACTAATAATTCAATTGTGAGTCAACACTCTAAAATAGTCAGCCACCCATTCTACTTGTGCATAACGTGTTCGTACTGACTTATGTAATAAATAATGTAATATTATGTTGAGTTTATTAAGTTTATTTAAATAGTGTATGATATGGTCTAGTCTTTATAATCATAAATAATATTTATTGGAATTTGTTACTAAATTATATTCATATTTCATTATTTATAATAATTTATGTGTATATTTATAATATTTTTTTATATTTATTATAATAAATATTTTGCATATTTGTTTAAAATAAAGAATGCTTTTTTTCAAATTTATATATTTTTCAGTAATTTGGAGTCGGAAACCCACTGATGGAACGCTATTACTAATCTCAACCGATCAACAAAGTTAAGCAACACACAGTTAGTACTTGGATGGGTGACTGCAAAGGATTGCTGTGTGATGTTGTTGTTGTATAGAACATCCCCAATGTAGTCACTCTTTGACCTTTGAAAAATATTTTGAATCAAAATCTAATTGGAGCTGAAATACACGCAAATTTTATAAAATTTTAATAAGACAAGCTTGCTTCTTCGAATTTTTATCGAAATTTAATTTGAATAAAAATTTAAAATGTACTTCAAGTAGGAAATTCATTACTTGAAAATTTTATTAAAATTGGATAAATTTTGGTCAAATTATTTGAGAAAAAACTCTATATATAAAAATCCAAAACGAATTCTGAAATTAAATTAAATTTTGAATATAAAAAACATAAAATTATAAAATTTGTTTATTTTAGCAGATAATTAAATATAAATAAATTAAATTTATATAAACATAGGCGAACGAGTCAAAACAAAAAGTTTTTAATTAATGATATAAATAATTAATTAACAAAAATATAGATATTTATTAAGCGCTGCGATATTTGTTGATTTAAAGTATACGGCAAAAAATTTGTTATAAATAAAATATCAAAATTGATTTTTTATACTTTGTAAGAAAAAAGAATCCATTCAATAATTATTTATCGACAAATTATGGTAAAAATTAACACTGTTTGACGATAACTGAAGTAATTTTCAAGATAATACCTGAAATCCTATCCGTACATCAATATCTTGGACCAATTATTTATCTAATCGTAATAATGCTGTCATAAAATCTATTAAAAATTCGCCGTGTCAGTAAATGAATATAACCGAACATGGTAGCAAACAAAATACATGATTATTTTATAAACACATTTATGTTTTCCTTGGGAGCACACAGAAAATGGAATTTAATACTACAAATACTAGTAGTTTCAACAATACATATTGTTTAGTTTTTGGCCATTTGTCCGCATCAAACTAACATCATATAAGATCATATAGCATCAACCCAACATAACTTGGGTAATGTAAAGACCGTAATAAAATTTTGTATTACTCGACTGGTGTATTTGAGTCTTTCTGGTTTTATACATGTTTGGTCTTTTATAGTGTATATCTACCGGATGGTCCAAAATTAACGCCATTACGTTAATGCTAGATATTCTCAGCTACAGAGATATGAAGGGAAGCAATCAAACGGACAAAACTTGAGGAATCAAACTGATAAAATCAGCAAAAAATGAAAAGGCAATCAAAAAATTACACAGAATAATCAAGAAGAAATATGGCCAGATGATTGGCATTGTTCGTATTTGACGAAGATTATTAAATAGATTACTAAATCCCAAAAATAATTTGGTCAAAAAAAGCACTGAATTTTTTGTAGGACGCAGTCAAAATTTGCCTAAATCATAAATTATAATAATTTTTTTCGATAACTTATAGATAAAATATTTTTTTAGTTATTGCCAAAAAGTCACTGACAGTCTTCAGATTTGAATTTTAACTTTTCACTTTGATAATTTAGTTTTTGCTGTAAATTTTTGAAGAGAAGAAGAAATTTTTCGAATGAGAGTGAATGTGAGCTGCGCGTGGATTATCTCATAAAAACGACATGATGAAGTTGGCTACAGAATAGAATTAATAATATATATTTGTTTAAATGACTAAGTTAACTTGTATACTTGTCACTCACATGCCTATTCAATCATTACCAGAAGAACCTATGGATATACCTTTGTATATTTTAAATATTTAAAAAATATATTTGACTCGTTCACATTATAATTAATGATTGTTTATTTTGACTGTATATCTAATTTTACTGAAATCAAACCATTTTGATTAATTTTAATATTTTTGTTCGATCTTTACTGCAGTTTTATTTTTTGAAAATTTTTTTCAGACGCCAAAGAAGTATAATTTCACCCGCGCGTGTACATAAATACACACACACACACACATTGCATTGTACATCTTATACTTGCAGCTTTCCACAAAAACAAGTAAGTTTCTATATTATAGCGTTTACCAACAACATACGTAGAATTTTCTAAGTAATAAAACTACAGCTACAAAACTACGTTGATATGTTGAGTATGAAAATGGTGTTGTTTTCTAACCAACATTTGTACGAGTCAAAACTTAAACAATGTAATACATTGGAACTTACAGAATGAAAAGATAATTGAAAATATGACGGAGGGAGTGCAAAACATTACGCCTTCTGCTACCCCATTCTGTGTGGACTCTGTTTATATTTTACTTAACTCATTCTCACATCCAGAAATAGTTGTACGTCTCAGCAAACCAAGAATTGTTGTCATCAATTAAACAAGGATATATAAATATATTTATACGTATATATTTATCTTTTTTTATTAAATGAACAATTTTGATATTAAAAGATCATAAAATATTCAAGGTAGGTAAAAAACAGAACCGAGTCAGTGTTTGAATTGTTGGAATTTCAATTAGTTTGTGAATTTTGTATTCCTTGGAAATAATAAAATTGAATTTCATAACTTGATATTTAAGTAGAACTTCTTTAGACACGCTTGATTTGGGGTTTGTTGAGAGGGACATATAAGGTAGTGAAGATAGTAAGAGAAATAGGATTAACTTATGTATGTATTCATACATTCAGATGGAGCTAAAGAAGTTTTACTTCAGTCGTGTGATCTAAAGCACATTTGTATTTTTGATATGAAACATCTATGTGCGCAGGTAAACTTGAGAGACCGTGGCAACGCATCTCCATGCTATATGATGGTTAATATGTACTATAAGTAGTCGCAGATAATGCGCAAGCGACTATACGCAATTTGTCTGCCAGACGTCCCTTGACGGCTCACAATATTTTTTTATAATTCGACGACCATTTACCGCAAAATTTCTGACTACCCTTTGCCTAGTAAAGCTAATTTACAAAGAATCAAATAAAAACTAATTGAATTTTTCCACCTTTAACATTGCCTGAATTTTCTATACAAATCTGAGTACATCGTATTATAATACATCCAGTGTAAAATATTTTCTCGTCTATGAACTTTGAACTTCTGGTGTGAGTGAGATGTGACCCTTGAAAGAGAGATACACTTATTTTACTATACCTTAATACTAGCATCTAGCAAGTAAAGCTAGTAGGGTTTATACACTGATACACTGTACATTGTACATTCTAACTTGAATGAGTTGAGATAGAGACGAATGAGCAAGACACTTGGTGGGCGGGGGTTGGGGGTGAGGATGCCGGTGGAGGTATGAAGTATATACATGGTATATGTTGTGTGTGGTGAACTTCCGTTTGTGACAGACGCTCTCAACGGAAGTGTGATACTTTTATATATACCTCTCATTCCCGCCCGTTTATCATATTCTAATACTCAGAGTGGTAAAAAGAGTTTTTTCTACATTTAAAAAGAACCTCTATATTGATAGCAATTGGGAGGACAAATTTCTAAATTTTTACACTCAAACTCACGATTTTCTAATTAACTTGGTGTACAGGATTAATTGTTTAGATACTCGACACATGAATGAATTTTATTGTTTGGATTATTTTTAATTTGCATTCATAAAATACTAAGTTATATATGTGAATACCAAGTTATATGTGAATAATAATAATATGAATTATTACCTATATGTGCTTATTTGCCAAATTTGAGCTGAAATTGTGAAGAACTCAAACATTTTATAAAAAAATGTTCCAAACAAAAGTTGTTTGTTTAAAAAAAATGCCAATTTTGCATTCATTTTATCAACGATAAAATTAAATAAAATTGTCATTGATAAATGGGGCTGTTAACTTTTGTGTACCTTAAACGCTTCATAGAATTCTCAAAACTACCTTTAATATTTTTCCGTTCGTTTCTATTGGAAATCTTATGACGCCTACATCATAAGAACCAATCATTTGACATGAACACAGAAGTCATGTGACATTTCACACCACCATATTTTTTCACTCATTCACAACTACAATGAAACATGATGTCAGTACCGGATTTAGAAATGTTTCTTTTCTGTTTCCCGATAATAAGATGGCAAATAAAACACAAAACAAAATTTAATTTATAAACTTATGTTTGTAGTGTATAGATAGCTATTATTACATTGTAAGCACACTGAAAGAAGCTCTTTATTCTATGTTGGAACTGGTCGGTCGGTCGTTCCGTCCATCCGTCCGTACGTTTGTCTATCCGTCTGCTTGTCTGCTGACTGGTATACACTTGTCGTGTTCATTATATGAAGATGAATTTTTATACGATTGAACATCGCAGAAAGGAAATGAGAATATGTTAGCCATTTCAAATTGTGTAGAGATTTTCAACTGTGCGCGATGTTTTTTTTTTGTTCCTTTTTTCTAGAATTCCGTTTCGGTGACACATAACATAAATTGTAATCAATTATGAATTTTTTTGTTGTTTGTTTAGAAAAATAAATAACATAATTTAAAAGTTTTTCTTAGTTTGTAAGTTTAGAGATTTTATAAGTTCTGAGTTGCATTTTAGAAAATTGAAAATAGGAATCCGTAGCTTATGAAATGAATAATATAGTTAAACCTGAAGAAATAATACTGTCAAGCAGTCAAACCTGGAGAATAGGATAAATGCGAATACCATACAAAAGAGAATTATTTCCAGGTCCCGTCATTTCAGTCCTCTAAATTCGGGTAAAGACAGAAACAGAAAGCTGTATAAGAGAAAATCGTTTTTCCTTTGTAGGCCTCAATAACTGACACTACTCTTTGAACCTCAATAAACGACATGCGAAATTGAGCTGATCAGTATCTGCTAGATTTTTCCACTTATAATGAGGCGATTTCTTGAGCTCCAGGTTCATATATATATGCAAATTAAAACAACGTAAGCTTTATCGACGTAAGATCGCGGTGTGTCAGCTAGAATTTCGAACACAAATTATTTGAGTTTTTTTAAGGTAATTTCTAAATTATATCAACTTCGACAAACAAAGAAATCACAAACCGTGAAATTAGTCCAAGTATATTTTATTATGGCAGTTAATTTGAGATTTCGCCCCCCACAGTCTTTTATTTAAAAATTGTATGTCTATTTTTTTAGTTATTGCTAGAAATCCTTTTGAACGGAGCTTGTTGTGGCAGTTCTTCAGGAATAAGAAATATCAATTAGTATAATCTGGAGAGTCAAATATTTGTTGTTCTTAAAACTATCTAGCCATTGATGTATTACCATTTATTCAAACTTAACAAACAATTTTATATTATTTATTTGTATTTGATTTTTCTTTAAATTGATGTAATTCTTACATGTCATTGATTTGTGTATGTATTTTCTTATTTTCTATTTTGTTCTATTTTTCAAAATACAACAAGCATACATTTCTACATCTTCTTTAATACAATTACCCATAACATTAACAAGAGATGTAAAAAAAATAGAAAAAACACAAAACAACCAAAAAAAATACAAAAATACAAAATAAAATATATTGTACTATTAGTTAAAGAAAAATACCATTATTTATTATAGACGGAATATTCTAAAGATATTTTTATTCAATGAAATGTAGGGATAAACTGAACCAAACTAGATATTTTATTTTTAAATTTGTTTATCTAATTTGCAATTTAGATTAAACTTGAGGTGAAAAAATAGTTGTTTGGACGAAGGAAGAAAAGGTAACGAGCGAGAAAGAAGAAAATTTGTTGGTTTGTATATATTTTGTTTAGCATTTACATAATTCGTTTTGGAACATCCAATGTATACAAATTTTCTAAAACTTTACTTCATAGAGCGAGATGGGTAAGATTCTAAGACGTACTCTCGCCGAATTACTTTCTGCAAAATCACAATTCCGCAACATCTTAATTATTTAAATTTGGCAGGATGGTTCGGTACTCTCTTATAAGGAGTCTTCAGAGCTTTCGATAAGTATACAATCTTGCATAAACCTAATATTTGCAGTTATATTACTCCTAGAATTTTCAATATAAGAAAACGGTTTTTCTTTCAGGTATATTTTGAGGACTGCATCTAGTTTTTATATTTCTAAGTTACTTTGCAACTAACTTAGTTTGGTAAAGACCCATTTGCCATAGAAATATTTTGTTTTAGACACTTTATATAATTTTTAAGATTTTTATCTCCACACCTAATTTTTAGTTTTTTTCATAAATTTTGGGATTATAACTCCATTTTTATTACCCGTATTCACATTCTTGTAAGACCGCTAACACGTCAGTATCACGCATTGATAAACTTGTGTTACTGAATTCATCTTCCAATACATCTAGATTTTTCTTATTTTCTATTTTCAGATATTAGAACAAAAGATCTCTGCGTAAAATATTTGCCAAAAAAATAGTTAACGAAATATCTATTTTGGTATTGCCAGTGTGTAAAATCAACACAATTGAGGTGTTCGAAATCGTCCGACCAAAATTAGTCTTGATATTCTATACAAGAAAATTTGTTGAATGGTAAACATAAAATCAGTGTTAACTCAATTTTTATTTGAGTATCAATCAGCAGAGGTTTGGATATTGATTTATAATCAAGAAATAATTAATACTTATTAAGAATATTATTCATTTATTTAAATTTTAGAAGTATCAAAAGCCTTACACGTCAATTAAAGCAGATATTTTATATGTAACAACCTCATAATGTGAAAAAGTGACGTTGATTAACCATTTTATATAATTTTAACACTTTTTTTTTCGCATTCAAAATCAAATCACAAGGAAAAACGACAAATTGATACAAAAAACTAAAATCAGACCGTTTTTAACGCAAATTACTGTATTCCACTGAAAATTTATTCCATAATTCTTATAAAAGACAAGTTTGGGTTTATTTTACTCTACTGCAAATCAGTCTCGAAACTATTGATTCAAAATAACTAAGTAAGAAATCTACATTTATTTAGAATCAAGTTATGATTGCATCGTTGATTTTTCAATTGGTTTCCATCCAGTGACACATCCAGGTAAGATATAAAAAAATAATGTTTTTTGTATATATATTTTGTTTATAACAAAATAAATTTACATTAAAAAAAAATACCTTATGTTTGTTACGGGATAACACTAAACAAAAAGATGTATGAATAGCTAAGCTTAAGTTTGACGACGGTTCGACTCGGTCTGTTGAATTTCAATTTTGTTTTTGTCACGTCATGTGATAGCTAAAACTGTATTTATAAAAGTTTCAATAAAGTTTATGTAAACGTTAGTGAAAAAGGATGATTTTTAAATTTTCACCTGTTATCTTATTATTCACGTTTAACGTTATGTTAATGTCAAATTTTATTATTCGAAAATTGAATTTGTATATAGTTTTAAGCTTAGTAGTTAAAGATGCTCCACCATTAATTCAGTTCCGATTTTAGCTTGGTGGGTGCCATAGACATAAAATCCTGGGGGTCTAAATAACAATACTTTTTTTTTGTGGGTACTGTTTTCAGCATAAGTATAAATGTAGCGTTCTTTGGTAACGAGATGGTAAATTAAACGTGTTATCCGAAGTGAACGTTTTAAAACTTCGAGATTCTCCGCAAACTCTCAACAAATCAGCAAAGAAAGACATCTCCTTGGAAAATTATTACGACTGGCTAATTCATACTGATGATGACAACTTTATAGCCGAAATACCTATATACAAAATACAAAAAATATTTGGTCTAGGAAATTGGCGCAAACAATCGAAATTTGTTAAATAAACTTTAAATATGTTTCTTAAACCTATTTTAAAACTTTATTAATCAGGTTTTTTTCGATTAGAATTCAAATTTTTGACTTTTTTCCACAGATACTATTTTCACAAAAACTCAAGAAATTTTTAATTACTTAAAAATTCAGAAAAATTAGACCATAGAAAAGAAACTGAAGTTAAGATCTAGAAACGAAATTTTATGCTTTTTCTGTTTTGATACAATTACATTTTTATCTGCGAGTCCTACATTAAATGGGATATGTCCGGTTTATATTCGAAAACTATTTATAAGAACAAGGACTCAATATAAATTTTTAGCTTCTAAGCGGGTTTATAAACATGAATACCGCATAATGATATTATAAATAGGATAAATTTTTATGAATTATAACAAAAACGATAATTTCTTAAATTAGTATATAGAAAAATGTTATAAATATTTTTCAAATACAATTAAAAAAGATATTTTTATTAATTTTATTTAAAAGATATTTTGAGACAAAAATTTAATTAAAAATTCTTTAGATTCATTGGAATTAGACACACCATATAAATAGAAGAATACACAAACAATGTGTTTCAAAAGTATTAAGAACAATTCTTACTTAAACCAAATTTAAAGTAGTTTTTTTGAACCATGAATCGATAGTAGTGCCTATGCATCAAAATGCTAATATAGTTAAGATACTCGATACAAGATTTCATATCATTGTTTGGACTATTTTCAATTAGCATTCATAAAATACTATAAATATCCAGTCTATACATTTATAAATACTTGTATGATAATAATAATAATATGTATTGCAATTACCTATGTGTGTTTAGTACCTAAATTTGAGCTTATGAGTAAAATTACTTTGACTTAATATATATATATATATATATATATATATATATATATATATATATATATATATATATATATATATATATATATATATATATATATATATATATATATATATATATATATATACGATATATACGAAAACTTTGTCAAACACCCTCTTTCTGTATAAATATCTACTTACATATATTCATTGAATATATAACAATAAACACTATTGTTTCATTTTATGTTTTAGTTGCTCGTAAGTTGCTCGTGTGTATTGTGTTGCTCATGTATGTTATTGTTGTTTGAATGAGCAGCATTGAGCAAGGGAAACCATACGTTAACATGGTATGAGTGTTTGAGGTTACAAAATGTTGGTTGGTAACATGTTGACAATTGTAAAAATTATAATATAAAAAATGAATACATTCATATTTTTATTTCATTTTTTGTGGTTCTGTTCAAATTATTTAAATTGTGTGTGTTCACAATTTTATATATATATTTGAAAATATTTACATATTTTTGTTATAAGTCTTTCTGTATAAATTTCTATATTGAATGCTAGAGATATATGTAGGGTAATCTATTGTCAACGAGAATTATTTAACTTTAAAAATTGCACAATAAGACTTTATTGTATCGATTCCATTTTTAATAATATGTTATTATAATTATATAATATTTAATGTGCCGTAGTGCGTACAATAAATAATAGTCTACCATCAAAACAGCCAATCAAATTGTAGATTTGAGTTGTTCACGTTGATGATTTGTATCCAAATAACAAATGCCATTTAAGACATAAAACTGTATTTTATGTGGGTTGATTCGTTTTGTACTTAATTTTTCTATCCAACTTTATGTTTTTTGAATGAAATAACAGTTTTTTAAGTACTACATATTTTGAGAATTGTTTGAGAACAGTATCAGATATTTTTGTCAATTTTGAAACTGCGTATCCGGCTATGAATTCAATCTAAGTTTTAAATTATTTAAAAAAATCCATTAATATAAAATAATTTTGGAATTTATTAAAATTCAATTTTATTGTAATTTTGTCTCAATAATTTTGATCTATAAGTGATATATCTCAAATTACACAACCAATCAGAAAAGGATCATTATTATTTTTAGGGTTTATATCATTTTTAAAATCTGAAAGCTATTTGCTATCGCAGTTTGCATAAGTAAATAAAACTTTGAAAGTGGAAATTTGAAAAATATCGTATTTTCAAGTCAAAGGGATTTAATAAATGAATTTGACGAAATAATATTTACAGATCGAAGCTCATAGACACATCTTAATAGCTCCAATACGAATAAATTTTCTAATATAAAAATTAACTATACCATTAGTTCTGAAATGCAAGCAAAAAAAAAAAACTGAAGAAATTCAACATTTCTATATAGTTAAGTTTAATAATGATATGCGATGACTGTGACGGTATAACGATAGTTATAGCTCTGAGCTATATTCTGTAGTGATGTCTCATGATAGTTGTAACTCATATTATTCACCATAATAAATAAAATTTGTTGTCAGTTTACCACTTTACCAGTGAGGAGATGATATACATAATACATACCTTTATATATATATATATATATATATATATATATATATATATATATATATATATATATATATATATATATATATATATATATATATTATATATATATATATATAATATATATATATATATATATATATATATAAAGGTATGTATTATGTATATCATCAACATTCAAACATAATATTATGAATTAGATGTTATATTATGTGCATCATAAAATTTACTCGGGGGTGGATTAAAATCTAAATGAGGCTCAAGATAAAATACAAACCGGGGTATAACATTTTTTTTTAGAATGAAAAATATTAATTTTTCAATATTTCGTGTAAACGTTAAAAATCGTTAAAAGAATGTGTTTAAGATTATTTTAAACCAGAATTTTTTTTTTGGCGTATTCTAAACCAAAAAAGTGAACTTCAGCTCGTACAATATCGGTCAATTGTACATAATTCGCGTTAATTTATTCTTCAAATTGTTTTCAAATTTCAGAAATTTCCCTAGCGGAGTGTTTTTTTTTTCATTTACTCTCTAAATATTTACTTTACTCTCATATATCTAATCCAATCCTGTATTTAGCTCCAACACTATAAAAGTTATTTGAGTTATCTATACATGTATAATATTAGTATTAAGAGCAGTATTCTAAAAACTCTACGTTGATATTACTACTATTATTATTACTATTAAATAGTAAAACTCATATGAGACTCGTATATATATATTTAAAATGACAGACATTCCTCTTGCTAGCTCTCATATATACATAAAATAATAATAATAATAATAATAATAATAATAATATACAATTATAATTCCTATTTTACTATTCATATTACAGAGATTCTAAATCCGTGGTGTTGATATACAATTTTAAATAATACAATATTTAAGAATATATTGTTTGGATAATATTTTTAAGAAATGGTGGAAGAGACGGGAAATAATATTGTATATCTATTTGTATGTATAGACACTCAGTGCATTGCGCTTCCACCATTAAGATATTATATATACTTATATAGTTATTGTTAAGTAGTTTATTATATTGAAATGTGTTAGGTAT
This sequence comes from Chrysopa pallens, assembly GCA_020423425.1. Classification (NCBI taxonomy): domain Eukaryota; kingdom Metazoa; phylum Arthropoda; class Insecta; order Neuroptera; family Chrysopidae; genus Chrysopa; species Chrysopa pallens. The sequence goes on from CM035593.1 coordinate 80,713,899, forward strand.
AAAATATAGTTTTGGAAAGTACTTTAAATTAATTGAATCTTTATTAAAATTTATTTAATAATTAAAAATTATTTGTAAAATAATTCTTATTAAATTAATAATAAATAATATTTTTTAACAATATATTTTGGTTATTCAAGCACTACTTCTTTCAATTATAATTATATTATATTCTACGCAATTATTAAATGTAGTTTGTTAGGCTTCTTATAAGGCCTTATAAAAAATATAGATTTTGGTTTAAAATTAAGGAGTCTAAGCATTGAATTAATAGGTAGATTATAATTACGGGTCTCTAGATGAGATCCGAAATAAATAGGTTAAGTTTTTGATTGCATTCGTATTTTTTTTTAAATATAAAAAATTACATATTTGGTTTCTTTGATTCAATATAAATTGTTAGTCAGTTTTCGAACACCGATAATTGGTTTTCGTGTGTGATAAAGTATATTTCTTTTGATAAAACGTTGAATTAAATCTTTTAAATTTTAAATTTATTTCATAAATATTTGACAGTTTTTGTTAGTAATATCTTTACGCGAATTGCTCTTGTTTTGATACTTAGAAACATACAGTTCGAATTTTAGATCTTATAATTAAAATATAGTGCTGATATTACGTTTTTTGCTATTTTCAAATAATTTCCCTTTTCCTAAAATCTGATAATTATATATCGATTTAATCCGTCCGAAATTGGTTAGTCATATACATTTTGTTTAATTTGTTTATAAAATCCTACAATTCATTATATCATTACGTTTTTACATGCTATGGTCTAAGGCCACGCCACAAAAATAACTTTTAAAAGTTCTTAAAAGTCTTAATTAACATACAAACTTATTTATTTTTCCTCTTCTAATTATTAAGAGGTATTATTTGTAATAGATAAAAATTCTACACTCTGATGAAATCAATTCTAACTAGGACTATTTAAAATTTGGGATAAAAAACAAGCTAGTTTCTTCCCATTTTCCAATAATTTGATTATTTTAACTGTTGCATTCCAAAACATGTACTATAAATAAATTTTCTAAACTGGATAATCTATTATAAATAAATTATATAATATATGACAAATATATATTTCATTTATTTTCCTACAAATCACATAATACATTACACATTTTACAGGTTTTGTCAAGTATTTGAAACTTGTACAATTCATATATTTAGTTATTTCTACTACGGCAGACAGGTACGTATGGTGGTACGGTAGGTACGTAGAAACAGACACAAGAGTATAGTAAAAAACTTATTATAGTTAAAGTAAAATTATTCCATCATAAAGCAGGTGTTTTGTTCGTAGATTGTTACCATAGTAACGTATGTTTGTGATGAATAATAGTGTGTTGTTGGAATAGGAAATGTTTGTTGCATTTCATTATAGATGATGATGGTGGTGCTTCTTCTTGAGAGACTGAGTAAAATGCAATTATATTATCATTTGTAAATTATACACATATTTTATTTTCTAGAAATGCAGTTAAACCTCTGGAAAATAATCGAGAATAAATAACATTTTTCGACATTAAATAATTTTATTAAAAAATAAATTTTATTGGATACAATTTTTAGGGGAGTAAAAATTTTACAAATAATTATTGAAAAGTTCCAATTTTTCAAATAATTATTTGAGGGGGGCATCAAAACGAAGAGAAAATGTTTTTTTTTTAATTTTAAGGCTACGTTTCGATGAAAAGTTTTGGGATATACTCGAAGATGTCTCAAGGTCTAAAAAATTTTCCTTTCCACATAAAAGCCATAATAATATATGCTCTAACTTTCCAAGAATCTTGACTATAACTTTTGAAAATTAAACAATTACGCAAATTTTTTTGAAATCATTTATGAAAATTGTATGTTTAACATTGTCATTATGTCCTGATTATTTTGGAAAACTTTCTTTAACACTATAATCCAGATAGGATCAAGGCCATCCAGAAAACTTACACCACTAATTTTCTCCAATTTCAAACATATAATACTCCAAAATCTTATCCCTTATTTTATTTTTAATTTACTTGGGGACCTCTTTTCCACGGTTTGCTTAAATTTTGGTTTTTTGTAGGACTGGCATCTTTTAATCCGTGGAAGTATACAAGCAATTTGAAAAGTTATTTTTAAAATACATATCCTTTTAAGGAACCATAATGAATTATTTGCGGGTTAAGGAGGTATATATTCGAAAAATGAATTTTGTAGCCCATATTCATGTTTATTTAAACCGAAATAATATATAATTTTAAATAAAACATTTTGATAACTTCTGAAATAACATAAAATATTAGATTTGGTTTAATCTGTCACAGAAATTAATGTATTTTAACAAACACAAAACAATGTGAAGAATTTCTACAAACAAACAGCTGTCATAAATAACAGTTTTCCATTGGGAGAATTAAATTGACCACATAAACCTCAAAAAACATTTGATGAATTTGAAAAATATTTTTAGTATAAAATATTTCTAAATTACAAACAATTTGTTAGGAGAAAATCTTTTTCAACTGCAAAATAAAAATATTTAACAGAGTAAACACTGGCTTATGGAAATGAGCTTATTTTCAAAGTGCAGATTGAAGAAGTGTTTAGTATCATAAAAATCACGTCATGTGTAAAAATTATATTTTTATGTTTCGAGTTGTTGTGTTGTTTTTATATTCGGATGAAAAAGATAACTGCAGTGTAGAAACGTTGTACATGTTAGTTTATGATAGAAAATGGTAGTTTTATTAAAAATATACCAAATGTCCATTGTGAAGTTCAAAGATTCATAAAAGATACAAGACTGGAGAGAAAATTTGGGCCATTAACTGGGTTTTCACTTGATCTCAAATCAAACTAAAGCTTCCGAGCTCAACGTGAAGATGGCAGCACTTCAAGCGAGTGTTTCCGTTAATATGGAAAAACTATTGAACTGTCATTAAATTTTCGTTTCGATTGGGTTGGACTGGCTTGATACTCAAGTTTTACCATTTTTTCAATACTCGTATCGGCTTACTCAATCAAATGTCAAATAACATCGATGCGTCCAAAATTGCTGAAATCTTATAGAGTTGCTGTGAGAAGATGCACAACTACATTTTATTTTATTTTATTTTTTATTGGCGAATGCTGCAGTCTACACGTTAGGATCGGAACTTTTTTAGGCCACCCTCTTAAGTCAAACATTTTGCTTAACGTTAAAGGGTTATTCTATGTTCGTTTTTGTTCTATCAATTTTAGTTTTGAGTGTATATGAAACTACCCAAAACATCCACCATGCATTGCAGGTTTTTTCGAGTTCAAGTTTCGAGTTCAATTTTCAGTGAACACTATGTATATTGTATATTTTTATATACATTTCGAATAGTGTATATAAAACAGCATATTTATTGTAAATAAAATCAGTATTTTATGCCATCTGCATTTGTAGTTTTGCACATAAACAACATAAGTATATAAAGTTACCTACGCTGGTGTTAACGTAATGCTTTGTAGACCGACAACAATCCTGCGAAATGAGCCCGGATTGAGGACATAAAAAAATGCACTGCATTTAAATTCCTTGAAATAATAATTATTTAATCTAATTTCGATAACTTTCATTCAAATGATTTTTTTCATAGTTTATTGACTGAAGAAAACTAATATTCCTAATAAGCATTAAGTATTTCCTTGTTTTAAATTAATTACCTATCCTGCAAATTTAAAATCGAATAATAATCAAGTTAACACTTGAGTTCTTGTGTTACTATTTAAAAGTGTTAGACTTGCAGTTCCCCGATTGAAATAAAATTTTAACACAAAATTTCTGTTTATACATATTTTTCTGTGTTGATAATTAACTTTAATTTCATTTGTAAATATCGATTTGTTGCCCCAATTTTCTAGATCAAAATATAATGTAATTTAAAAATACATATTTCAAATACAAAGTAGTCATCAACAATATGAATTAGCTATTTATAATGATTCTTTGAGAAGATGTTACTCGTTGCTAATTTGTTGACGGTTTGGATTGTATCTAACAATCAAATTACGTTTATTTTACACTAAATTGTTCAACAATATCACTGTTTACCAATGAGTCTGCCTCAATTTTAAGTTCAGAATTCCGAACCTCTTATCAGACCAGACTACCGGTCTATGCATGCCAACCTCAATGCAATATTCATAGAATCTAACGGTAGTTCTAGCTATTTTAACTATCTGTATGTTAGTACGTTTGCTTTGTCAAATGTATAATAATTTCTGAAATCATATTTTCTGTCAACATATTATTATTATTATTATACACAAACAGTTTATATATACATATATTTGAATTGCATATCAACATATCATATTTCTATGGTAGGTATTCATTCCTACAACCTATTCCTGTAGGAATGATGATCCTTTTCGTTTGAATGACAACAACGACTTGTTACCTTTACCTGTGTATGTGAAAGTTTTATATGATTACTGTATGCATGCATATATTTACACGGTTTCATTATCTGACATGCGTTTAGAGAACAAAGCTCTTATTTGAATGGCATATAATTAACTTTTATTTATGAATTTTCAAATAAAAGTTTGTTTGAAATTTGAAAAAAATCTTTTAAATATTAAACAATGAACAGTATTTTGAATCTTCTTTGGCAAAAGAAAAATGGCGAAAACTAAAATTGGAACGGATGATTTTTGTTAACCAATGAGATATATGAAAAATTTTTAAACCAATAGTGATCTAGAAGACAAATATTTATAAAAAAAAAATGGATGTTTCTAAAAACCTATTTTTTTTTTTAAATATTGAAATAAAAAAAATTAAACAATGCCCAGCCTTAGGTAGCAAGAAATATACACTATTACAGTGACCAAAAATAGTTGATTTATGGATAACAAAATCAACATAGGTACACCATTTAATAATTCACAAAAAATTGCGTTCAATTGAAATAAGATAATTTAAAAATATTAAAATAAGTTTTTTTATATAAAGTTGTCGGAAAATAATTTTAAAGAAATCATTACGCGGAAATAAATTTTGGATTTAAAATCAAAAAAGAGTTTTCCTCATTAAAAATTCTGTTGGTAAAAAACGATTTAACCGAAGAAAAAGTAATCTATAATTGTAATGCACTAAAGTTGACCTGATTAAAAAAAATGTAATTTACCTTTATTATTATTGAATTTATGCTTCTTTCAACTGTCCTTGTGTCAATGAAGGTTTCGATAGAAGACGAATGTAATTTTAAAATAAAAGTCTTTTGTACGTAAATTGTAAAAATTGATCATGATAGAAACATCATATATATACAGGCCTAACACAAAATATGTCTTTATAATTAAATTTGACAAGTGTACTTGTTGACAGCCACTGTTTGAATTGAAATTTTATTTTATAGATGTCATAAAAATGGGAGGAGACATTTTAGCTCTAGTAGGCTGAATATATTTTTATTACACCTTAACTCATCTTAAAATAGTAATAGACTATTCTGCGGAGTAAAAGACAAATTTGTGGGGACCAAGTTCGATTGATTTATTTCTAATCATTTTTTGATTTTAATTCCAAGTTCCTAATAAAATTTACTTGAATTTGAACATTTTACGTTTAATATTTGGTGACTTGTTAGTCAAATTTTAATAGTTTGAAGCAATTTAAAAATATGTAAAGATCAATTTTTAAACCTGTCAAAACAGGATTGACAGATCGACAATTCTTGGAAAGTTTTCAAAATGACTATAGAAAAAATGTTCTTCTAATTTTAGTTAAATCACTTTGGACAAAAAACAATTAACGAAGTTAAATACCAAAAGTTATTAGTTTTTACTAAATTAATTTTTCATATTCAACGAATGAACGCTTAAATTAAATTATTAAAAATAGCATCTTTTCCCCCATCCCTCCAAAATTTTTCACACTTTTACTAAAAAAAAAAAACAAACTGAAAGCTTAATTCCAATTTATCGTTACGACATTAACAGCAAAAGAAACAAAAAAAAAAATGGTATAAAATCATATAATTTTATGCTCCCAATCATATCAGCCAAGCGTACATACTCTGGGTATATCAAATATAATAATACGATGCTATATCTGTGTAAAAGATAGCGGTTATAACATATCACGGTTGAATTATATACAAACTGAAGTACTGAGTGTCATGTGACAGAAGTGCATCCTAAAAACCATTAGTAATCATTGTTCATAAGTAGTAGTAATTTAATTACGACCATAAAAAATATTTTATAAAATAATGTACATACGATGATAGCTTTAAAATAAAACATCAAAATGTATTGATTATTTTTTCAAAAATATATGGTTGCTTGAAAATTTTATTTAAATTTTCAAAAGTGTTTTTCAAGTTTTAAAAACACGTCAGCTACTTTTAAGAAAATATAAGGACTTATATAGACTTATAAATTTTCATAATTGAAAATATTCCAAGTTTGACACAATTTTGATGTTTTGCACTTTCTGTTTAACTATCTAATTTATTAGACTTATCTTTTTATACTTCAGATATGTCAGAGTGTATTTATTAATTTTAGTCTTAAGTTTGTAACGCTATCTAATATTGATCGCAAAAACAAAATTTTGGTATAGGTGTTCATAGAATCACCTAATTAATTAATTTCCAACCGCCTGTGCAAGATAACTCAAAAACAATAAGGAAATAGTGATTTTAAATTTTGGTAACGTACTTTAGACATAAAAAGTAAGATCAAGTTTCTGAATGAGCAAAATCGGTCCATTGGATAACAACTCATGACCCATTTTTTGAACTATTAAAGATAGACGATAAATCCATTGATAAAAAATGTTTTTTGTTTAAACATACAACTTTTGTATGAAATATTTTTTCGTAAACTGTTAAGATTCGCCACAATTTCAGCTCAAATTTAGGGAATAAACATAAAATGTATTTGCAATATACATTATTTATGTGGTTATAGCTTAATTTCTTTTTGAGCGTTTTATTAAAAAATGTCGAATATCAAAACAATTAACTCTGTTAATTGTTATCTTCGCGTGTTATGTTTCGGAAAATTTAGCACACCAAGTCATTTGACTACCTGTATATACACCTGCATCTGTGTAAACAACCCTCATTTATACGGTCCACTGATATTTTAGGTACTTTGGTTTACTTATGGTTCTGGGAGGGTGGAAGGGGTATATATATGGAAAATGATGGTTAGTAAGTCCTTTTTTGCATGCAATTCGTTAACGGAAAAATGTAACCATTTTACCAAACACCCATCTTCTTAATAATATTAAATTTATATTTAAATTTTATACGTTATATGCGAAATAATTTCTATCCTAATGTTCATACAAGGTGTTTTATTATGAGAAATACCCTGTTGACTTTGGATTTTAGTCACACACTACACGCGAAATATGGAAGGGAATAAACTGGAAATATCTCTATTTCATTTGGAGAAACCTTAATATTCAACACTGCTTTTGGAACTAAATTTTGTAACATAATTTTTGTGATTAGGTTAAAAACCAATCGTTAAATGAATTTGTTTTTTTTTCTTTTTTTAAATCTGTGATTGAAATACTGTTACTAGTGTCCCGGTATAGCCAAATTTCATCATGCTCCGTCCACGCAATTTTCGTAAAAAGGGGTATAAAGTTTTTGATTCATGTATTTATATATAATTAAACTAAGTTTTATCGAAATTGGAGACATTTGGATAATTTTAAAAGCACGAGCCTAAAAGTAGTTTTTGAATTTTCGTTTATTTCTAAAGGGTATTGCAAAAATAATTTTTGTGCCTTTAATTTGGAAAGATAAGATAATTTTAAAAAGAAGAAAGATAAGGTAGTTTGCCTTGAAAATTATAAAGCTAACATCCATTTAAAGATTGAATCGTAGTTTTTGAAATAACGTCAAAATTGGATCTTGAAGGCAATATTCTGAACAAATTTCAAGCGACATCTGAAATACTAGCTTTCAAATGATAAATACAATTTTTGGTTTTCCTCTACCTTAATTCACACAAAAAGCTTTCTATTTTGACATAATTTGATCCAAACACCGATTCCGCATCAGGACCCAAAAAATTCTTTGTAAAATTTAATGTATTTATGTATCCAATATACACAATATTTGTAACAGGAAATTTTCGGATCAAGACTCCAAGACAAAAAATGCAACACAATGAGCATCCTCAAGGCTCCAAGATGATACGACTGACCAAGCCTCTCTTTAACTTAAGCTAAACTACAATACTAAATTATGTCCCATTTTTTTTAATCAAAGAAATAAAAATATAAATAAAAATCAATATTGAAGAATATGATAATAAAAAACAAACAAAAATGAATAGACTTTGTTTGAAAGGCAACCTATAAAAGAAAATTTCATATGAAGCCCCAACTTATTTTTTTATTTCAGAAATAAAATGGTACATTAAGCAGAAAACTGTCATAATAATATAAAATAAAAACGAAGTTGTGTGTGTATTTTTTTACGTGTATATTCATTCTTTTTCATAATATTGTATCTACTAATAAGGAAAGTATACATATGGTCATGTATTTTGTTATGTCCTGTGCAATATCATTACGTCTTTCTCATTTTCTTATCAGAAAATGTTCGAAAATAATTTTAGGATAATATAACTAAAATGATTAAACTTTCAATCATTTTTTAGACAATAATTTCTTAACAGTTTTGCATTTATAAGACTCTTTACAATTGGAAATCGGTACTTTTTTGCTACATTCCTCATTTAAAATGAATGTCTGAAATTAAGTCTCTCAATCGATTTAATTTGGAAATAAATGTGCACTCAAAAATTGTCTTTCGCTTAAATGTGATCCCATTTTCAATCTAAAGTTTTCCATAGTTTTGCATTAATTGGTCAAGTTGTTGTGTAAACTTTGCTAACTGATGGCGTTATATTAAAGCTGCGCCAAAAAATATGGACAAAGGAGTATTTGCTATTTGAATCCTGACAAAAAAAGGAATAAGCAAAAATTCAAAATTGCCACAAATAGCTTATTTTAAACTAATTATGGATTGTTAAGGACCAGACTGTTATGGATGCAAAAAACGCTAAATCAATCTCTGTTGATTGCACTTCCGAAAAAAATCAAATACTTGAACAATTTCGAACCCCATACTGATTAGAGTACATAAAAATCACACTTAGCTAATGTTGTGTCTATAGAAAAATTGTATAATGTGTATCGCTTATCCCTCTCAAGGGAATTCGTATCACATTAGTTGCCATTTTTTTTCCGTATCGTAAGTGGTACAGAATTTGTTCCGGTTAAATTTTATGTTCTAAAAATAATAATCATGAAATTGATATAAACTCAATTATTAGTTTTTTTTTTTTGGTATTTTCGACTAAAAGTATAACTAATTTAGTTTGATTGCATTTCAAAAACATTTTCTCGAATATTCTATTAATTGTATGAATATTAGAACACTTTCTATTTTGTTGATTTTCTATACGAAGTTATTATTTTGAAGCCAATAAGATTTCGATCATTCACAAATTCAAGTTTATGAGAAAGTAAAATCAATCCATTGGATTTAAAACAAGAACTTATAATGTTTTTTTCTTTATGTATTTAACTCTATAAACTGGATATTTAAAGTATTTTATGAATGTAAATATTTAAAAACAGTCCATAGATTTAAACAATTAACTCTGTTAGTTTTTGTCTTGACTTCATTCAGTAATCTACGTGACTGATCCATAAATTTTGCAACTACACCACAATCTGAAAGTAATTGATCTAACACTCCAAGATGGTTTTCCAAACGAATTATTTTATATAACGAAAAACCACATAGAATTAAGTTTGATTATTACGATAACAGTTTCCGAAAACTATAACAATAATTATGAAAAGTCTATTTGGTAATTTTACTTTTGTTTATTTCTTTGTTTCAAAGTTTTCACGGAAGAAAACAATTTTCTCCAGTGTGAATAACGTTTTGTCACGTTTTTCAAACCATACTTATAACAGAGAACATCTTCTCTCAGTGTGATAAAAGTTTTTTAATAAATCAAATCTTTCAGAATTATTAAATGGAATTAATACCTACTAGGTATATATATAACCTTTTGTAGGTAAATATTTCTACCTTTTCTAGGTAAATCTTTCTACCTTTCTGTTCTGTGTGTGAGAGAATTTCTAGAGAAAAGTATCTTTTAATAAACACGGTATTCAAAAATTTTAATCAAAACGAATTATCATATATTATTAATTAAAACTTTTTTGGCTTTATGTTGAAAATATATAATTGTTATTGGATATACAGGGTGGTAATTTGAATTGGGCTTATTTAAGGCTTGTATATCATTAAAAAGTATTACAATATATTATTTTTAAATCAGTTTTAATTGATCATTATTTTTCTAGTATGGGAAATTGGATATTAATTTTACTTCATAGCATTTACACTTAGTAAATTCTATATACGTGATTTTATTTGATTCAGAAAGAACCTTAAATATCGCCAAAGAAAAGAAATACATTTTTAATTAATCGCAGTTTAAAATGAATTGCAGTTTTTAGATTTTAGAGGCTAATTAGGGTCTTGAAAAACCATAAACAATATTTATTTTAAAAATGGATGGCTAGTTTCCGATATATCGCTTGAAATTAGAACAAAATATTGACCTTCGAATCGAAAATTACAAAACAGGTGAATTAATTAAGTTCTACAAGAAGATATAGCTTTGTAATTTTTTACAATTTATGGATTGTATCAAGTGCGGAAAAATCCACACCTATAATAGAAGTGAAATTAATTTATTATGAGTAATTTAGTGCATTTATTGGCTAAATATAAAGCATTTATATTTTTTATACTACATTGAATTCTGGCAAAAAATCTAAAAAAAAATTTTATTTCTGATTTTAGGTTTTCTTGGTTAATTGAGGTCCAAAAAATCCAAAAATAACACTTATTTTACGATTGGATTGCTAGTTTTTGAGATATCGCTTAAAATTTGTCCTAAATATTGAACTCTAGAACGAATTTCTGGTGATATTTCGAAAACTACGCATTCAATCCTTAAATGGATACTATTTTTGAAATCTACAGTCCAAACTACACTTAGTATCATAATTTTATCGAAATCGGAGACAAAAAAAATTTTCTCGATTTCTAGTTTTTTTAAGGGGTACCCCTTTTAAAAAATCGAAAAATTCGAAAATAATTTTTTATTTTCGTTTTCGATAAAATTATGTTTGTATATGTAGTTTTTCTCGTATATTTCAAAAATAACATCCATTTATCAATTGGATGTGTAGTTTTTGAGATATCACCGAAAATCCGTTCCCGAGTTGAATATTTAGGAAAAATTGCAAGTTATATCTCAAAAACTAGCCATCCAATCGCAAAATAAATGTCATTTTTGGAATTCTTAGATCTCAATTAACCAGGAAAACTGAAAATTAGAAACAAAATTTTTCTTATCCATTTTTGCACAAATAAAAATTCTAAATCATATTATTACAGCAATTTCTTGTTCAAAAAGCGATCAATACAAAGCTCATAAGTTGCTGAAGCTTTATTAGTAAAGTTCTCAAAATATACAAATTCTCAAAAATGCAGCGAATGAGGAATATACTATTTTGAAGGTGTGTTTTGAAATGAATATTAATTTCATTAGTTTGTAGTCGAAAATTTCTTATATTTGGCAATTCCAAACCCATGGTTAAGAATGTGGATCTCTCTACAAAAATATCCAACTATATTCTAAAATATAATCGAATATATATTAGGATCTTTAACCCGAGAATTGTGGATTCAATTCCGCTTCAACAAAATGTATTTTAATAGCTATAATATGTGCTATTCCAGTGCAAATTTGCCTAAGATGAGTGCCTGAATCAAGGGTACTCAGCCTATTAAACTAAGATGAAAATAATCAGTCGCTAGGTAACTAGAGAACTGGCTTTCTAATAAGTGTTAATCCCTTCCGATTAAGTTGACGTATTCCTATGTGTAACTTACAATTCTTGATAGTAAATTTTTAATAAACTTATCGACTAATTTACAATTCAGGAATTTAGATAAATAATTTATAGAACTTTAAATGAATAATTAACTCACTATAGATTTAAGAGAAAGTTAAAAGTGTAAACCAAATACACATTGTTTTGTTCGTTTCCCCAAATAAGTTTTAAACTGCGAATATAGACAGAGGGTGTTTGAAGTATTAAACGTTATTGTTTTAAAACGTTTAATATATAACAACAGAAGTATACCTCAATCGAATACAGTAATACGAAAAATATTTTTATACAGGTTTTAATACAGCATTTTACTCAAATTTTATGAAAATGATATCTTAGCAAAGCATAGAATTTGATCTTGATTTATATTTCATTTCAAAATCACCTTATCTTCATTATTGATGAAATTCTTAAAAGAGTAATTTATTGTTTATAACAGGAAAACCAGTGATGAATCAAAGGAAATAGGGGGCAGACTGTTTCGGGTACCAGTCATTAAATGGTGCCAGTGGCTGGAAAAATTTATTATTTGATAGGAATCTTATGATTTCTAGACGGGCCAGAAAACTATGAAAAATCGGGTTAATTTTTGGTCTCTATTTGTAAAAAATTACGTTTATAAAAGTTGTTTGTAGATTTTGAAAAATATAATCCATGTAATTTTCACCAAATTTATGATACGAAAAAACTTATTTTCACGCTTCTACCTCAAAGAAACTGAAAATAAAATTTTGTACTATCTAAAAATAATTAAGGCACAGAAAAATTAAACGTTCCTTTTAGGAACAAAATATGGAATATTCCCACTGCGCTCTGAAAACATGAAATGTTTGTAAAATTTAATTACATTTCGTCCTGTCAGAAGGAAAATGACATGAAACACAAATACAATACTATAATTGACAGACAGTTTTATATAATAATCTGCAAACGGTAACACGAACTGGTATATGATGGCAACATGAGTAGATAAACATAATTGATAGATAATTCTCGTGCCTCGGATATAATAAGATTTTTCGTATTTGAGTTATAAATAAGTTTTTGAAATTCAATTTTCTTTCATATACTTTTCATATACATATAGTGAAATTGAAATGAGAAACAATATAAGTTATATTTTCCTCATAGATAGTATTTTTAGGTGTATGAACCATTTTACCAGATGGTGTCCTCTTACACTTACATTCAAGTCATTCGCATACACAATCATATTATATATATTCTAGGTGGTTATGTAGAAGATATCTGTACAACCCAAATATTCGTATATACACAGAGTTACCTACTACCTATTCCATTGAGACTTATTTAAGTGAATTGGTATACGTAGATCGTAATTACATAGGTGGGTAGTTAGAAATTTGGATATTTACATATTATGATTATACTTAAAACAAAAGAAAATGAGTCATTAGACTAAGTGAAAATTGAAATATCTTTCAGGGATACCGCAGACACCAGATAGGAACGAAGATTGTTATGAATTTGAAGTCCTAGTCTGAGTAAAACGAGGTTCTAGGTCTTTGTTGTTCGTCATAGAATGCTGTGAAAATACTTGATGATAATTGTATGGATTTTCAGAAGCACGATGGATTCGGGTCATACTCATAGATGCAATGTGGACACTTTATATAATAAACAGTTAGACATTCTAATCGTGAGAGGTGATAAATAAATTTTATTTAGAATTTCAACTTTAGAATTTCGGTTTCAATGGAAACCAAACAATCAAATCCACATCGTCCCATAAGGAACTGCGTTCCAAAAACGAATATGTGTCGAGTAATTTGCTTTCCTATTAATCTATGCTTCTCATTCAGACTATTCACCACGATTCGACAAGGAAACTTTGAAAAAATCAAGTGGACTAATTTAGGTGTTATATAAGAAATAAATTATTTTTTCAATTATATTAAAAATTTGTAGCGATACAAAATTAATGCAAATTCACATATTTTACTCGTTGATACGATTTCAATACCCATGAGTATATTAAAATCATTACTCCAATTAAATAACATAAGTTACCTGTACGAACGTATAACCTATTCACACGTACCACAGTTTTATACATGTGGACTTAAAACAGATTTAAGGGAAAGTTTTTCATTTCATGAATTCGTTTCTATGGGATCATAAAGAATCATTTCAATAATTTCGATTTTAATTAATATTTTCTCTTTCAACATGTTCTTTGATGCTTTTTTCACAAATCTATACGTTTTATTCGCACATCGTTAAAAATTTATGTTGAGTTATAAAAAAATTTCGTTTCAAATGTTGTTCAAGAATTTTTAATGGTTTTAGTTTGATAGTTTCTATGTTCAACAGACGGTATTAATTTTTGTAGAAATATTTTTTTAAAGAATTGAGTTATTTAAAATTTATCAATAAGGCTATATTTTGATGGTTAATTCAAGAGAGCAATCTCAAAACCGCTTAAAAATGAAAATAATTTTTCGTCAAAACTTCAAGAGATTTTATTTTAATTTAGAAAAAAGCTATATCGCCTTCAAAAAATCTGGAAAATTTGGTAAAAATTTTGGTAAAAGTCTTTATTAAAAGTTCTTCCATTTTTTTCGGAATTTTGCATATAGACTGCGGAATTACAACAGGAGAACCACAAAATTTAATAGACAATTTTCTTATTTGTACCATCGAGAGTATTAAAAATTATATAAAGACTTCTATTATTCAGGGAAAATCTAAACTGATGTTGAAATCTATCCTGTAAATAACTAAAAGATTAAATTTAATAACCTACTCAAAGATGTCTTCTGGGACAAATTCCCATCGATTTTAGTTTGTCTATCATTTTTTAGATTAATTCTTGAAGTAAATGACGGCAAAAATCATTAAAATCGCTTGAACTTCCATGTTTTGATATAAAGTTAAAGTTTAAATTTTCAAGATAAACGTAGCGGCTGCACGAGTGTTTCGCAAATGGTTCTACATATCTTTCAGTTCCTCGAAAAAAACCAGTTACGAAAATTATTAAGTGAAAATTGTCATAATTTTTCAGTCTGGGCGGAAATTATTGTATTCACTCCGAAAGGTAAAATCTTAAAATAAAAGGTAATTTAATGACTAGAAGTTTTTGAATAAAGCGACTGCCACTTAGTAAAATTAACCAACAGTTATTGATATGCACAAAAATCCAATATGTTACTATCAAATCTAACCAAATTGGTTGCCAAATCGAATAAATGGGCTTCATAAACTAAGAATCATTATCCACTCACATGGTTTTGAGCTTTATGAATCATCATATGAGACATACTCAAATAAATGGGTTAGCGTAAATTGACGACACTACGCTACGCAGCGCGACTGGCAAGACTTGACTCGAAAGTTTCTGCTTGAACTTTAATACATTTTTTTGGTGTTCCAAAATTAATTTTGTGTGGACTATTTTTGTCACTTAAATTATCTTAATCATACATAAAATTTTTAACCGTGTGATAATCAATTGTTTTTAGTACATACCAGCTCGTACTTGAACATCTCGACTAACAACACGTCCCACCGTATTCGATGCAACACATCGATAAACCGTACTATGAATATCTTGTCGATAAGCTGCAGCCGCAAACGGTAATAGTACTAGGGTTCCATTGCGTAGCACACGCCGAACACCAGACACATCACCAACGGATGTCCCATCGACGGATAACCAATCAATCGATGGTTGTGGACTACCGGATGCTGAACAATCTAACCAACCGCCGCTTGAATTGGAAAATTCTAATCGTGTTGGTGGTTCCATAACAAAACTTGGACCACGTAGATGTGAATCAAATGCATTTGAATGGGTTACGGAATTCGTTAAAAAACCTGTAAAAGAAAAAAAAATTTTAAATTAGTTCAATAAAACATTTTGGAGAAAAATTTGAAATTTCCTAAATAGATTACTTCCTATTCGTCATGATTATACAAGTAGGAACCCATAAGATAATGACTTTGTTTTGGCTAACTTCAAGCATGTTTATTTTTGGGAATAACTCGAAGATGGTCGGTTTTCCTATAAACAAGATGCAGCCAGAGGCTAATTGAATCTCGTGTTTTTAACATCGGTGACGACTTTAATTCAAAAGCTACTAGGTGGGTTTAGATGAAATTATTACAATTGATTTTAAGTATACAAACTTGTCTTAACAGGAAGGTTTTCATTTGCTTAGAAAATATTGATTTTCTTGAACAATAAATTACAGGTTTCCTACTTGAAAATCAGCGGATGAATTTAATTGAAAGCCACCAATTTGAAATTTTTCAGAGAAACGTGTCAACTAATAATTATAATTCCTTTGTTTTGAAATTTTTGAAATAAACCAGATAAAATTCATTTGCTTAGGAAACTTTGATTTTCTTGAAACAGTAAATTAGTGGCTTCTTTCTTGAAAATCAGCGGGTGAATCTAATTGGAAGCCAACAATTGAAATTTTCTATGTCAATTAATAATTATAATTCCTTTGTTTTGAACTTTTTGAAATCAATCAGAAAAAATGCGATTTGAGCCACAACAAA
This sequence comes from Chrysopa pallens, assembly GCA_020423425.1. Lineage (NCBI taxonomy): Eukaryota > Metazoa > Arthropoda > Insecta > Neuroptera > Chrysopidae > Chrysopa > Chrysopa pallens. The sequence goes on from CM035593.1 coordinate 80,730,403, forward strand.
TTTAAGATTCCGGAACACAGTCCAATAAAAATGGGGTAATACCTTTTTTTCAAATATTAATAAAATTAACTTCAAAGATATTGTGTTACAGTTATTCGTAATTATTTTTTGAGAATTATTTATTAATACCACCATAAAAGTTATTTTTTTGTTCTCTCGTCTGCGACGTAAGCCCCAAAATTTATAATCTACAAAATAAGTTTGTGACCCATAAACATATTTTTATTTTAAAAGAATAATAAAAAGAGGATTTATTCAACAACAAAAAAAAACCCAACGTAATCCTTATAGGAAAACCCCTTTTCATTTCATTTACACCAAAGTCTAACACTTGTAAAATTAGTTGCATTTCAAAGAATTCAACCAAATCAATAGACACAACACATATTGCTAATACTTTTATTTATACCCAATTTTTAATTTGCAATAATAATATAGTTTTATTTTTAAATTCTTTTAAATAAAAAATATTTTTATTGTATACAATAAATATTCTTTATTTTTGTCATAAAATAATTTAAGACAAATAAAATAAGTTTGCAATATAATATGTATGTGCCGTCTATTTACCAAAAATATTAAGTTATAGGTAAAGTAACAATATTAATACAAGTGAATCAGTTTAGTACCTGTCTATTGTTATGTAATTTAGGTAGTAAATACGAAATTAAAAGTGATACATACATATACAAATTATTTCACTATTTAGTCAAGGACAAAGTACGAAAATAATAAATTAATAAAACCTGAAGTATTAAAAAAATTAAAATAAAAATTTTTTAAACTTAGGTAAAAACCATTAAAGATTGCAGAGTTTAGATTACTTGACATAATGCTGAGTATTAATATTTGATCTATTATTAATCATTTGCATTTATAAAATTCTCTAAATAAATATTATCCTGTTTATACAGTTATCCTATTCAATCCTTTTATATCTTATTCTATACTATTAAAAACGCGAAAGTTTGTATGTAAGGATGTTTGTTACGGTTTCACGCAAAATACCCTTGCATGAAATTTTACAATTATGTAACTTATACATCAGAATAATGCACAGGTGGCAATAAAATATGTTCTAAGCATAATAGAGAGACGTTGTGTCAGCATGGGTGTCCCACACCAAATACCAGAAGCCCCACACCAGGTTTCTCAAAATTTTCAGAGCAACGCGTCAGCGGGTCGGCTAATATTATATAATAATATGTATTATAATTACATATGTGTTTATTTGCTAGGCTTGAACTGTGGCAAAACCAAACTATTCATGAAAAAATGTTTCATACTATATTTTCATACAAATATTTTTGGATGTCTTATGGTTTGAATTTATAATATTGAAGTCAATGCACCGATTTAGATCCATCTTGAACATTATCTTACGTTTTAGGTCTAGATCACAACGCTTAAATTTCAGCTCAATATCTCTTTTCGTATTTGAGTTATGTTGATAACAGACGGACTGACAAATGGAAATTAATTAATTAGGTGGATTCTAGCTTTACCAACTTTATACTAAAAACATATACCCTGGCATATTATACATAGACCAGGGAAGAAGCCTTTAAAAATGGTAAAAAGTGAAAGAAAATTATAATAGGATGAAACCGATTGGAAACGTTTCAAAAATGAAAGGAAAACAATTTGTGAGCCGCTGAGGTCGGGAGTTTTTAAGGATAAAACACGGTTTATCTCGATTTCCGGAAAAACTACATGTCCTATAGAAAAAAATTGGAAAAGTTGTAGATAATATTGCACTTTTTTCACATAACTTCAAAATTTTTCGATTAAAAATTAAGGCGCTGATATGGATATTTATTCAAAATAAGGTGAAAAAATAAATATGTTAACCAAAAACTTGGTTATTTCTTTTTTGGATAAATAACCAATATCTTATTTTATAAACTATCGTATGGTTATAATTTTTTAAATTATTTATTTATTATGGTGAATAGACTTTTCTTACAAATACAAACAAATGATTAGAATGTATATTTATTTGTAAATATGTCGTTTACACATTTGCTCATAAACTTTACAAAAATAAATATAAAATATATTTTAATTATTCATTTTATACAACTTATTTCAATTCTCTAAGTTCAATGTACTTTGCTTGCTTGTTTGTTTGCTTCCTATTTCTTTCAATACTAATGAATAAACTACTCACAGTACTTAACTATTTTCCTTTTAATTTACAGAAGTCAGTCAGTCGGTATTCATTCTAATTGTCTTAATAATAACAAGCAAATTGTAAAGATGAAAATGTTTTAATTATAATTTATGTTTATAAAATAATTAACACTTGAAGAACAAGAAATAATAAGTATTGAAAATTATGAATATATTATCGAAGATAGTTCACTCGTAAAATCATTTTTATTAAGATTTTGTGTGGGTAATATAGTTGACAAACAGAGTGGACTGGACATATGTAAAATACCAGTTAGAGAAGATTGATTCAATTTAATTAATTATTTGACAAAACCTGATTAATCTCATGTGTTGGCTTACTTTTTGGAAAATGGGTTCAAGCTAAATGATGGTCCATCTTCAACCTTGTATTTTCGATTACTTACACTTTCAGATTTGAAACATCAAAAATTAATTTTTTGTCCGAAAAATATTTTTTTTATTATAAAATCTTTTAAATATTTTGACTATTTTTCACAAAAATAATTGTTTATACAAAGATTTTTTGAACTTTGTAATAGGCAAAAATTGATTAGATTTTGGTGAGGAATCAATGAGGAATAGCTTTTTTTTTAATTACATTTACTTAGGGATAAGAAAACAAAAAATTTTCAAAAAGGCTTTGATAAAAAAATTTTCACGAGTTTATTTTCAAAATATTTTTATTTATCAATAAATTTTTTATATCCTTCCATAAAAAAGATATGCACTTGCGATAAATCGGATATTTAAAAATATCTTATTAATATTTGAAACAATTTTCTTAATTCGCCTTATTCTTCGAGCTTTATACATATATTAAGCTAAAACGCAGCAATCAATATCTTGATAGTGGCTGTCGGTAGAGGACAAAATCATAAATCTTCAGTTGAGGGCACTGCTTGTATTTAAAAGTTTTTATACAATCAAAATTAACAAAAGGTAAATTCAACAGTTTCTTAAGACTAATATTGAGTCCAATTTTGCTTTTTGGTTTAGTTTTTAAAGGAAGCTTTCAAATTTGGAAATTTGAACAGAATTTCCTTTTAAATTCTCCGATGCAAATTGTGTAGTTCTTTGAAATTCCTCAAAAAATTGGAAGAAGGGATACAAATTTTGATTTGTCGATTTTGAATATTATCCGATGCCTTAGTTTAAATTTGTCAGTTTATCAATTTTTCAAACTTGGCTTACAGGTACAAACCAGAAAAATATGGTTATTATTGCAATATCTAATTTGTTCGCGATGGAAGTTGATAGAGCTAGCAAAATTGTATATTTATTTCAAATAATTTAAAATTTATTAATCTGTATCTATTTGTAAAATCATCTGTCGATATCTTCACTAGTTTTTCACATGATTCGTATTTTTCTATGACAGACATAAATCAATTTATTTTTATCAAAAAAAAAAAAAAAAATTTACAAGAAATTCGCAAAGCTTGCAATTTTTCATACAAATACTTATTTGAGTAGTTTGTTTCTTTAAACATACAAATTCAACAGTTTTTCTGGAGATAAAATTATTATTTAATATTTATTATTAATGTTTATATATTAAATGATATTTAGCTGATTCAGCACATTTTAAATATTTTTGTGTTGAATATATCTAGAGTAATAATGTGCAAACATTGGCTGTTTATTTCGTTATCCATACTATTCCAAACGATACGGAATAAGGAAATGTATTTTCCTTAATGTTTATTTATATTCATTTTTATTTTCCATTTTTTCTCTCATATTTTATACTTTGGTTATTAAAGTATTTATATACAAAATATGCATAATTCTTTATACAGAGTGTTTACTGTTTATTTATATCTTTATATTTGAATTTGACAAAGCTTGATAAATGGTCGTATTAAGAGTATTTATATAAGAATACAAAAATTAATTTTCAGAATTAAGTAATGAATAATGCTACGAATTGTTATGAATTTGTAAAATTTTTATTTATAAGTAAATTTAGCCAACAGCTTTGCTTGCAATAAGCCTTTTTAAATTTGATCAGAAATTAATAATATTTTTTTTAAACCTTCAAAATCCCGAAATCTGTATAGAGTTTAAGCTTTATACTATGTCGTCATCTTATAATTTGAGGTTGCATTTCAAACCATTTGGAGATGTTTTTGGAATAACGTAATAAAATTATATACAATTGAGTCAGAATCGTTTGGTTAAAATTGATCTAAGTAAAAGGAGACAGTCTGAATCTAGCCACGACAACCAGAATAAAAAACGCCAATTTTCTTATCAAAAAACTTGATAAGAACGAAATTTTCTCCGAAAATTCAAATAAATACAGTATGAACTTTACTTTTTACGAAGTGTTTTTGAAGTTAGTTGAGAAAAATTGTGGTTTTATTAAGAGAAAATTCCCATTTGAACTTCCTAGCTAACAATTTGGAAATCCGCAACTCCCCCAATTGTAATACAAAATTGTTCACGTATTATTTGTATCATTAATAAACTCGAAGATGTTCAGATTTCGCTAATGCTTTTGTCTTGATTCCTCGAATTTCTACATCGATTTCTTAATGATTTTCATTTAAAGGAGTTTTTGGAACATATAACTTCATGAATATTAAATATTATGGTAGAAATTCTACGGAAACTGTACGACATAACTTTGGAACACTTTGTATGGCCACCCACCCAAAATCAGTTTCGTTAAATACACACATTAAGAAAACTGCATGAATACAAGAAAAGGCGTTAAACTATGAAGAAAAAAAATATATATAAATTACAAGATACAACCCCATATTAATGGAACAAAACACAATATTTATGTCTTATAACAAACTGTTTAAAACTTTTTTAGTAAGTATTAAGTAAAACAAAACAAACACACATCTGTCTGTAGATTTTTCTGGGTTGGTAAATCATTCCACCGTGTCCGTCCATCTAATTCACCATTTCATTCCATTCATTCAAGACTTCGAGTGTTGTGTAAGTAAGCTGTGATTCTATATGACGCTAACAGAATATAAATATAACGTAGGTGGTTTTGTTACTACTGCACCCACTCTCCCACGATTACCTTCACCACTACATTAAGTTTTATACGATACTCTATCATAGACATAGAAAATGTTATAATACTAAGCCCTTCTAGAAAAAACTTTCCTAATATTTGCAACTTCTAAAAATATAAACGAGAGTTCGGTTGTAATCAAAGACGTGGAAAAATGAGGATTTTAAAAAAGTAGAGATTTTTTTGTGAGATATCTTACCGGTTTATTTGGAATTAATCCAAATTTGCTGGAGGTTTTACTCACCGATTCTCAAGTATAAAGCCACTAGTTTTTCAGTTTCCAAAAACCAATTTAAATTCTTGGATCAAGAACAAGTTTTTTATGTTTAAAATACGCAGTATAAATTCCATTCAAATCCATGAGGTAGTTTTCGGAATTATAGCAGTCACCGATTTTGAAAATATGGTTTCGAAAAAAACGATATTAACATAGTTATAAAGAAACCTTAAAGCTTGCTTCATGAAAGTAATGAGAGCTTTAATTATATTATGGGAGAGCTTGCTACATGGACCGTAGACTAACTATATGATATAAATAAAATAGATAGGAATGAGTTTCATGAATCATGATGATTACACTTCATTTCATACAACAGCTCTAGCTAACTCTACTTACTACTCATCATATTTTTACAACTTTATTATTACTATAGAGTTACAAGATAACACTCATTTTCTTCACTATCTTATTTATACTCTTGAAATTAAAGAGTTTCACCAAGAGATGAACCAATGAACCATATTCTTTCTATATAATTAGACCGAACGAAGTGAAGTCTATATTTTAATTGGACGATTTTGTATTGTGTTTGATTTGATCTGTATTATTCATCTATGTATGTTTGCTTCACAGTAATTTTCAAAAATGTTAATTGATTTTGATGAAAAATACTTTAACTTTAACAAAAATTTCGGGTAAAACTGCAAAAAATATCAAATTTTCTCTAGCAAAATGTGATTTTTTGGAATTGATAAAAGTTTGATGGATCAAAAAGTATACAGTCAGATGAAAATGAACAAAAATTCCTCTAAATATTTTTAAATGTGGCAAACTGTAGACAAAAATTACTATATCCATAGCATGTTCATATAAAGTAAGAGTAAAATTCTTAAGTAAATAATATAAATAATTGATGCAATAAATTTATTTGGTCATATTTTCAGGTTAGATATTTTTGGATAGAACAAAAACCATAAAAGATAATAGCATAATTGATTAACCAATAAAATAGATAATCAAAGTAAAATTGATTATAATAATTTGTAAACAAAGTATTTTTGGTATGATCACAGTTTAATGAACTTTGAGGTTATGTATAATAATAATGTATATATTAAGTTGGCAACATTTCAAATATAATTTAAATATGTGGTATAGACTATAGTAATGTAGTACCATCATCATCATCAGCAGCATGTTGTAGCAGTACCACCAACCAGACTTGTATCATGAAACATATTGTAAATACTTTGTATTGTTGATGATGTGTTTGTTGAGGAGATTGTTTGAGGTTGATATCTTTATCAATACACCACCCAACCCACTACCTATCTACCTACAAATAGTATGAGATCTTCTGTACATACATAGATACATTTTATTGACATTATGTTGGCACATTCATTATAGATTGTATGTTTTGTCATGACAGGTGGGTAAACTAAACTAAAACAGAGTGTCTAAGGAATATTAGACTATCTGTTCTTTCAGTTTATTAAGAGGGGAACTGCAACCATGTCCCTTGTACCTAGACCTTTTGGTTCTCTGTACCCTTTTTTACAGAGCAGAATGACAAATATATCGTTATTATGTAATTGATGAAGATAATTATTTCGTTCTTATGCAAACGACGACAGAGTGATCAATCAACTGCCTCTATTTTTAATTATAATTGATCAAACTGCCGCTTTCTCCGCTTAATCCGGTACCTCTAGTCTTAGTAGTCATATAGGTGAAGGTATTAGTGCCTTTACTCACTTGACCAGTGAGGCGGATTGCGCTATCAGTATAAAATTTCATTTAAATTTACATCAAATTATATGTAAGTTAATTCTACTTAACCATAATACTGTTTTCTCGTTAATGTGCCGTTCTATTCTATATAAAAAGAATTTAGATGTATTTTCATGATGCCTCAAATACTCTAAATTGTCAACCATCTCTTCTGACTGTCATGCTTAAAGCACACGGTATTTCCCCAATATTTGGTTCAATATCTTATAATAGAACTACCTTAACTAGAACGAGACAAGCTAACAGCAATAGAAAGAACTAGATATACCAAGTCGTTACATATGTTGTTCGTTGATGAAGGAAGAAAATGAATTGTATTTGAGTGGTTTTAGATTGTGGTCTCAAACACCATGTACAACTACAACTACAACTACATTTACCTTTAAATTGAGTTGTGAGACGACATGCATAGATTCGATTTACAACTAGATATAGTAAGTACTCAAATACGACATAGAATACGCGAACACATGACATTTATGAACAAATCAATCTTGTGGTGATATTTTAACAAAACCAAAAACACTATACACTTCATCAAATACAATCTATCTATATAGATCTGATGTATATATACTTAAGGTAGTTGGTGCTGTTGAAGTCATAGTATCAGAAAATTCTGAATTTTTCTATACTTCTTAAAAGTATTAAATACATGTCGAGTATTCTGAATTAAAAATCATAATTATTTACAGTTTTGTCATTAAGTTAAACCAACTGAAGATTCAACAATACGTGAAGTATTATACTAGTTTAACACAATGAGTGTATACGGATATATGGATAGTGTAGTAGTGTGTAGATAGCCTTCTCTGCCATATAGTATGAGACTAACTTTATGGCTCAATTCTAGTACAAGTCAACTCTACTGTAACCGGGTATATGATGCATATTTCCCATTAAATTTTGACTATTAATGTGCAGAGCAACTACCTTTAAGTGAGATATATAGATACTTACAATACTATCTATAATATTATACGATATAAAGTGATACATATTTAGATATACACACATTAGATACAATATCAACTTAGATAGTGTGGTCTAAGTATTGTAGTCATTATTATCTACATTGATTTCTATTTACACATACTGTGCGATTATAAATATTATTCAATACAATCGACATTTAGATTCTAAAACAGAAGTCATTTAGTGAATTATTTACTATATTTTATCGCCTGAGTATTTTTTGAACTAAATATGAAATATATTCGAAATTGAAACGTTAATAGCTTAGTTGAGATTTCTCAGATCGATAATTGCCCCAGTATAATCAAATTCCGAAATTAAAAGGCACGTCACGAGAGCATTATGGAATCTAATTGGTAGATTCTGTCGGTTGACAAACTAATTAAATTTTAGTTCAAAAATTGCCTATCCAAATATCAGGATTCTCTTTTCATGTTTCATGACTGGCCTACAGATAAAATGGACTAATTAAGTCATTTAAAATAGAACTACAAATTTTAAATTGCGAGGGGCAGTTTTAGAGTTTCTAATTTGATTAACTATTGAAGCTTGGACAAGAACTTCATCAAAAGTTAAAAAATATACTGTAATTAATAGGAAGGTTTGCTTCCTTGGTTGATTAATTAATATGAAGTTTTGCTATCTCGAATCATAGTTTATTAATTCGATGTATTTTATGGCCAATTGTATTTACGCTTGTACAATATTATTTTTGGTATAGATGTACATGTATCTATTATACATTATAGTCAATGTTATATATCTTAAACAATTTATGATATCAATTCTCAAGTATTATCTGGTATGTCATGATACTATACGTCTATCTATTGGTCCAAGATCCCTGGGCCGTTTGACATTTTCTCACAAATAAAATGTTTGATACAAATACGTGCTAGTATGTACTTAACCTGTATGCAAACTTGCAATATTGTGCTGACGGTCAATTGTTGCTAAATGCAGTCAATTCAACATCCAATTTTCCAATTAACAAAGGGCAAATTTTTATTTATGAGCCAAAGAATATTTTAAAACTTTATACTTGCCAGACACTTCCTGGTGACGATAAACCTTATTAGACGCTTTAAAAGCGATTTTCCACAGCTGTTATTGACATAAAGGAGTGTGCGTCTAACAAGCTGTTGTCTTAAATTACATGCAATACTCATAGTATTTTTTTTTCTTCAAAATTCGAGCCCAAATAAATCAAAAATTACTTTTTGAAATTTGGTATGCATAATATTGACATGAAACCGGAGTGCTTGTTGAAGGGTTTTTCTTGAAAAAAATAATTGGGTAAAAAACAAAATTCTATAAAATATTGAAAAATTATTTTTTGAGTTATTTGGGCACGAAAATTGAAAATTTTTTACATAATGAAGAGTGCTTCAGTATAAAAAAAAAAAACTTAAAACTTCAAAAGAAAAAGTTATCCTACATGTATTCTTAGCCGCTTCATATGTATGATACTTCGGATACAATTTTCCTGGCGGCTCTGGGATCTAAGACAATTGCTATATGAATATCTATTGTATTTAGACCCAGCTCAGACCAAGAGCTTCTCTATAATATTGAATTGTACTCGTACAAGTGTGATGATAGTTTTTAACTCAACTTTATAACATTTTTTTTGATATTCAATATGTAAAAATGTTATCATAATTTATAGCCTACTGTCTGCATTTATTTCTGTATCGTGTATCGTCGTGTATCGTGCACTTTATTTTTATTACATTGCTCTCTCTATATTTCGAGTTTTTGTTATTGAAAATTCTTTTTTGTCAGACTTTTATCACATATTTCAATATTGGAAAATCCTACAAGTTTTTATTATTATGATGCTTTTTTTTTCATGAATATATATCGATACTTTTTTTGTTCGAAATTCTAGATCAAAGTTGATTTTTTTTTATGTGTTATTTATGATAAATTTGAAAGGAATTTATAAAATATACCATATATATATATATATATATATATATATATATATATATATATATATATATATATATATATATATATATATATATATATATATATATATATATATATATATATATATATATATATATATATATATACAAAATATACAAAAGCTGTTTTGAACGAAAATTGACAAACAAAATTCTTGGCAATTCGCTAAGAGTTATTGACTGTTGTAGAAAAAAAATTTCTAAATTTTGTATCAAATTATGTTAGAAAAAAAATTCAAATTTATAAGTCAAAATAGCCACCTTAAGTAAGATAATACCTAAATTTCGATTTTTTCCCCAATTTCCTAGATGAAATTATTTTGTATTTTATAAATACGTATTTCGACTACAAAGTAGTCATCATCAGTATGAATTAGCTAGTTGTTATGATTCTCTGACTCGTTGCTAATTTGGTGACGGTTTGTAGTCGAAATACGTATTTATAAAATACAAAATAATTTGATCTAGGAAATTGGGGAAATAATCCTGGAGCAATAATCGATCAAGAAATGCCTTCCACGTACTATAAACTTTATAAATACCAGTAAATGTTGCATAGAAGTAACAAGACGATTTTGATAATGTACTATGATGAAATATTGTGTATGAAAAACAATATGGTGTCTACTATATCTATATAATAATTTTTTTATTTGCGACCATAATATAATATTATTATCAACAAAATATCACACATAATGAAACCATTTAAATGATATTTAATAGTTTTTTTTTTTTTTTATATTACGATAAAAAAATATCTATAAAAACTAATAGAATGACGGACGGGCAGATAACAGCAACAACAAAAAATATTTCGAACAGAATTACATTGAGAACATTATATTTTCAGATTTTTATGGATTTTTATGGATAAACACAAAATATTTATATAAGAAGTTTATATGAAATTGAAAGTAGAATTTAATTGAAATTTTTTTTCGGATTGTATCAAGATGTGATCGTTAGCAATTCCCAAAAAAAAAAATCTGAAAAAAATTCATGAGCGTATATTTGTAGTAAGGAATGGATATAATAGCTTTGGTCTTACGAAATATTAAAATTTATTTAAATAAAATTTGCAGTCCACTCCGGTGGTTACTCTGAAATATAGCAAGTGAAGGGGCCATTATAGAATAAAGCGTTCAAAACGTGTAATTGTTTCTCTGTTTTGACTGAATTATATGTTCAAATCCTGGTACCGAGCCATGTTTTGGCTGAATTTTGTCAAACTTTTTGTGACTTTTAAACTTTCATAACTCTGTAAAAAGTTGTCAAAAAAAATCAAATTTTTTTAAAAAATGCTATTTACAGCTATTTTAGGGTAATTTGTGTCTATGAAAACCAGAAATATCATTAATTTTTCTATTGGATCGCTAGTTTTCCCCGTTAAAAACGAATTAAGAATGAATTTCCCCGTTATGTTTAATTATCTACTTAGTGACACTTTAGTTCAAATTTTTTAATTCAATTCGTATTAATTATATTTTTTTTAAAATTCAGATTATCACAACACGTGTTCACTTTTTTCTTTGATAAATCATTCTCATCTCGTGCAGCGTGTCTCCACCTATTAACATCATAGTACTCCGTCAATAATGCGGCAAAATTCAAAATTCAATTAAAGATAATCCAACTCATTATAGTGTGCCGTGTTTTTCTCTACATATATACAATATATTTAATTCTGATTGAGGTCTACAGTTCACAGAACTACTAGCTATTTTACCTTCAATATTTCTGAACTGTGTGTATTATAAGATCACATATAACAAAGTTGATTATGATAAAAAAATTTTATTTTATTTCTACGGATGAGATAATATTTCTAGTATGATGTTCTTTAGCTAGCTTGCTAGCTAGATAGCTTGTAGCTAGTGGCCGTTGTTCATTTTTATTTTGTTGTTTCTACATACATAAAAATCCTTCCCCTTACTTCCCATCTCCCATCTTCCAAGCCCTCTGTTGTATGATGTAAATATAATTTTTTTTTTTTTATTATATTCATAAATATAATTTATATAATATTAAAGTTAATGTGTAAGCTAATGGTGAAAGATCTAAGGGCCGCCAGATCGTACTTATTTACTCAGAAATAAAAAATATGAAGGACAAGGTAACACTATTATGTATTTTCAAGGTATGCATACTAGCAATCTTGTGCTGACGGCCACGTTTAAGATACAGGATTCTAAAGATAGATAAAAAATATATCTCACTATTCCTATTGTCTCAAAGTTGAGGTAAACAAAATTTCATAAATTTTTAATCGTATACCGGTTAAAACGAACGGTTGATTCGATCGAAAAATATCGTGAACGAAAAGTTTCAAAAAAAAGTGTTTTTTACATAACTTCGACATATTTTTTCGGAACGTTTTTCATGAAATAGAAGAATTATTAAAGCTAAAGAAAATCGGTTGATTTATTAGGGAGATATCGTTAACGAAATATTCGGGAACAGCTAGCTTTTAAGCTCGGAGAGTATATTTGAAAGTATATTTGTATATTTGAGAAGAGCTCATAAACACTCCAATATGTTAAATTTTAAATGCTTAGGTATTTAATTAGCGGGAAGTTGCAGGGATGGCCTTTAGACTCAACCATTTTCTAAATTTTTTTCTGAGTAAATAACTGACGTTTGGCGGGCCAGCATTCTCGCTCTATAAATAAAATCTAACAACCAACATCTCTATGTTGACATTTATGCCATGTTTTTTGCGGTTTAAAAAAAACATAAAACATACAACTTTAAAGGTTTTCTTTATGTATTTTTTTTGTAGGAAAAATGAATTTATAATAGTGGGTCATTTTTATTTATAGTGTGATTTTAAATTATTAATCTTTTTATACATAATCTTTTTATTTACTTAATAGTTCACGGGTGACAACATCCAATTATTTCAATAGATATAACAAAGATCAAAATTTAATTTTAAAAATAATCAAAATGATATAAAACAAATAAGCAACATGGATTAAGTATAAATAAGTTTACCTGGGTCATATTTTAATTTATTTAAACAATTATTGAAAATATCGAGTTCAGGTGGTATATCGTTGCCGAGTCTGTGCATCCTTGCACACCCGGAGAATGATATGCAAAATTTGCGTTGAAGTACTGTTTGGCAAATAATTTCTAAGATCGAATAAGATATGACGGTATATGAAAAGAAATTAATTCAAGATGGAACAATCAATTAATTTATGGATAGTTAAAGAAAACATTTATTCAACTTTATGGAATCTAATATAATTTATTGAAAAAAGTTGTTCGGCTATATTTGTGCTTTAAACTACGAGAATTTTCGAAATCATTATTTCGAAAATTTGTTCTGGCCTCGATGTTTTGAAGATATTTTAAGAATAGAGGAAAATATTCCACACCTCTAATGGTCTTATTTCTTAAGGTTTTCATTATTTGTGAATAAATTTTTGGCGTAGTTGGAAAATTTCAGCTTTCTAGAACCTCGAAAGAAACCCTTAAAGCTTCCATGAGTGACAAAATCGACGTTTTTTAAGTGTAGATAAAAGCTAAATTATGCAAGCTAGATGTTTGAAACTTAATACCTTTCAAACCATTGCTAAATAAATCTTATCCTTAGAATTTAGGATATCCAAAATGATTTTGATCGAAGCTATGGCGGTTTGAAATTATATAATGAAATATTTCGAAGAAAGTCTTGGCACATCTGTACTTCCCGATTACATATCAATATATGGTAATTTACTTTTGGATCATTTCAGAATATTTCAGACACTCATAAACGTATATTTACCTTTGTTTTAAGAATATTTTTATTACTTCATTATATAATAAAAATATCTTAATAATCTTACTGGATTGGTTGTACGTAAACAAAGCGAATTTCTTAAAAAATTTATTTAAAAATATTTTGAGTCTGGGGTAATATTCAAATAAAACGTTATAACTCAAAAGGATTAATTTTATAAAAAAGTTCGGCTTAAACTATGGTCTGATGATAAAATAAAAAACGTAAAAAAATGAGTGCGTTAAGTTATACTTCTTTGGAATCATTAAAAACAATTTTTAATTGTATGAAAGTAATGAATTACAATAAAATAATAAAAGAACTGGAGAAGGTTTCCTATCACAGTCAATAAAGCTCAGTTTAAATTTTAAAAATTTATGACGATTTTATAACTGGTCTAACTTCAAAAATGTTTGTAAAATTTTATAATCGACACAAGACCAATAATTTCTTCTTCGTTGAAGTAGAAATTCACTAAGAACAGTGTAACAACCTAGAGGTTTAGTATCAAGGTAATATTTGTTCTAAGGTAAGGTAACAAGGTATGAAAATATACCTAATATTGTTAAGTCCATAATTTTAAATTTATATTAAATAGTTGGAGTGAAAATTTTCCGTATTAATTTTCTACGTTTCTTCTTAGTTTTTTATTTTCGTTTTAAATGTTGTTTAGAATATTTCCTTTTTTTTTAATGAAAAACTCATTTTTTTATATTTATTTTTATATCTTTGTTAACACGAGGAATATATTCATTGGTATTATAGTCTAGAAATTCTAAGAAATTCTTTTCTACCGACTAAAAAATATTATCTATTTGTTTTTTCTATTGAAAATTGTGTACAATGTATATAATTAAGTTTCAGATAAGCTTCAATTTAATTTTTCTCGCTGTTACAAAGGCGGTATTTTTTCTATAGTTTTCCTGAGAAAAATCTTTTTCTAGAAAAGAATGTTAGTTCTTGTCAATGGCCCTTCATCTAAATGAACCTTTGATCTAAAAATATTTTTCAGCTTAAGTTTACCAGATGTTAATAGAAAAATCATTCATGGTGGAAATTAAAATTTCTCCATGAACAATATTTGAGTATAAAAATAATGAAATATATACAAAAAATTTCATTTTCATATAACATATATTTTAACATGAGAGTAAATTGTGTTTTCGAATACTTTTCTATCAGAGAATTGTAAAGAAAGATGGTAACCCTTAAATCAATATAAATAAACATTTATAAATATTATTTCTTATATCAACATTTTAAATTTACAAATCGTACAAAATTTATTTTAAAATCTCTTGTTTTCTCAAATAACTCTAAAGTGTTTATTATTGTGAGAATGCGAACATTTGTTCCAATGTTGAAATGTTATGATTGTATAATTTCATAACGCGAATACAAGTCGACATGGTTTGTCGCTTTTATCATCATATTTTCATAATAATAATAATAATAAGTAATAATCTTTGTTTCTAAGATATTTCTATATAGTAGAATCAATGATCAGTTATACTCCTAGCAAATTTGAAACGAGTAAGAATTTAAACTTTTTGCTAAAGCAAAACATTTCGAAAATTTTAAGGCATTTTGCGATCCATAGCATCACAAAATGACTCATAACACTCAAATAATGATCAATGATTAAAATACCGGACAATTAGAGTTACTGTTAGGACAAACTTGATTGAAATAACAAGGATGAAGTGTGAATCCAAAAATTTTCAAAATTTAAGAAAATACTATAAATTTGGAAAAGAATGACAAATTTATTAAAAATTGATGAAAATTAATTACAAAAAAAAAAAATAGACAGATAGACGAAAACAGTACTCCAAGCGTTACAAACTTTAAACTAAACTCTATATACCATCATATATTCTGTATAAGTTCTAACAGATCAGCTAAATGGGAAGAAATGGCTGACTTCACTATTGTAATAAATAATAATCTATATGTTTCTATATGGTATATAAATGAATTCATATCATATTGTTTTCGAATAAAGAGAGCTTTGAGAAAACATATGTATTTCTAACTTTCTAACTAATACCTTTTATACGTACAAAATGTATACCTTGGGTATTAATGGTATTAACTACTTAGAAGATTTGAAAAATACAAAAGTATTTTTATATGAGTGCTGAGAATTTATTTCGACTTAAATATAGAAAAATCATTGTAACTTTAGTACAGTTACTTGTTTAAAATTGCAACAGAGAAACTTTGGAATAGCAAACATTTCCTGTTATTTTTTTGAAATTTTCTCGAGCTTTTAAAATGAGAATGATGTGAAAACAGGTCAGTTTAATTTGCCATTTTTTTAATAACTATTGATCTTTCAATAGGGAAATCGATTCTAAACTTGCAATATTTCACATGAAAATGTTCTCAAGACTCAAAACCATCACAAAATTTGAAAATTAAATTAAATTTGATTAAAAAACATAGAATTTATACGCTATCAAAGATTTTTTTCTGTCTCTTTCTCAAAAACGATATTTATCATGGAATTTATTTGGAGATAGTAACAGTGATGTCAAAAGCTCTTATTACCATCTTTTGATCATTAAGAATTTTGATTGTCTGTATCTAACTTTTTTCTACAGATTAAAAAAAAATTTCTTTATATCCATGTTCGTGAAGTAAGGACGTTTCAATTGAATTAATCAAGAAAAGTTCAGTCTGATTCCCCAATACGTAGCTACTCATAGATCAAATCCCGAACACTCCCTTTTGTTTGAGTGTAGATTTCAATACATTTGTAACAAGACACTGCAAATCCCATTTTTTGGTATACAATATCCCCGTATTAAGTGTCAAAAGACGTTTTTAAGTATGAAATTGACTCAATTGGCCAATTAGATTTCATGCAGTTTTACCTGTAGATATTCACAAAACTGTTCTATTAACTAATGTATCATTTTAAACAGTTTTAATAGGAGCATCTGATGCTAATGTAGTTTTAAGCCAGATTTATGTAACACCCTGTATGACATACATATATATAAAGTAGAAACTTAAATATCCAACTTGTTCGCACAAAGAATATATATGTATACCACAAACACGTAACAAAACTATCAAATAAGAGCAAAAATAAAAACATATGAAAAAATTTATAGGGTGATTTGAGTATTCTTTATAGCCCGTTTTTCTTTCGACAAGAACGTGCAGCATTTACAAGAATTTCGCATATGCAAAATCAACCATTTACAATCAAATCTGGGTACAAATGTTCGCTTTTTTCCGTTTTTGATAAAATTCAATTTTCCAGTATTTCGATTATACAGCAGAAATCTCCGTTTCTTCGTATTTGCAGGTAAGGATATGGAATAAAGACTAAGATTCGATAGGAGCACAGGTTGAAGCTATTGTTGTGATTTAAGTTACACTTCATGTAAGAAAATAAATATTTATTTTTTGAATTTTTCAAATTTAAACTGACCTTTATTGATTGTGTTGACTATCCTTGTATTATTTTATTGTAATTAATTATTTGCATGCAATTAAAAATAGTTTTTTTAATGATACCAAAGAAGTATAACATCTGACACCTATATACTAGTTTTTATTCTGAATCATTCTATATAGAAAAAATATAGAAAACAGAAAATGTTAGTTCATTGAATATTAAAAACGAATAAACTAAACTAGGTTGAAAAATGTTTGTTATGAACAAACAGACAAACAAAATACTTACCATCTGACTATGTATATATAATATAATACGAACTGAACTATATATAAGAACTATCTATAGGAACTGATCTTTTTATAAACCGTTCGGTGTTTTCTTCTTGTAACTATATCCTTCATCCTCCTAGTAGTTTATTTGAACGTTGTATACTTTTACTATTACATAAGACTCATTCAGAATATTTTATGAATTCACTTTTATACTCAATTTACCAAGAAAAAAGAAGATATGTTCTAAGAATCTATATTTGAAAATTTTTAAACGTAGGGTAAACTTTCTTACATTGAACAACGTTCCAATACTTAAACTATCCATACCAATAACAAGATATGAACAAGAGTTTAAGAACAGTGGTAATTCGAACGGGCAACCAAATAGAATTTATTTCAAAAAACAAGTTTTTGGGTAAAGTAAAAATTTTTTTTCCCAAAATTTCCTCATGCATACGATAAAATCGTTATGTAAAATTTTTTGAAACCTTTAACATATACTTTAATCAAATTTAATAAAAAAAACTGCTCCATTTTGCATACTTCTGACAACATGGAAATAGCACTCCAGCTTATTAAAGTTGTGGAGAAGATAATGTAAGCTGCAAAATGATAGAGAATATTTATATTTTATGATTGTACAAGAAAATAGTAGAAAAAATTATCTTTTGAGACGATAATAATAAATTAAACAATGATCCCAAACTTTTAGATCAAAAATATAAGCACTGGTGTTGAATGATTCAGATTTTTTCGACAATACCACACCGTTTTGAGGCTTGAAGCTAAAAATTTACATCTTAGTCATATTTTTCAGTTGAGGTATTTTCCGAGAACACTTTATAAATATAATTAAAGATACTCCATTGATCACTTTAGGTTTCATGTCTAGGAAGATTAGAAAATGTATTTTTTAGTTTTATATATACCGTGGATCACCGCGTGTACTGGTTTCATGTCTCCAGCACCCAGTAAACCACTCCTACTATTAAAAATTACAAATATCTTACAAAAATTGATAATTAGTATCCAATTGAATACACAAATTGCAAGTCAAAACTTCAGAGTTTCAAATGAGTATGTTTTTTTCTAAGTATAGCTGTATAACTTTGGATATAATATTGATGCAAGAAAAAATTGGTTCAGTGATGGACAATTTTACCCTATTATATAACAATCACCACCCATATCATCTATTTGTATTTGTATATGTGTGTATATTTACATAAGGTAAATATCTTTTATATATATCTTTATGAAATTTGTACTTAAAAGATTTTGTTTTAAATATTAATAGTTTATATGAAAATAATATTTAAAATACAAAATATTTTTTAAATTCTAGCTTTTATACTTAAAAGATTTTATTTTGAATGTTATTATTACTTTATATGAAAATAATTTTTAAAATAAAAAAATATTTTTTTAAAATACTAGCTTTTATGGTATCAAAAGGCTTAAAGAGCTATTAAAAAGGCTTTGTCTTGAATTATTAAATATAAAAACCAACGGTGAATTTATTAATTATTGGTGGAAGCGCATAGAAATTGCAAAGAATTAAGTTTTATAAAATTAAAATATTATTATTGTGTTAAATTATATGATAATATTGTAGTATTATCAGATTTACATAAGTAGGCTTAATATTAACACAATGAGAAATGGGTTTTCTTTAATAAGTTTTTATATCATAATAATAATACAAGTCAGCTTAAAAAACCATCGTACTTAACTTAAGGTTTATCTATAATACATCATCTATTATATAATGGTTATATGGATATTACAATTTTGAATACATCGTTTAAGAAATGGTTAAAATTTAAAATTAAATCCAGTGAAATTGGTTAAAGTTTGCTTTGATTATATATGAGAGCAGGTAAAAATAATAATAACATAAAAATAATTTTTAATGTAGTAAAACAAACTATAAAGTACAATATAATTTCTCCAATTTCAAACATGGGGCGCATGTAGCAGTTGAGCTATTAATATATCAATATCAAAAAAAATTTTACTTTTTAATCCTTTATAAAAACATGGAATATTAAAAATTATTTTCTGATTTTTACGATTATTTGGATAGTATTTTTCGTATTTCATTTTTTCTATTTCTAATAATTTTTTCTCTTTTTTACGCCTTTTTCTTATTATTTCTCTTCTTATTTTCGTTTGTCTACATGTTTTCATGCATTGTCTTCCAATTCTGAGCTATGATCCAAACTGCAAGTATCTATTTCTTCACATAGTTAGTTTAAAATCAATTACAAAATTACTCCCGGAATATTAAAATAAAATATTAAAAAATAGGATTTAATTTTCTGTTAAGTTCGTCGATGAGCAAAATTGGTCAGTTGGATCTCATATGACCCATCTTTTAAACCGTAACAGATAGAAAAAATTAGTTAAATTAAAAATAATATTTATTTCTTGAAAACAAAGAACATTTATTTAAAATATAAAATTTTTTAATTCGCCACAATTCAAGCTCTAATTTAGCTTATTAACAACATTATATAAAACAAACTGTCATAACTGTTATTATGTATTTCGTGCATTTTATAAATGTTAGTAATTAAAAATTGTTTAAATATTGATATTCACATTATATCTTATCTTCATGTGTTTAAATTATTTTTAAGAAATTTTTAGAAAATGTATAGAACATATTTTATTAAAAATATTTTGTTATATAAATTTTACAAGCTAATAGCTTTGTTCTTCTAGAAAGCTCCACTGACACAGAAACATAGTTCAGCACTTCTAGGTAGATAGTCTTACACGTACGTGTTAAATATTTTATTTATGTATACGGAAAAAGTAGTATTGTGATGTTTTGGAGAGAATGGAAAATAGCAGCAGTCGAGTAGAACTAAACACGTAAACACGTAAACACGTATTATTTTAAATTTCATTATGAGCATATTGTTTATATAATAATAGGGTGTCCTACAACCAAGTGATAAAAAAAGGTCACATCGATCGCAATGATAGCATTTAAACATTTATTGTCCATTTATTCCTCGTATGTTCAATAAATTATTTTTAGAATAATCATTTTGAAAGGAGCCAATATTTGTTTAATATTATATATTTTACCATTTTTAAACATTTTTACTATAGTTGTATGTTATTTATTAAGTGGTAGATAATTATTCCAGGGTAGAAGCATTTAAAAATGATAAAAAGTGAAAAAAAAATTATAGTATGATGAAACCCGCATTGGGAACGGATGAGAATATAACAAAAATAAAAGTGAAAATAATTTACGGACGATCTGAGGTCGGGAAGTAGAAGGGGGTGAGTTTTTAAGGGTAAAATCTCGATTTCTGGCAAAACCACAAGTTGATTTCCTAAGTTGACACGTATGAATTGATTATAAGTCACTCAACAAACTGATAATATTCAATTTAAATACTTGATGAAAATATGCAAACTATATTTTGGATAGATAATTGATAACTGAATTGAAAATTACCAGTATTCTTTTTTAAGTAGGACGCCTTGTACATTTATTCCTCTCTCCAGCTTTTCATTTCAACAAAATTTATTCCTTATCGACGAACGTTTTCTTAAAAATATCTTGAATATGTTTCTGTTTTTTTTTTCGACCAACCAACATCAACAGACCCCCATCAAACCCCCAACAGACAACACAGAAATACACATTTGTATGTTATCTTTAAATATAAATTTAATTAAAAGTCTATACGTGAAATTGTTTTTTTTTTTTATTCCATTTTATTAAAAGAAAAAAATAATTTTAAATTACAAAATAACCAGCCTTCACAATTAATGTAATTTTATTCAAAACAGCAGTGAAATTTTATTATTATTAATGAGAACTCTAGAATTTTTCAAATAAATTTCGATTTTTTGCTCCAATTTGAAAAGAATTTTTTGTGAACAAATATGCACGTGAAATCACTTTTATTCGACGCGTTAATTACATAATTTAAAATTGAAAGTAAAAAATTACTATATTCATAATAAAAAACAAATTATTGAGTTTTTAACCCTTCTATATGGAAAGTCCATAGTGTGGACCATGTGGGTCACAACTAGACCACTTGGTTTTTTTCCGATTTTGTATAGTGTAAAATATACGGTTTGCAATTTTAAATTTCCTATTTGAAGAAACCTTCCAAAATCTACGTATGAGTCAAAATTTACTTTTCTCTTTATCTATGAATTTATAGCTCACACCAATGTCATCCAAAGTATGTGCGTGCACCAGATAACGATCTACCAGGACGTCTGCGTCAACCAGTCAATGTCTACGGTTTTTTTTTCTAAACGGTTTATTAGTCCATGTGGAAAAAGTCAAAATATTTCATATCAAATCCAGTTTGACTTCAGAGACCTATAAAAATTTAATTTACTTTGATTTTTGCAATTTTAAGGATGTTGAAAATATTTCTTTATAATATGAAAAAACAACCCAATTGGGAGCTTTTATAAACGCTACTAAACTCTTCTGGCAAAAAGAAAATTCAAGAAAAAATATTTTTATTCAAAATGTTTAAGGATGTGCGTGCACTGTACCCTAGTGTGGACGAAAACCATTTGAGTTATCTTAAAACAAAACAGTTAAAAAAAAATATTTTATATAACTAATAAAGTATGAATCTGTAGAACTGACCATACGATTTTACTAATTTATAAGCTTATAAATTGTGCTCGCTTTGAAACAATCAGCACGTTATCTTTCGTTGTTGTCTAATTCTCGCGGTCAAACTACAATTTTTTTTCTTAATATTGCGTGTTCGTTTAGCCTTAACGTTCATATTTTTCCTCGAATTTCTCTTCATAACAATGACAAGTAAATTTTACATCATGAAAAATTAAAACTTATCCGACTGTTTCAGCATTGGTGTATTCAAAAGTTGGTGGTTTGTATAAATACCAAACCCCATACAACCCCAAACAACGCCAAACATTCACCTAAACATTCCCTAAACAACACCAAAAACACAACAGATAAGATGAGAATTTATTTCCATAGACAAAAAAAAATGTTCATTATGAAATGTTTATGTTGTTATGTTGATAACACGGGAAACAGAATGTTCTTCGTGAAGGTATAGTCCATGATTCAATGATTAATTTCGAACTTCTTTCAATCTCAAGGAGATAACAGATTTAGAATATGCTAAGTGTAAGTAAACCTGAAAGTGTTTCGTAGGAAAACGGTCTTATCAGTTGTGAAAAAATTACGATGATTAAAATATAAAAAAATGGGTGTGTGTGTACTTATGTATGCGTATCAGAAGTTATACCTCTTTGGCATCATTAATAAATATTTTTTAATTGCATGCAAATAATTAATTACAGTAAAATAATAAAAGGACTCGAGAAGGATCAGTCAACACAGTCAATAAAGCTCAGTTTAAATTTGAAAAATTAAATAAATAAATATATATTTTCTTACATTAAGTGTAACATAAATCATAACAACATGTTCATCCTGTGAATTTTGTGTGATGGTGATGCGTGCGCATCTTAAAATTTCACTCTCATCATTTCTTTTTTGCATAACGCACCTAAACAAGTATTACTTCAAACACTTACGTATTTTTATATTTTTACCTATTTTAAAACATTGAATATTCGGTTGTTATGTTGTGTTGAGTTGTTTAGCAGAACTAATTTTATTTATCTATCTAACTGTAAAAACTATGGAAAAATGCACCATAAAATTGGGGTACTTTATAAGTTTAAGTAAGCGAACGAAATTCAGGTCGTTGTAATTTTTTATTCTACGAGTATACGCTTCAATGGTAGCATCGGTCATCAATATGTTGCATGGCCCAAAATAATTAAACGATTAAATTGAAATTTTAATTGGTAGATTACATAAATAAAAGTATTACTATGAATGCAGGTGTTTAGTTTATTTTGTGTGCGATTGTCAGATCCTAAAACTTTGAATCGTTTAAAAAATCTAGAAAATTAGGAACAAGTCTTCAAACAGAGCACTAACTCCTGGAGTAAACATAGTGCACGATATTCTGTACAACAAACATCCAATTAAAAACTTATGAATAATGTTTTTTATTTTATTTATGCTTTACAACAACATTACATAACTAAGAAGACATCTTAGTAGGACAAAATAAGCTTTATAAACATGAAAGACAGAGATAGTACCAAAATAGAATGAGACAGACAGCAAAAAATAAATTATTACTTAAGATGTTGTTTTTTATTTTTTTTTTTAAATACAAGTATTATTCTACACAACGTTTTATTATTATTGTAAAGCGGAAATTGGTGAATGCACTTGTGAATTATGTTATGAGCAATTTTTACTTGTCACGTGTGTACGTCTTCATCTCTTCCTTCCGTCGTGTTTAAAACCATTTTCAATTATGTTTTTTTTATTTATTTATTTTCTTCATTTTTATTGTAACGTTTATAAATTACAGTTGAGTACGGATTATTTTTAATTTGTTGTTTGAGAAAGGGCTTACTTACATCGTTATATTGTAGATTCGGATTCTCGTATCAGACCGTTTTTTTACTCGACGTACATAATATGTCAGAGTATATTAATTTTAGTCTCAAGTTTGTAACGCTATCTTATATTGACCGCACTAACAAAATTTTGGTATAGGTGTTCATAGAAACACCTAATTATCCAACTATCCGTCCGCCCGCCCGTCTGTAATAAAGATAACTCAAAAACAAAAAGAGACAGCGAACTGAAATTTTGGTGACATATTCTAAACATAAAAGTGAGTTTACGTTCGTGAATGAACAGAATCGGTCAAATGGGTCAAATGGATCCTTGACAAATTGGTTTTGAGCACTATATTTTTCTTCGTTTTCTATTTTTCTAAAAGTAAAATGCGGACATATTGAAGTACTTTTATTTCTACTTCTCGTCTTTTCTGCATTTTTCTCCCACTTTTAGGCACTGGAATACATTTAAGCTCGCTGTCAATCTAAAGCGTGAATGATATAAATGAAGTAATTATCATAATCCTAATGATCAGATAATTTATTTTTGCTACCTCGGAGCATCACCCGCAGTCTTTCTATAATTTTCTGGGATCCAGATTGCTGGTTTTTCTGTTTATTAACTATGCTTGTTTCAGAGAACACCTTTGCTGCAAACATCTTTTGCCTAAGGTTATTTAAAGCCCCGTCAGATTCTCAAGTTACACGCACCAGAAATATCTACTGGCTCTTAGAAACTCTTGAATTGTTTAACCTTCAAATGGACCCACTGATTTATTTTCTCGTAAAACTATTTTGAATAAATATAAAAGTTTTAAGAAGTTATGGATTTATCCACGCTGTTATCTAACTGATTCAATAAATGGAGGTTAATTATTTTTGTTAATGTTGATACAAGAAATATGGTTCAATTGAAAATTTCTTTGCCATTAAAAAACAAAATTAATTTCCATATTAAAAAGTTATATCATTATTTTTCAATAATGGTAATGAATTAATATTGTGGTTTTGTCCCAAACATATATATAAAATTTAAATTCAATACTCATATATAAATAAAACATATATTACATGAATCGAAAATTCGAAACGAATACAGAAAAATAATGATCAAAACATTGAACGACAAAAAATATGAAAATTTAACCAAACAATAGAAAAAGTAATATTTAAAAAACAAAAGTGAATATAACCCCCAGAGAGCATTTATATAACTTTCTGATTAAGTATTTTATGTTAGAATTTTCCTTTTTTTTCTGAGCCTGTAAGCACAGTATCTAACCTAGTAATTAACGAGTCTAACAGTGCTCTTTTGATACTGTAAAACTGGTAGTAATCAATTCACTGTACTTTTATGAAATAATATTCAAAATCGTCCAATTCAAAAAATTTTCTAGTGTTAATAAAGTCGAAAAACGTCAAATATAACATTTATTTTACGATCGGGTGAGTAGTTTTCTAGATATTGTTTGAATTCGGTACGAGATATTAGCCTGCTATCAGGATTTTAAACGATAAATTATGCCTTTTTACTGTTAAACAATGTTTTATGGAATTTGGAAACAAAAATGTGTTCCCGATTTTCCAAATTTTTTTCGAAGACTTGTTAATACAAAAAAATATCTAAGTTGTAGGATCTGACAATCAAAATTATGCACCTCCATTCATAGTAATAACTTCATTTTTCTTAAATATGCTATTATTCCAGAAATATTGTGAAACATTAAATTAAATTTTCAAATTTATCGGTTATTTATTTCGAGAACTGACATGCAACAAATTTTGGTACAGATTGATAGAATGTAGCAAATGTAGCATTGTGAATCTCTCAATCTAAGCACACACAAATTTACGAGTTGAAAATAATATACTTCGAAAGTTAGAAAAAAAAATTTTTTTAAAGAATATAAAATCTGATATTCCCTAAGGGTGAATTATAATAAAATCAATTCAATATATGTGCTTTGTAACCTCTTCCGTTATACGACCAACAACCAAAACCCCGTCAAACAACTCTGATTGAATAAATATCAAAAATATATTCTAACAATCTTTGTGTGTGATGTTGAAGCTGGTTGAGAGAGGGGTTGCTTGTATATCGTAACACCATAGGTATAGAATGGGTTAAAGATATTTGTAACTCAAATGTAACACAACTCGTCTACAACGTTTTTCGATATAAAATATGTATACACATGTAAAGGTAAATATGTTTGTACCTGTATCATTGAAAATTCAATCGTATTTTCCTCAAATTGTATAAATATTGAATGAATTATGTGTGAAACTGTTTTCTCGAGTGGCCAAAATACATTTTCCATACATTGGTTTTTTTTTTGATTCTTTAATATCGGCTTTTTACTAAAAGGGGAACGGAATTTTCCAATCTAGTTAGAAAAACTTAAAAAAAGCGATTCATAAACTATTTTTTCTAAAAATGAAGATTAGAAAGGTTTAAAAAACCCATTTTCCAAGGTCTCTTTCTTTTGTTCTTTGTATTTCTCTTAATCTGACATATTTATCAATCAGTTAATCTGTCATCTAATTAACACTTAAAATAAGCGATCAGTCTACCATGCCTATTGGAACGCACTTTTCCTGGATGTTGGAGTCTTGATTTTCTCCTTTCAATGACACTAAAATCAATGAATTTTACTCTTAACCTAATCAGATAATAAAAACAGTACTTCACCATGATGTTAACGCCCAGTTAATTAAGATGTAACTGATAATTTATTGATTTATATCGCGTCAAGTTTTAAATCAAATAACACAATCCGCAACCAACTTAATCCAACCCGGGCACAATTCACCAACACACAGCTCTTTACCCACAAGATTGTATAACGAAGCTAGGGATCTAAAATCTGGATTAACTTAGAATAATTTCCAGATTAAAAGTTCCAGAAAGAGGTCAAATTATTAAGATATCAAATAAAATGAATCAAAATGAAATTTTTTGTTGGTATTCGTAAACCAAGTGTTAAGAAAACTTGGTTATATTGAAATTTAAAACATCATCAATCATCTAAAAATATATATAATATCGAATCATCTCGAATAGAAATAAAATGTATAACAGAGATAGACTGATGCAGTTAAATAAAGAAATAATATAAAATAAAATTTACAATGATGTTTGGATGATAAAAGAAGAAAGTAATGTGAAAAAAGAAAGTATTGAGGCGTTCTGTCATAATAGAAGACGAAATTCAATGTGACGGCTGTCAACACGTTAAAAATCCTACAGAATTACTTGTTACTTGCGTATTATATAACAAATAAAAATTTATCAAACACTCATGCCACCTTCATAAAATCTACACGCAGTTTTTGGACTTATGTGTCCTTGATATCTTCATAGCCATCAAATATCTTTATGCAATTAGGTTTCGTACAAAACAAGTACTTAGCGATAAATTTTTTAATTATTGTATAAATAAATACACGATATTGAAATAAATTTAAATGTGATAAACAACTTAACACATCATCAAATATTAATAAATAGCATAGAATAAAGAAGTATGCTACGGTGAAGAGTTCCTTTAAATCTAAAGAGTGTCTGATTGTGAAAAATAAAGCATGAAATTTGGCAAAAATTAAAATTTATATCGCAATATTCTTAAATATTCTATTTTGATTTATAAAAGCACATGATTAATTTATTATCTTAAAATAAGAATTCGATATTTTTATCATTATATCACGTGAAATAAAACACTAGGGTGCCATAAAGTGACGTCATTTTGGTAGAAATTATTGTTGTTATCTGTCAGTTCAAGCTATACAGATATATTATTATTATTAATTAATAAAAATATATATGAAAGTGTTGGGTTATGTTTTGCGATACCAGTATTTAGTGGTATAAAAAGGTTTATATTGAATTTATTTATATTAAAAGTAAGCTATTCGAGTATGAAGTTGCATAAAATTTTCAAAAAGTATCTATTAAAAACACATTTAATAAAGTTGATTTCACATCTTCTCTCTTTATAGTTTATTTTATTTTTTCGTATATATATTTGTTGCAAATGTTGTACGTTCTATTACCAAGATGCAGACGGGGTGGCTTTTTTTTTTGAATGTATCTTGGTTATTCTGTATATGTTCTTAAACTACTCTCCATTCTATGTACAAACTTATTCGTCTTGCGTCCTTACATTGGGTTCCTTACTTGTGTTTGTGTTTACCTCATTCCACATAATATTAGACTAGTCAATTTGAGACAATTCTGGGTAAATTGTTTACTGTTGATGCAGGTTTCTTCTTAGAGATTCATCTTTATAATTTCAGGATTTTCATCACTATACTTAGTTTTTATAGACACAGGATACAAGTCTTTAAAAAGGGTAAAAAGTTAAAAAAATTATAGTATGAAATTATAGGATGAAACTCCATACAGAAGTTGTAGATCATTTTATTATCTATAACTTTGCCTTTTAATTTTTTTCCATAGGACTTGTAGTTTTGTCGGAAATCGAGATGAACCTTGTTTTACCATTAAAAACTCACCCCTTCCATTTGTCGACCTCAGATCACCCGTTAATTATTTTTCCTTTTATTTTTATTATATTCTCTTCCGTTTCCAAAGGGTTTCATCCTACTATAATTTTTTTAGGTTTCAAAAATTATCGACCCTGGCCTTATATGTTTTCTTAAATATTCAATCTTTATCATTATTCGGAAATCCAGTCCTCTGTTACAAATTCTATTCGAAATATATGCACATCTTCAGACTTCAGCACGTCTGATTTTTTATAGTTTATATACATTAGCTTAAGATTAGTAGTATTCGCAATACAAATTTTTGCAAGACCATATTTGACTCGTCTATGTATAATAATATAAGTAATAGGTTTTTAAGTATTCGGTACTGTTTACCAAAAGATTTACAATACTATGTTATGTTGCTTGCTTTATATATATATATATATTCCTGTACGATTTTCTTTTCAACTAACTAATATGGTTTTTATCGTTATTCAAACAATTTATTTTCTTTTAACATTTTTCACTAAACTTAACTACAACTACATTTTTCTTAACTCGATTCTATATAGAAATACTAGTAAATATACTTTGTACTGTGCTAGATTTTATCGGATAGTAAATTTAAATTGTTTAAGAAAATTTATTGTTTTAAGAAAATTTTTTTCGGAAAAATTTCCAAATAGTATATTTTTCATCACGATTGAATATCAATATTAATTTAAAAATTTTTATTTTAAATTTGCTTTAATATTTTGGAACCACAATAGGAATTTTATAATTATAAATGAGAACTCTAGGATTTTTTCGAATAAATTTCGATTTTTGCCCCAATTTCCTAGATCATATTATTTTGGATTTTATAAATACGTATTTCGACTACAAAGTAGTCATCATCACTACTCGTTGCTAATTTGGTGACGGTTTGCACAACTTTAACAGTCAGAAGTATAGTTTCAATTATCTATTTAATACTGATGATGGTATCATTTTGCCGAAATACGTATTTATAATACATAATAGGTAAATTAAAAAATTTATTTCAAATATCTTTAGTTGCCAGTTCAGATATAAGCCGAATAAAATTTGTAATTACAAAAGCATTTCCAAAAAGGTAGGTCATACCGTGGCATTATTTACATATGGGATAATTTGGAAAATTTTTACATAAGTGTAAGGCCATTTTCACACCTAGTGTCATCGATAAGGTCACATGGGTAAACACCGTGTTTCACAGTGTCACAACCATACTTAATAAAAAATTAAATCACAATTCAATAACAAAAATAAAAATAAATGAAGAAATTTTCTTGAAAAAGATGAAAAAATCTACTTGACATTTAGATATTGTTCCAATATACACTGGTTTTTAAAAGTATACCAAAGTATAATCGATACATAACCCTAATAAATTACTTGATACTTGATTCAATTATCAAATATTGAGGGTTTATTTACTAAACTACTTGACTAAATTACTTGATCAATGTAATCAAGGTCTATCCTTAAATTTTTAGATTCCCATACCTATATCCCAGTCCTGATATATAAAACACATATGCGTCAATAAAATTGAATCAAAAACCTATAAATTTGTATTTAATATTCTCAAGTTTATTGCTTTCAATATATAAAGTGGAGCTATTAATTTATTAATTAATAAAATATACAATCAATACTATAAAATTCTTTAATTAAATGGGTGTTAAAAACTTACTCTCAAATCTATAAACATTTATTTATTACACATGAGTTGTCATACCTTATAGAGATAGGGAGTATGTGACAATGAAATTAACGTTACTTAGTACGGGACATAATACCTAAGTACCTGAGTCCATTTGTTTATTCTCATTACATCTATATCGTATGAAAAACATCGGATCGAAGAACAAATTTGTGAGCGTATAAAAATAAACACCATTTGTTCTAATTTTAGCTTAAGGTTTATGAATTTACATGTATCGAAATACTGATCAGCAAACATTAGCATCTTTCCTTTTTGTGCATTAGTTGATTCTTTTTGATCACGAGAGTATCTCTTATCTGAAAGTTATTTAGTTTTTTTTTTATTTTTACTTGTCAAAGAATAATTTGTATATTACTATTTTTGTTAATTCATAATATTTGCGGTAAATCCGAAATTCACTATATTTATTCTGATTTTGGATAATCATGAGGTTCACAATTTAGAGAACTATTAATATTTTCTTTCAAAATACTTTATAAATATTCCCCTTTTTTCAAAAAAATGCTTTGATCGAAAATGTTTTAGCAAACTTTAACCATTGATAAAACTTTTAACATCCAAATCTGTTTTATAATGTCATACTTTATGTCATCTCCTCCCAATCTATTAATTTATATTTTAAATACCCACATTGAAAATTATTATTTTAATTCCCCAGTTAGAATTCTTTGTTCCCT
The DNA here is from genome assembly GCA_020423425.1 of Chrysopa pallens. Taxonomy (NCBI): domain Eukaryota; kingdom Metazoa; phylum Arthropoda; class Insecta; order Neuroptera; family Chrysopidae; genus Chrysopa; species Chrysopa pallens. The sequence goes on from CM035593.1 coordinate 80,761,419, forward strand.
TTACCTATGACAATAATTCAACCCATATTAGTAATCGATATATAGAAATATATTTTACAAATACGTATTAGATATATAACATGTATGTTGGAACTAAAATAGTTCTGGTCAGTAATGTCTGCATGTAAATGTTATGTTATAGTGCTATTATTAGAGAACTAGGCTCTTCATTGTTCTATACTTGAATTTATATCGAATGTTTACGAAATCAGTGTATATATAATATATATTAATTTTGCTGAAACTCAAAAATTAACATTTCATTTTTATATCAATTATGTGGATGTTAATTTTTATGCGAATCCATTTCCCGACTGAACGTGATTTCCGGTCTTACATACAATATCTAAATTTCAGTCTTATAGAAAAAAAAAATTTAGAAAGGCCGTTACCCAAACTACAAGCTTGTATTCTGCAGGGAAAACATTCGCTTAATAGATAATCAAGTCTTTTAACTGATACCTTTTTTTTTAATTTCGAAGGTTTATTTGGTTTTTAGGGAGTAATCTCTAATTTATTATATTTTTAAAAAAACTTTTCAATAAAAGTGAAAATTTTTTTATGGTAACAAATGCTGTATTAATTTAATTCAGTTCCACCTAGTAGTTTATAAATTCCAACGATCTTCGATTTTGAAAACATAGTTTTTAGAATATATTAGTCAAGCTAGCATAAAAAAAACAGTATTCAAAATAAGTATTTGGCATGATATCACGGCCGTAATGCATCATAATGACTCAAAAATTTGAGCATTTTTATTTAATTTTTCAGCACCTAACAAGGACCCTAATTGCAGCACCTAATCAGACTAGAATCGCATTACAGGGAGTGTTTAGTAAACGGGAAATATCTCGAAAAGTATTTATCGAAGTGCTTTGAAATTTTCATAGAAAATTTTCATCATATTTTAAGGGAATGCTTCAAATATGGCTTCATTAAGCCCCATAAAAACTACACTGTATTTTGGTCTCTTCTCAAAATAAACTACATTTCGAATTTTCTATAAAACTCCCGGTATAAAAATACGTATTATTTGAACTTGTGTTTAGGTCAGTAGAATATCCATCGAATTGGCGTATATATATATATATATATATATATATATATATATATATGTATATATATATATATATATATATATATATATATATATATATATATATATATATATATATATATATATATATATATATATATATATATATACATATATATATATATAGTACAGATTCGTAGTATATAGATTTGACCGGATATTACATTGAACACACAATAGCCAGTACATTGTCCCCCTCAAATCTCCCATGCTATCTTCATTAAGCTCAACTAAACTGTAGGCTACATGTTTTGTGGAGTACTATAACCATCCAAACAACTTGACGTACAGTATGGCTTTGATGAAAATGAAATGAAAACATTTTGAAATACGAATAAGTCAATGATCTTTAGGTTTATTATTCATAAATTGATTTGATTGCTACCCCTAATTATATACTATCCTCGCCAAATTTTTATTTTTTGTCGAAAGTAGAACAACAAATATTTAGAAAAAAAAAAACAGCTAAACCAGATTTTTCAGATCCAAACTTCAAAGTGTTATTCCCACACACCTTCAAGATCCATGTCCCTCATAACTGCAAAGCTACTGCACTAATCCTTACGGAATTTTGAACACTATTTTTGTAAATGATTTTCGAGGTTACAGCAGAATTATTTTCAAATTTATTAATATTTTCTATTCCAATAATAAATTGCGTTTTTCACTGAAAAATTAAAATCTGGTATTTTGAAAAATCTTTTACGGCGTTACCTCTAACTGTATCATATAATCTAACAGAGAAATTTTGAGCTGTCCTGGTCTGAATATTTCACTGCAAGATAATCTACTGCGACAATGGTTAAAGTTAAAGCACGACACACAGTACTCATACATATACCACTAGTTTAGCTAAAGCTGTGCTTCAATTCGTTTGGTTCCAACATAGCTCTACTCTAGTTTGCAATACATGCAAGCTCCCATCCATGTCACATAACACATTTTATAATTACAAAAGCCTCACAATTCATTCATTTACTGCTTGTACAACACACAGCACATATCCCATCCATTCATGCATGTATGTGTAATAATAATTCCTGTACATGAAGTGAGTGGGTAGTTCGATATATCGGGTGCAATTAAGTTAGCGTGGAAGTTTAATAAAAATTTATTGAACCAAATCTCAAAGAATTGCTCACAAAATGGTCTGGATCAGGATCCGTAATTGTTCCAGTGATAATTATCTAATTAATTATTTGCAATCAAAATTACAAAAACTGTTTTCCTTATATCTCAGCTTATTAATGCTTTTTTATATATTTTTTTAATTCAATAAATTGCTCCCGATTTGCTCGTAACACATTAAGAGTCGCACCATAAGAATCCAGATCATCATAGTCTTACGATGGCTATTTAAATTCGTAATTAATAATTTTAATTAATTATGCATCGATAAAAGTAATTGCTGAGTCAAATAGATTCATATCGAAAGAGTAAATCGGGAGCAATTTATTGAATTTAAAAAAAAATTTAGAAAAAAAGCATTTATTAGCTTAGATATAAGAAAAACAGTTTTTGTAAATTTGATTGCAAATAATTAATTAAATAATTTCCTAATCACAGGATCAATTTCGGATCCTGATAGAGCATTTTGGGAGCAATTTTTTTAGGTTTGGTTCAATAAATTTTATTTAACTTCCACGCTAACTTAATTGCGTTGATATATCGATAGGTAGGTAGGTAGGTAGGTAGATGATAGATTTAGAATGGTGAGCATGAAGGTACTCTCTCACTGCTAAACATATACATTTTATATGTTTATTGAAGTCTGTCATTTCAATACAATTTTGTTTCGATTTTATTTTATGTGACAGTTTCATTACGAAGTAGTTTTTTTTATTTTATTTTATTATTTTATTATGTTGTTATTTGTTTTGTACAATTTTATGTTATTATTATTATTATTGTTATTATAAAATTGTTATTAAATATTGTTATATAATTTAATCAATAGAAAATAATTATTTTTCGATTAATTTTTGTTGCTAGGAACTATTCGACATACATAGTATGTTAATTTTAGTCTAAAGTTTGTACCACAACCTAATATTGACCACATTAACAAAATTTTTGTACAGGTGTTGATAGAAACACCTAATAAGTCTATTTCCGCCCATCTTCACGATAACTCAAAAATGAAAATAGATAGCGAGCTGAAATTTTGTTATTTTAAACATAAAAAGTGAGTTCTTGAATGAGCAAAATCGATCTGTTAGGTCTAATGGATCTTTGACCCAACATTTATACTATACAAGATAGAAAAAAAATTTCTGTAAATTAAATTTTTTAAAACAAGCAAGTTTTGTTTAACATACTTTTTCGTAAAATGTTTGAGTTATCCACAATTTTTGCTCAAATTTGGCTAATAAACACTTATATAGGTAATAACAATATACTATTATACATATATAACTGTATAAACTAGATATTTATAGTATTTTATAAAAGCTATTTAAAAATACTTCAATGAAATGCAATCATATATATCGAGTATATAAACAATTAACTAAGCATGTATATAAACAATTAACTAAACTTTTTTCTATTTTTACTTAAATCAAAAAAATATTTGCCTAATATTTTTATTAATTCCATATTAGCGTAAATGATGAATGAATTAAACCAAAACGCTACTATTTTCGAAAAATATAATTTAAAAAATAGTAAGTTAAAAAAAAAAAAAGTTGCTCCTTGTTATTTAAATGATACAGAAACAAGAATGATTATTGTTTTTTCTCACAACGGCTTATCAAATTTTGATACGGATTTCATCATAAGGTAATTAATAATTAAGGTCAGGTAATATGCTTTTATACATTTTTTTATTTTGAATATAAATATTTTTTTTATTGTATCACTTCTAAAAGTTTTGTATTATCAACAACTACTTCAGCTTTTAACTAATTTTAAACTTTTTCAAAACAAGGCAATGTTTTTAATTCTGTTGTAGTTTTAATAAGTGATAAAAATTATAACCTACTTTTAAAAAAAAAGCTGAACTAACAATTAAGAATGATCTCCTCGTCCCAATAACCTTTCAAAATCTGCACTAATCTTAATTTTCATTTAAAACTAATTAGCATTAATTTCAAAAGCTAATTGGGGCAATAGAAAATTATTGATAAAAGTAATTCATTTAAAATTATTTTAAAAAATTTAATTTCGCAATAGTTTAAAGAAAAGGAAAAAAAAAATATATATATTATAAAAATAGTTTACAAATAACCCTATTTTTGTAGCAGCCCCGTTTTTAGGGGTAGACAGAGTAGCCACTGCCTACAGGCCCCCACCAAGAAAAGGCCACCATATATTCACAACAACAAAAAATGGTCTTGGAATAAAACAAAAATTAGAAAAAAATTCTGTCAATCTTAAAAGGAATTATCAATTAATTAACTATGAATTAACTTCTGTTTTTATTTTTAAATTCGAACTAAACTGAATGTATAAATAGTTGATTTGTTTATTACATAATAAATATTTATTAATATAACAAAATTTTACAATCATAACTTTTTAATAATTAACTTTTTAACTTTTTAGCAGGATTATTGATACCTCTGTAATAAGTACACTCTTTAATGTAATATTAAATTGTTTTTCTTTTGCAAAAAAATGATTTTAGATTAAAAATCAAAATTGTATTTTATATTTATCGGATCCTGAATATAGAGCATTTTGAGATTTGATTAAATAAATTTTATTAAACTTCCACGCTTACTTAATTGTGGTTTATTACTGTTTGGGAATCGATTGTTACAAGCGTTCATCAATTTAGTTTTTAATTCATTTATTACTATCGACGAATTTCTATACAAAAATACACTTTCAATTAATATATTTATTTAAAAAAGGTTAGATAATTATTGGTTTATTCAGATATCTATATTTGATAGTAAAGATACCTTTGCTAATTTATTTGTAATTATGTAGCTGAATTTGAAAATTGAACTAGGGAACAGCGATCGCATTCAAATCGCTTAAATTAAAATCCAAATAGAAAACCCGATTTGTAGATTCATGGAAAACTAGATTCTGAAATTGGTACCGGGAAAATAGTTGTACTTCATTTAGGACCTATCATTTTATGACTGCGGCCTCCATCAAACTAAAATCGGCACTGATTTATAGTGTGATTTATGACCGTATCTGATTTCTAACTCAATATATCAGAAAAAATCATTTATTTTTTGAACACCGGAAAATCTTTCAGTTTTCAGTGAATTATCGTTAAAAAAATGTAATATAAAGAAAGATTTTCTCGCAATTAAAATATCCAGGAAGTACCAATATATGTTTATGTAAATAAAAATTAATTTGTATGCATATAAAACTTGCAGGTACATACAAAATGTTTATCAGTAAATCACTGCATTATACCGTTTCAAATCGATTGATTAAACATTTTGTGGAATTCAATATGGACAGACAGCATTGAATCGATTTGACAATTTCCGTTTAGATAATATATAACATATTTGATAAACCGTTATGATTAGATTTTCTTTATGTAATTTTAATTAAATTATTGTGACCTGATATTCATTTCAAAATCATCCCCGTATTCATATTTTAATGATTAATTTTATCTACTTTGAAGGTAAGAAAACAATTTTTGAGTGCCATTTTCTTAAATTACCACTTGTTTTTTAAATAAATGACTTAGATGAATTTTATATTTTTGCACTTGTGTTTTGAAAATTTTCTAATAAGAACTCACGAAAAATCACTCAAAAAAATACACTGTTTATGTGAATGTTGTGTAATATTTTCAAAACAGAATTTAATGAAAATTTTATACAACATTCAATTCTGAAAAAAAAATTTCGGGTAAGGGGCAAGTATATCTGAAAATAAAAGTGATAAATAAAACATTTAGAATTAAAATTAGTAATTTATTAAGAAAAATAAAAATGGTGATACAAATACAATGAATATGTATAAATATAGTTAATTATTAGCGTCAAAAATTATTTATTAACTTTATAAGCCAATGCAAAATACGTTGGCAGGTTAATTAAATTTAAGGCATCAATAAAGCTTTTTTTGAATTTTATCATAAATTAACATGAATTGTAAAATTGATTTCAATATATAAATATTAAAAAAAAAATTTTGAATTAGTATTAGAAAAATCACAATTAACTTTATAAGCCAATACAAAATATATTAATTAAATTTGAGACATCAATAAAGCGTTTTTGATTGTCATCATAAATTACCATGGATTGTAAAAAATTAATTTTAATATATATAAATATTATTATTTTGAATTAGTATATTACAATCCAAATTAAAATCACAGTTAACAGAAAAATTTGGAAATATTGCCTTAAATTTTATCACAATTGTTATGTTGTTAATTTTTTTGACGATTAATAATTTCGCACTGAATAACGATAAAAGTTTACTTACAGTAAACTTTCTCGGTAAAAAATTGCTTACATAATTTTTGAACAATATCACGTCGTTTTTTCGCATCACGAGATTTCTTCGCTGCAATATTATTTGCTTTACGTCTCTGCCAATAAAGTGGATCTTTAATACTTTTGTTGGTTTTTGAATCGCGTGCCATGCGTGGATTGGTGACTATGGAATTTTCAGGTTTCTTTAATTCACTGATCACGTATTTATTCAATTCAATTAATTGAATTTCCCATGCTGCTTCGTCAAGCGATTCAATATCGAATATATCAAGCATATTTTCGATGACATAATTTTTATCGAGTGGTTCAAATTCTTCTGGACCATTCTCGATTTTACGATTTGCAATTGATTTTTTCATTCTCTTCAATGATGTTTTAAATATTCTTGGTTTAGTTCTACGCGCTGGACCATTTCTTGGTCTTTTATAAATCGCCGCCGCTACATGTTCGACTTTATTCGATTTTTTAATTATTTTGAAATCAATTTTTCTCGGTATGATTTTGTCTAATGAATGACTAACCTTGTTAGATGTCGAAGGTGTTCCATCAATTAACAACACATCGTTTTCTGAATTTTTCGGTGGGGTGTTTTCGATGTCATCGTATTCTTCTTTATTGACGTCATTTAATACTTTTCCACTTGGTTTAACTAGCTGGTTTTTAAGAACAGGGAAATCCACTGTCTCAAATTCATCTTTAATTTTGTTTGTTATCAGTGGCACTGATAAATCACTTTTCTGAATTTTAACTGATTCATCTTCGAACAATGGCGCATTCTTGTTTTCATCCAAGTTGTCTTCAATTTTCGAGTTGGACGATTCGTCGGTCTGATTCACTGATTTATTTTTAATGTCATCACGCACATCACAATTTGATAACTTGAATATTCCGAGAACCGCATCCAATTCATTAACATGTAAGACTTTCTCTGTAACATTTTCGATGTTTTTCTTACAATTTCGTTTGTCTTCGAAAATACTACTTTCGGCACCATCACTTTGATAAAGTTGACTAAACTCCTTCACTGTTTCATATAACTCTTTTTCAGAGCCACCAACAACTTTGTATAATATTAAAGAACTATTTGTCGAATTATTGTTTTCATTACAATTTAGGTCCATTCTTTGGATTATTGTTGAACGAAATAAATGAATGATGAGTTTCAAATAAATTTGTTAAATTTTTAAACAAAATTAAAGTTTGGTAAATTTGTTTGTTAGCCAATCAAAATGCACTATTCAAACAGGTAACTGACTTTTTAAGATGTGTAAGAAGGTGTGTAATATAATTTTGAGAGGATTATCCAAAAAAAAAATTGTAACAGGCCTTTTTAACCAGTGGTAATCTCGGGTGTATGTAAATTTTATGATACTTTGCTGCTTAAAAATGGGATTACACTATTGCATAGGGGTAATAAAAATTAATATTATTTAAAATAGGTTTATTATTGGTAATTGTAATATTTTTGAAAGAATATAATTATTATTTTAACACCTGAATGTTTTGATCTTGTTGGATTATGTTGACAGACATTTTAATATATTTTAACAATATTGTTTTTACAATTTTAAAATCTTAAATTAAAAGCCGCGACATATATCAATTTTCCAATCAACTTACGAAATGATTAGCTAGCCGATCCAAATATTCAAAATTGAATTTGAAATGTGCTCAAAATTTTTTTTAAATTAAGAAATTTGAGTCGTTATGATTTATTGCTGCCGTAAAATTACGCTAGGAAATTCCTTATTTTTTCGTGTATGATTTCCCGATATTTTATGGATCTATATACTTACCAAGGAACGTTAGTTTTATCAAATACAAAACCTTTTGTTTGTTTTTGTTTTTTTTTTTTTTTTTTTGAAAATAAGTGACATTGTTCAAGCGAATTATCAACCAAATAGAATTCAATTATTTTTCCAAAACGAATTCTAGAAATTTGTTTTGAAATAAATATCAAACATAATAAATAAGTGAAGATAACAACTAACAGCATTAATTGTTTAGATACTCGACATATGATTGTATTTCATTGTTTGGTTTATTTTTAATTAGCATTCATAAAATACTATAAATATCCAGTCCATACATTTATATATATACACATTAAATAATAATAATGTGTATTGTAAGGTAAATGTACCGAATCACGGTAGTTGAGCGATAATTTACGACATCAAAGTAGGTTTATTTTTAAAAATTATAATTGAAAATGAGTTTGGAAACATTTTTCGGTGACCAAGACTCTTGTTTGTAGTATTAAATGTCAATTTTCGTCAAGTAAAGTTAGTCCTTAATTCCGGGATAAAATAAAGCTGTTAACATAATTACTGAAATTAATGACGGCAATTCTGTGATATAGACTTTCCTTGGTTAATATTAAAAAATAAATGTTTAGTTTTGTTTCATGTAATTGATTTTATCAATCGTTTTTCTAGATAAAACTAAAAAAAATGAAAATTTATATTTATATATAAATATTTTTTTTTTAATATTATTGTCTTAAGAATAATTTGTGTCCAGTTTCATGCTTTATGGTAAAAGCAACATTTTTTTAATGTGACAATTTCGCAACATTTTTGAAGCTTTGAAAACTAATATCTAAATTTGTATTCAATCTATAGCTCTTTCGAAAGTCTAGTGTATATCTTTCGAGGTCATAATTATTCAATAAATAAAATTTTGTTATTGAAAATTTAGATGATTCATATTTTAAAAATTGTTAATTGGCAGTGACGGATTACCGTCTTGGCCCGTGAGGTCCGGGTCTAGAGCGGTACGATTTAGGGGGCATCAAAATTTTCAGAATGTTAAAATTTTAAAGCAGATGAAATATATCAAAATTGAGTTCTTATTTTGAATCTATAGATAATTTAGTATAGACATTTAGCATAAAAATTAGTGGAAAAATAAATAAAATGACAACTTTCATTTCTTCAAATCGTTATTTGTGGAGTAATCAAAGTTGAAATATCTTCAATTAATAATCTAATTCATTAAGATATTTACTTTTTCGTCTTTGTCGTTGAAGATAAGAAATGTTGAAGTTGTTTGTTTTACAGGATGGTTGATATACGGTGTTTTCTAGGATTGTACATAAAAGTTTTGTACAACACGATAAAAAAAAAAAAAAAAAAAAAAAATTAATGAATTTTTGTTACATGCAAAAATATTTTATTACTTATTTTACAAAATAATTCAATATTTACGAAAAATAATTTTACGAAATATTTTTAGTTATATGCAAAAAAAGCAAAACCCTCAGTGGTTTATTACTACCTAATCAAAAGAATATTTTAATAAAAGTGAATCTTTTTTTTATAACCCCTAAGTACTTGATAATCCTATTTTTCAAAGCATCAAAGGATTACTCATACCAATCACCGACCACGAGGTAAAATGGTCAGTTATAATTAAACATTTGTATTACACACCTTTTATCCAATCTTAAACAGTTACCTAATTATCTTAAAAAATCAGTTACAATTTTGAATAATAATGCATTTTGATTGGCTAATCAGGAAATTTGCCATTTTCAAACTTGATATAAATATGAAATTTTCAAAGTTCATCACTAAGTCAGATTAGACAAGTGTCGAGTCAAGAGATTACAAGTTTCAATATGGCTGAATTAGTGAATGGTGAAAATGGAGAACAATTATGTGAATTAAATAATGGTGGAGCTGTAGAAGAAACAGACATTGCTTTGGAAATTAAAAAAACGCCAGTTATTAAAAGTAATGGAAAATCAAAACGAAAATGTGGAAGAAATGCTGAAGAAAAATATGCCAAGAGAGTCGCTTTTGAAGAAGAAGTGTATTATAATTCAAATCTAATTGATGTAAAGGACATTAAACAAGAACCATTATCTCCAGCTACTAGCTACTCAGCTTTAGATGAAGAAATGTATTATATTTCAAATGCTGTTTATGGAAAGGAGGACATTAAACAAGAACCATTATCTCCAGCTACTAGCTACTCAGCTTTAGATGAAGAAATGTATTATATTTCAAATGCTGTTTATGGAAAGGAGGACATTAAACAAGAACCATTATCTCCAGCTACTAGCTACTCAGCTTTTGATAAGGAAATGAATTATAATTCAAATCCTGTTGATGGAAAGGAGGACATTAAACAAGAACCATTATCTCCAGCTACTAGCTACTCAGCTTTTGATAAGGAAATGAATTATAATTCAAATCCTGTTGATGAAAAGGAGGACATTAAACGAAAACCATTATCTCCAGCTACTAGCTACTCAGCTTTTGATTCGCGACATGAAGAAATTAAGAAACGGATGCTCGAAATGAGTTTTGAACAACTAGAAAATGCTTTTACCTTAATGAGGAATGAATTACAAAAACGCGCCGAATTCGAAAATGGTTTCAAAGTTGAAAAAGAATCAATTGAAACGAAGGACAGTCCGATAAAAGATAAAAATTCATTCCTTGGTGAACCAAGTTGCGGAGCCAACCGACGATTAAGTGATCCATCGTATCCCACTGCACCGTATAGAAATCCATGGAAAGAAATTAAGCTCGAGCACAGCGAAACATTGGTAGATATTCAAGAACAGTTCGAACCACTTGATAAGAATTATGTGTTGTACAATGTACAAGGGGTTTCTTATTTAAAATCACTTAACGATGCTACATGGGAAATCTTATTGGAGCAGTTGAATCAATATATGGAAATCGAATTAAAGAAGAAATCAAGTGATGCTAAAAAGCATCGTGGAATTATTAGAAAATTGTGCCGGAGTTATTTTTGTTCATGAATCAATATTCATTGATAATGGTTATAGCAGAGTGCTCAGAAATTTAAATTGACTAATATTAGTTTAGGTTTGGAAAGTGTTGTCAAGACCTATTAGTTAAGTTAAAAAACATACTTTTAAGATAATATTAACATTAAAATATTTGTATTAACTTGTATATAGTTTTAGTTGGTTAAGCTTTTACGACGATGCATTTAAATTTTGTATATTTGCTATTTTTCATAAATAAATTTAAGTTTAATTCCAAATTTGTACATTGTTTGATTTTTCAAATTTTATTTCAGATGTTAAATCTTCATTTTTCAATTGAATAAAGTCTACTTTTGAAACTAAAGTAAACTGTTGTCTTTTAATTAATTGATCTGCTTAAGAGTTAAAACTCCATCAGTCTTTTGGAGCGAAAATTGCCAAAGGTTTCAGTAATTTAGGAAATTTAAGTTACGTGTGAGAAGGTTTTCTGGAATTCGTTTAATAATTATGAAAATTAATAAATTAAAATTTGATAAATAAATATAAACTGTATTTAGAAATTTGACGATTGATGTTTCTTAATATTTTAAAATGAATTCATGAAATGAATTAACCCGACTTAAATTTTAGGATTTCATATTTGAATATTAATACCCTTTTGCAAAGAGTTAAAAGCTAAGAGTGTATCTTAAATGCTTTGACATTACTGTCTATTGAAGCTCATTTAGTTTAGCTAATAAAGAAATGGATTACGATAACATAATTGATATTTTTACGAAAGCCCGTAAAAAGACATTAACAAATAGAGCAAAACATAATTCTTCGAGAATGCTTATTATAATTTTTTTTTTATGAGTTTAATAAATATCTCTTTGTATTTTTATTAAACAATAATTATTATAATAATTATATTTCAATAAAAGAAAAATTATATTTTAATCACAATTGTAAATCAGAATGTATAGAATTTTGTTGATCGAAAAGGACAGTAAATCAAACCGAGTCTAGGGCTGCAGTGAGCCTTAATCCACCATTGTTAACTAGGGAGTTTATTAAATTTTTAATACATAATAGTTTAACACTAAAATTTATTTATTAAAAAATAAAAACACTATCACCTCGAATCAAAGGATATTTACTTACCTTATTAAAATAAAATATTCAAATAATTTCAAACGCAATTCCAAGTGAAATTTGAAAATAATCCAGTAATTAGATTCATCATTGTAGAAGATTTAATATAATTGTAGAATTACGAGAATCTTAAAAAAGACGTTTTTTATCAAGAAAATGAATTCAAATTACTTGAAATAGCTTAAAAACACTTCATTTATTTATTGCAATCAAGATATTAAATATTAAAAATCTCTCTGTAATTATCAAAATCCTTAACAATACAGCATTACTAATATAACCAGTTATTACCTGGTCGATAGATTTTTCTTTTTGCACAGATTTGCAGGACATAATGTTCAGTTAAATGTAGGTTTTTTCTTGTCTTATTAATTAATGCTATGGTTGTAATTAAAAATTTTCTAATTTACTCACTCATTCTTATTTTCTGATTGAAAGTTAAAACTTACCGTAATTATTTACTATCCCGGAATAATGTACATTATTAACCTTATATGTGTTTTTTTACCCAAATTGCGGAGAAGGCAAACATTTTACGAAAAAATGTTTTAAACAAAAGTTTCAAAAAAAATAAAATAAACATTTTTTATATTTGAATTTATTAGTTTAAATGTTGGATCGAAGATCTATTGGACCCGATAGACTGATTTTGATCATTCGGCCAATATTAGGCAGCACTCCACCTTAAGTGCAAAGAAGGGATTTTTTACAATTATGTCGAAATAATAATATCGAAACGAATTAAAAATCCCATTTTAATTTAAAACAGCTTTATTACAAGAAATACGAAATTTCTAATTGTTTTACTTAAATGATATTTTTAAATTTATGGAAAAGTTGGGTTACTTAAATATTTTATGAATATTTTGTTGGATTCATTTCAAAATATTTTATAAACATCTTTTGTCAAAGAACTGTTTTCTAATAATAATTTATCAAATTCTAGACTTTCCAAAAAACATAATTATAGGATAGGATCACTAATAATTTTCGCTCCAAATAAGATAACTGTTGTAAAAATGGAGTTTTAACTCTAAAGCAGATCAATTTATTAAAATTACTAAAATCTGAAATAAAATTGGCACAATCAAACACTGTAAACATTTTTAAATAAACTTAAATTTATTTATGAAAAAAAAAACAATTTTCAAAAATTTTAATACATTGTCATTAATGGTTATGATATCGTAAAAGCTTTACAAACTTTATTCAATAATAACATCTTTAAATGTAATTTCAACATATTATTCTATATTATATACTTTATTGATTGGTCTAAGTCTGTTATATCGTTACGTCAGTTCGGAGTCTGCCTTTAACTTATACTTTAAAATGTCCAGAAAACACTTGCCTAAATTTCATTACATTCACATGTCCAAACAAATCATATTAAATATCAAGCACAATTTTTACCATCTACAATAAATATTAAAGAAATTTACGCACAATTTTTTCATAATTTCACGTCGCTTTTTTCCATCTCTTGATTTCTTCGCAGCTATATTATTCGCTTCACGTCTCTTCCAATATGTGGGATCCTTTATTGCGAAATTGGTTTTTGTTGATCGTGCCATTTTTGGATTTGTAACAACTGCATTTTCCGGCTTCTTTAATTCGATTTCCATATATTGATTCAATTGATCCAATAAGATTTCCCATGCAGCATCATCAAGACATTTTACTTTCGAAACGCCTGGCACGTTAAACATCACATAATTCTTGTCGAGTGGTTCGAACTGTTCTTGAATTTCGAGTTTAATTTTTTTCGATGGATTAGAATCCGATGGATCACTTAATCGACGTTTAGTCCCAGAAATTGGTTCATCAATTAATGGCTTTTCTTCTTTGATCGGAATATTTTCCGTTTCAATTGATTCAACTTTAACTTTTAAATCATTTTCGATTTCAACGAGTTTTTGCCATTTCATCGTCATTAATGCCAAAACAGTTTCCAGTTCATCTAAACTTAATTCTTGAATCCGTTTCGTAATTTCTTGAAGTGCCGAATCTTCAATTATAATTTTACCTGGAGATAATGGTTCTTGTTTAATATCCTTTACATCAATTAGATTTGAATTATAAGACATTTCTTCCCCAAAAATTAATTTCTTGGCAAATTTTTTAGCAGAATTACTTCTACGCTGTCTTCTTGATTGCGACGAATTGTCATTAATAATTGAGGAAGTTGGCGTTTTTTTAATTTCCAAAGCATAGCCGGTTTCTTTTACAGCTCCACCATTATTTATTCCACATAATTGCTCTCCATTTTCACAATTCACTAATTTATCCATATTGAAACTTGTAATTAATCGAAATAATTGTAAAAACTATATTTCATTGAATAAAATATAATTCTTTTAAGTTTATCTCTTGACTCGACACTAGTCTAATCTGATCTAATTATAAAGTTTGAAAATTTCGTATTTATATCAAGTTGGAATATTGCAAATTTCCTGATTGGCCAATCAAAATGCAATATTCAAAATTGTAATTGATTTTTTAAGATAATTAGATAACAGACTCTTTAAAATTCGTTGAAAGGTATGTAATATAATTTTGAGAGGATTATCCGAAATAATTGTAACTGCCCATTTTAACCAGTGGTAAAAATATGTACATTTTATGATCCTTTGCTGCTTAAAAATGGGATTAACTATTGCGTGGGGGTAATAAAAAAAAAATTTACTTATTTCACAAAATAGGTATGTTGTTGATAATTGCAATATTTTTGAAAGGGACAACACTCCACAAATAACGATTTGAAAAGAAATAATAATTGCAAATTTTGTTTTTTTTTTTCACTATTTTGTTACAAGAAAAACTTTATATGAATTTATAATGAGGATTTTTTTAAAAATAGTATGCAAGAAAATATAGAAAACAATAAAACTATTGATATTACCTATCATAGAATTCAGAAAATGAGACAATCTCGTTTCTTTATAAGGCGCTAGTCTTATAATATTTCTGATTGATTTTAAAGATAAAAAAATCAGTTTATTAATTAGTTTGTTTAAAAACAATTATTATCATGAAAGGGTATTTATTATTTTTTGGTTATTTCTAAAGGTGTATATTGTTATTATTATGAACTTCATTTTGCTTTGTTTTGCTTAAAAATCCAATCATTTATTTATTTCTATTATTATTGTTGTTTAAATAAATTTTATTAATTTATTAGTTGTTCCATTTATCATGCTTTATTAAATATTTGGTACTGTTATTATTTTTGTTGTATTAATGTCTCTATTGCACTATCATGTTTTTACATACATCAAGATCTTTGTAAACAATGTATTTTTGGTCATTCGGAATTAATTTATAATAAAAATTTGATATGTGTAGATTTCACATCAAAGTAAGGCTTAGATGTATAAATGAACTTTAAACTTATATGATATTTTATCGCCAAATTGATATTTTCAGTGCAAAAGGGTGCTAATATTCAAACATGATATCCTAAAATTTAAATCGGGTTACTTATATATTTTATGAATTCATTATAAAATATAAAGAAACATCTATCGTCAAATTTCTAAACACAGTTTATATTTATTTATCAAATTCTAATTTATTAATTTTCATAATTATTAATCGAATTCCAGAAAACCTTCTCACACGTAACTTGAATTTCCTTAAAAACACTTATAGGATACAATTACTGAAACCTTTGGCAATTTTCGCTCCAAAAGACTGATGGAATTTTAACTCTTAAGCAGATCAATTTATTAAAAGACAACAGTTTACTTTAGTTTCAAAAGTAGACTGTATTCAATTGAAAAATGAAGATTTAACATCTGAAATAAAATTTGAAAAATCAAACAATGTAAAAATTTGTAATTAAACTTAATTAAATTTATTTATGAAAAATAGCAAATATAAAAAATTTTAATGCATCGTCATAAAAGCTTAACAAACTAAATCTGTACACAAGTTAATACAAATATTTTAATGTTAATATTATCTTAAAAGTATGTTTTTTAACTTATAATTTAATAGGTCTAGAAAACATTTTCCACACCTTAACTAATATTAGTCAATTTAAATTTCTAAGCACTCTGCTCTAGTCATTGCCGTAGTTTTTTCTGTGCTTGAAACCAATATTCATTGTAAATGGTTAAGAGCAGAGTACTTAGAAATTTAAAAATACTTTTAAGATATTATTAACATTTAAATGTTTGTATTAACTTGTATATAGTTTTAGTTTGTTAAGCTTGACGATGCATTTAAATTTTGTATATTTGCTATTTTTCATAAATAAATTAGAATTGAATTAAAAATTTTAACAGTGTTTGATTTTTCCTTTTTTTATTTCAGATATTAGTAAAATATTCATATTCCGATTGAATACAGTCTACTTTAGAAACAAAACTAACTGTTGACTTTTAATAAATTGAGCGTATCTTTTGGAGCGAAAATTGTCAATTATTGGGAAATTCAAGTAACAATTGAGAAGGTTTTCTGAATTCGTTTAATAATTATATAATATTTAATAAATAATTATTAAACGAATAAATCTTTGTTTTTTGTCTAGAAAATTTTTTAAATAATTAGAATATGATACATAAAAAAAAAGTGTTTAGATATTTCACAAAATATGTTTCTTAAAATTTTAAAATGAATTTAACAAATTATTCATTTAAGTACCAATTGCCAAATAAAGGATGAAACTGTACATAAATTTAATATTTGTATTCAGTTTATAAATATGATATTTAAAAAATAACCCAGGAAAGTGTTTATCACGGAATTATGGTTAGTAATTCCTGAAATTATATTTACAGTTTAATTTTATCCCGGAATTAGAGACTAACTCGGCTTGATGAAAATTGACATTTAATACTATAAACTAGAGACTTGGTTACCAAAAAATGTTTCCAAACTAATTTTTAATAATCATTTTTTATTAAAAAAAAAAAAAAATTTTTGATATGAAAGAAATTTATATTTAATTTGTTAATCATACCCTATGTACGTAATGTCTAAACATCGTATAATTATGTACATTTAACTTAATTCAAAGCTACTTGAAGGATTTTGATGAAATTAATACAGCTTGTTGTAAAAATAAAAATATTGTTTGAAATATTGGTTGAAGGATTTTAATTTTTGTGAAAAAAAGCGTCTCGAAAACCGTGCCCAGAGTAAATTTTTAAAACATATAAACTAAATTATGACGAATAATATCCCGAATTGATATCAGATTGCATTTTAACAATTTTCCTTATAAGTTGATTTTTCATAAATATTTATTTAGAAAATCATTTGTTTAATTATTTTTTCAAAAATGTTGTAATTACAAATGAAATTTAATTAACGAGACGTTTATATAATTGATATAAAATTAATTATATATAGTATTTTTTTTTTATTTAAATAAATAATGTTAACGATGATTTTTAGTTAAAAATTTATAAACTAATTAATAATGTACATTTTATTAATTAAAAAATAATAATATATATTATTTATTAGTTATAAATAAATAAAGTCACTAGATTTTAATTAGTTTAATTATTATTTATTTACAATTAAAATACTGCCACAGGGTCTTTCATAGTATATTTTATTAAAATAATCAATTATGACAGGAAAACTTAACTATTCGATAAAGTGGAACAAAATATAATAATATTGGAAAAGTTTTTCTCATTTTGAATAATTGCCGTATCTTTAAGGATACAGATACAAAATGGTATGATCGAAGAATTTTCTTAAAAAAAATACCAATTATGAAGATACTTTTGTTAGATAATTAATCTATATTCGGAATCAACCTAATTTGGGAGATTCCAGAGAAGACATGTTGAATTTTTTACAATGTTTGTTGAATAATATACTTTTTAAGGATTTGAAAAATCAAAAGAAATATCCATTTTTGAAGTAATACTTCTTTAGACGCGTTATGAAAAAATGATGAGAGTGAATTTCGATTTCTTGCCCTAATATCCTAGATCAAAATGAACGTATGAATTAGCTGGTCGTAATGATCCTCCGAGGGGATGTTAATCGTTCGTTTCTAATTTGATGAATCGTCGCTAATTCTGTGACGTACAAACCGTCACCAAATTTAGCAACGAGTAACATCTCTTCAGAGAATACTTTGTAGTCGAAATACGTATTAATATAATACAAAACATTTTTATCCTTTCATACACTTTTTTGTATTAAAAATAAGTATTTCAAGTATAAATAATATTCATCAGTGGCTATTGATTTGAATCACTTGTTTATCACTTCGAAATAATAATTTAATTCATTCTTCCATACAAAAATTGCTTTCACAAGCAAAAATTTTTGACATTTAAATGAAAACCAAAAATATTATTATCTGTTTATCTACTTAGTTTGTTTTTAACACTAATGAAAACACTCCTTAATAATTATTTCACGCCTTAGATCAGATTAGAAGCCTTAAAAAATGATAAAAAGTGGAAGAAATGTAGGATGAAACCCATTGGAAACGCAAGATAATATGATAAAAATGAAAGGAAAAATAAATTACGGGCGATCTGAGATCGGTAAGCAGAAGGTAGTAAGTTTTTTAGGGTAAAACACGGTTAATTTCGATTTCCGGCAAAACTACAAATCTTATGGAAAAAATTTAAATGGCAAAGTTGTAGGTAATAAAAAGATCTACAACTTTTGTATTTTCACTTTATTCACATAACCTCAAAATTTTTCGATTGAAAATTATTGTGCTTTTTCGATATTTATTAAAAATAAGATGAAAAATCGATATTTTAAATCAAAAAAATTACAGTGTATTTGGAACATAAAAAGGTAAGTTTTCACCCAATTTCGTAGAAAAAAAATATAAAAACCAAAAACTCGGTTATTTCAATTTCTCACATAAAAAAAAAAAAATTTTTTCAAATTTAATATTTATCTTTTAATGCAAATAGTTTTTTGAACTGTGCCTTCAACCCACATACATAATACGCTCTTTTTACAGTACCCATGTATAATAGTGTGTTGCACTATATTCAAATGAAAACACATAAAATATAGAATAAAATATTTCTATTCTAGGTTGTACTATACCGACCATAGCCATGCTGTTCGTAGTATATGATATTTATTCGTAGAAATAAATATTATACATACATACAAACATATATAAGTTAGATTTGTAATTAAATTGAAATTGAATATTTAATTAAAGCATAAATCCATACACAAAATCATAAACACTAACAATCATAATAACAAAGTCCACCCACACCCCAAATATACATTATTATACAGAATGTTTGAGAATTAAGAATATTTAAATGTAAAAATTGGTACATTCATTTCTAATTTTGCTTAAAACTAAGATTATTATCAGTTTGAAAATGTTTATATTGGATGAAACATGCCATTATATTTTGTATTATTGATTTTTGTACTATTTATGATTTAATATTAATAAAATGCACTAAACATGTAGTACAGGCATTTATGAAAAGTTACGGTAATAGGAACGATGTCAAAATTTCAAATCGATATCTACTGTCTATGTTATCACGGATAGGAAAACGAAACTAGAATATTTTTCTCGATTCTATGATATCGTTCCAAACTTTACCCTAATTTCAATATACCCTTAGAATTTTTCCAATCCAATTATCGTACTATTTGGATTGAATTTCGATACTAGTCAACCTTAAACAATTACTAAAAACTTTTCAACCTTAAACAATTTACGCTCCAAAAGATACCATCATTATATTATAAGTAAACAGTTTACTTTAGTTTCAAAAGTAGACTGTATTCAATCGTAATATGAATATTTTACTAATATCTGAAATAAAAATAGAAAAATCAAACACTGTTAAAATTTTTAATTAAATTCTAATTTATTTATGAAAAATAGCAAATATACAAAATTTAAATGCATCGTCAAGCTTAACAAACTAAAACTATATACAAGTTAATACTAATATTTAAACGTTAATAATATCTTAAAAGTATTTTTAAATTTCTAAGTACTCTCTTAACCATTTACAATGAATATTGGTTCAGGCACAGAAAAAACTACGGCACAATTTTCTGATAATATCACGTCGTTTTCTCGCATCACTTGATTTCTTCTTTAATTCGATTACCATATATTGATTCAACTGCTCCAATACGATTTCCCATTGAGCATCGTCAAATGATTCTAAATGCGAAACCCTTGGTACATTTAACAACACATAATTCTTATCGAGTGGTTCGAACTGTTCTTGAATATTTACCAAAGTTTCGCTATGCTCAAGTTTAATGTCTTTCCATGGATTTGGATACGATGCAGTTGGGTACGATGGGTCACTTAATCGCCTCTTGGCTCCGAAAATTGGTTCACCAACGAATGAATCTTCATCTTTTATCGGAAAGTCCTTCGTTTCAATGGACTCAAAGTCCTTCTTTTCGATTTCGGCGCGTTTTTGCATTTCATTCCTCATAAAGGCAAAAGCGTTTTCCAAATCTTCAAAACTCATTTCTTGCATCTGTTTCTTAATTTCTTCATTTCGCGAATCGTCAATTTTAATTTCACTTGGATATAATGGTTCTCGTTTAATGTCCTCCTTTCCATCATCAGCATTTGAATTACAATACGTTTCTTCATCAAAAGCTGAGTAGCTAGAAGCTGGAGATGATGGTTCCCGTTTAATGTACTCCTTTCCATCATCAGCATTTGAATTATAATACATTTCTTCATCAAAATCTGAGTAGCTAGTACCTGGAGATGATGGTTCCCGTTTAATGTACTCCTTTCCATCATCAGCATTTGAATTATAATACATTTCTTCATCAAAATCTGAGTAGCTAGTAGCTGGAGATGATGGTTCTCGTTTAATGTACTCCTTTCCATCATCAGCATTTGAATTATAATACGTTTCTTCATCAACATCTGAGTAGCTAGTAGCTGGAGATGATGGTTCCCGTTTAATGTACTCCTTTCCATCATCAGCATTTGAATTATAATACATTTCTTCATCAAAATCTGAGTAGCTAGTAGCTGGAGATGATGGTTCTCGTTTAATGTACTCCTTTCCATCATCAGCATTTGAATTATAATACGTTTCTTCATCAACATCTGAGTAGCTAGTAGCTGGAGATGATGGTTCCCGTTTAATGTACTCCTTTCCATCATCAGCATTTGAATTATAATACATTTCTTCATCAAAATCTGAGTAGCTAGTAGCTGGAGATGATGGTTTTTGTTTAATGTCTTCCTTTCCATCATCAGCATTTGAAATATTATACATTTCTTCATCAAAATCTGAGTAGCTAGTAGCTGGAGATAATGGTTCCCGTTTAATGTCCTCCTTTTCATCATCAGCATTTGAATTATAATACGTTTCTTCATCAAAAGCGACTCTCTTGGTATATTTTTCTTCAGAATTTCTTCTTTTACGTTTTCGTCTTGATTTTCCATTATTTTTAATAACTGGAGAAGTCGACAATTTTTTATTTTCCAAATCAATGTCTGTTTCTTCTACTGCTCCTCCATTATTTAATCCACATAATTGCTCTCCATTTTCGCAAATCACTAATTCAGCCATATTGAAACTTGTAATTAATCGAAATAAATGTAAAAACTATATTTTATTGAATAAAATATATTTCTTTTAAGTTTATCTCTTGACTCGACACTTGTCTAATCTGATCTAATAATTAAGTTTGAAAATTTCATATTTATATCAAGTTTGAAAATGGCAAATTGGCCAATCAAAATTCATTATTCAAAATTGTAACTGATTTTTTAAGATAATTAGGTAACTGACTGTATAAGATTGGATAAAAGGTATGTAATACAATTATTCAATTAAAACTGACCTTTTTAGCTCGTGGTCGGTAATCGGTTTGTGTAATCCTTTGATGAATAAAAATGGGATTATCTAGTACTCAGAGGTAGAGGTAATAAAAAATAGATTCACTTTTATTAAAAATATCCTTGTAATTTTTTTTTTTTGAATAGGTAATAAAATACCTGAGGGTTTTCCTTTTTTTTTTTTTTTTGCAAATAACTAAAAATATTTTGTAGATATTTGAAAAATTCATAATTTTATTGATTGACATTTGTATCCGAGTTGTGAAAAACTTTTATTTACAAGCTTTAAAAAAACCGTATATGAAAACCAACCTGTAAAATAACCAACATTTCTTATCGTCATCACCTAGAACCACACTTGTCAATAAAACGTTAATTATCTATGATCACTAAGAATGACTTTTATACAATTTTGGTATTAGCATGAACATATTTATATGCATTTCTATATAGAAATACATTCAAATGGAATTCAGAAGCCACCTAGTTTCCCCATCTCCCATTCTACCATCGTAATAAATAATGTACATTGCATTATAATAATAATAATCGTAGCTGTAATGTTGTATACAAAAGTTGTATATTATTGTATTTTCTAGTATAGTAGAAAATATACGAACGAATGCATATGAAATGAAATACTATTAAACAATTCATATCTGGTAACCACTTGTCCACATGTTCGAGAGGCAGGAGCTAGTGATGAGGAGCTATGGCGGCTGGTTGCTACCTCACTTCTTATGAATCTATTGTTTTATATGAACCAACAAAACTGTATTGGCTATACGAACGCAATCCAGGGATTTAAATGAAACCACTCATCATCTTTTTTTTTTTTTGTTTGCATGCATCTCTTATAGTTTTACTCTTAGTTGTATCGACGCCTAAACATTTTGGTTTGTTGAAATGATCCACTAATTTAAATCGACCATAGAGAAGCGTCTATAAATTGTAAAGTTACGCTGAATCTTACAACTATGTAATTTTTATATACATGCATTTTTTAGTACGATGAAAATAGTTCTTCAAAGGGAACGAACCGCAACATCACGAAGAAATGATCAAAGTGAAAAATATATTATTAATTTACAGGAGCCGATAGCTATTATTATTTTTTTTAAATATTTTATTATAAGATATGTTTTAAAATGTTGCGGTAAAATATTGTTAGCCATCTAAATTCGTCATCAAGTGATTAAATTACACTATTATTTAAATTTTAATGACATTTTTTTCATTTGGAAAATTTCAAAAGTCGAAATATGAAATTTTTGATAAAAATAAAATTTGAGCTAAATTTTTTTTCTCAAAGTACCTTTAAAGAAACTAGTTTTCATTTGGATCATTTCATCTAGTGGATCATTTTCATGGACCATTATGTACAATAGTAAATTCAATGCTACCCAACCAATCTTGACTATTACAATATCATCAAGCAGAAAAAAAAAGAGAAAGGCAAAAATTCAAAGCATAAAAAACAAAAGACTACACACGAACGAATGACTATTACAACTATATACCTACATAGAAACCCTTATTGTGTGAACTACACATCCACCCCGTCTCTCCCTACAACTTGTACATACATACATAGTATGTATTCCCTTTTCTCCTGTCTCATATCACAATGAAATGAATAAGAGGAAGAGTGGGAAGTAGAAGCTCGCTTGCTTGCTTTATACGCTTTATAAAAGTAGTGATTTCACTAAAATGCTGTGATTGTAAAATTTTTTTTTACTCAATTTAAAGTATAATTTATATGTCGAGTGATTTTTATTGATACAGCAAATTTGTGTGTGACATTTAGAGCTTTGCGCTTGTTGTATAAGCTCTCTTTGTGTGCAAGAATTTCTTTATGTTATATTTAACCTCTATGCTCAGGTAATAATTAGGTTACTTTTCAGGTGTCGAATTAATATTAAGAAAATTCGTTTGTTATAATAAAAAAATATCAATGAAGTTCTGAGTATCTTCTGTATGTAGAATTTTTACTACCTGTAATTGTAGCTGATTCGAAAAACTCAAATCTACAAGATAAATTACACAAAAATAATGGAAATTTGTCAAACAAGATAAAAATTTACAGGCAGACGTATAAAGTATAAAGCCTCACATACGTATGAATATTTTACAAATTCTCACTTGAATTATGTTACAAATCCGATTATCATTTACCATCAATTCCATCGTGACCAAAATCAATAAATTTAAAATTCTTATAATATCTAATACTTCTTCTTTAATAAGTCTTCGCACTTTTACTATGTATTGAAGTACTAAATGAGCATTCATTGTTTTGAAATATATAAACGACTACAGCAAAGCCATGAGCTTCCCTTGGTTGCGCCATAACATCAAAACGACTATTAATATTCCTTTAATCTTTTTTACTTCGTTTTCATTTAAACATTATGTATACGAAATTTCATAACATTTGGATAAGTATTTTTTGAGTTATTTGTGCTCGAAAATTGAATGTAATTCAATTATGTTTTGTGTCAATTTTTCTTAAAGACTATGTACTTGATCTATTTCTATATTGCCTACACATGGAGGTGTTTTGGTGAGTGTCCACACTAAAATAAATTTTTTTGTAATAAATTTTTTTTGTCTTTTTGTCTTTTGTTGCTTTGTATCTTTATTTAAAGTATAAACGTTTAGATGGATGCATAAACGAGAGGCGGAATAAATTTTTTTGTTATATTTTATTATATTTTTGTGCCAAATGTCAATGACCATTTATAATTTTCATAATTGTCCTTATTAATGTAATTTTTTTTTTTTTATGGACCTTATAAAAGTTTTTATGTACACTTTTGATCAAACAAATTTGAACCAAGTAAAATGAAGCAGATAATGTGAGGATGCTACTTATAAGATTGTTTTAGGACATTTATTTCAAACTTAAAGTACAGTCTTTAAGATGTTTTCCAGATTTTTGTGTGCGGATTACTCTAAATCCAAAAAGAAAAAAAAGGACTTCAAAGGACTGATTAAATAAAATCTAAACTATTTGAAAATAAAAGCTTAAAGTTGATTAAAACATAATACTGAAGCGCCCTCCATTATGTAAAATTTTTCAATTTTTGAAATTCGAAGTGTTTTAAAATTTGGTATACACAATATTGACATGAATATGGAATGCTTGACTAAGAGTTTTTTCAAAAAAATATTTCAAAATAAAAAATTAAATTTTGATTTTTAACTAAGAAATGTTTTTCGGGAAAGTTTCTCCGACAATATATCTCATGAAATCCTCTCAGGACAATTACAAAACTAAAATTTATTCTACATATTACAGAATAAACCGGAATTTATGAAACTGTCAAAACATTTGTATTTCGATTTTCTCAGGCCAAATAATATTGTTGAATTGATTACTAAGAAATACATTATCCCAGTTCCATCCACACATTTGCCCCCAGTTGTGTAGATTTGGAGAATAACTTCGTTTCGTAAAAATTAACACTCTTGTTTCTGAGCGTTTTATGTATAGCACTGAAAATAAAATTTCGCATATACATTTCTCAATATATTTCAAATATTTTTTTCATTTCGAAAAAGAATTCTCGTCCAACAAAGTGTTTACTGAATTTTTTATGCTGTACTTAATAAAATTGCCCATTTCTTAATATTTTCCGCCCATCAATTCGCACCTTCATAAAATCTCTTGAATAAAACACTTTTATTCTGAACCCTTTATATTGCCAACTTCCCTCACCAATTGACAGACATTTTTCCTTTTTTTTTATAGTTGGCCGGTGATTGAAGTGAATTGTAAGTACTTAATAGTTGATATTGTCTTAAGGGACCACGTTTTTTATCGTACATATAATTACCATAACCATCCATTGTGTACGTACAAACGTACGTGTGTCTATGTTTTATAATATGGCATCGTTGAGAAATTGGGCATTTGGGTATTAAAGACATTGAAGTGTGTAAACATTGCTTGTAATTTGTTACTATAGCATGCATATCATTCATACCCAGTAGTGTCTATGATGGTTCTAAAGCCTACCCTAATTTTTTTCCTAGTAAAAATAAAAGAGGTAATTGCTTGGATTAAGAATTATACCATGTGTTTTTCAGACAACTATTTTGATGTCGATAATTCGCAAAAGCTCTTACTTGGTAAAAATTTTCTGTTTTTAAGAATATTCTCGAATATTGAGAATCGTATTTAAAGCTTAGGCAAGGCGGTTTGAAGACGACCTTGGCCCGAGACGATATGGCGCCTTTTTTCTTTTGTAAGTATATGTAATGTGACATGAGGCCACCGGTCAAATTATGCCGGACGAACAGCCCCATGTCAGGCAGGACGGAAAGTAGAAAAACATTGAAATGTTAAAATTAAATTTAGAATGACAAAAATGAAAAAAAAATCTAAATTCGTAAATAAATAATATGCAAACATTTAAAAAAAAAGATTTTTGAAAAATCTTTTTGTTAGATATTTCAAATTTTAGTACTAGCCTGATTAATTATTTTAACAAAGAAATTTTACCCTCAAAATGGTACTATGTTTCGATAGAAACAGCGCAATAAAATAAACTTTAAAATTTGATCTTACACAGTTTATAGAAACCCCAATTGATTTTTAATTTTAGTCATCTTGAAAACCGAACTTATTCTCGAAATAATTGTGTTGCAATTAAATAAAAATTTTTACAAGAATTTCAAACATTTTACACTATTTAATTAAAATATTCAAAAAGAGTTTTTAACAAAACACTCTATACATTGTTTTAAGTTCAAATTAGTTAAATCTACCATAACGATCACTAAACAGAATTTCCTCGTGTAATTATCCTCGCTTGGTGGTTAATTTTTCTTTATTTTATTCTTTTTTTTTTAGTTGATGACATTTTGACTTGTTTTGGCAAGAAGAATAGTAGTAAGTACTTGGTCGTCATTAAAATAATGTGACAATTGTTATCGAGATTTTATGTTGAACTTGATGGTTTAATTACATGCTACTAAGTTTTACAGGAAGTAATTTTTTATACAAACATGAAATACAGTAACTAAATGAGTTAATTATTTATATACACCGACACAATATACGCTAATTATGTACTTATAAAATTAGTTGCCTTTTTTGACTTGAGTAAGCAATTCTTATGTACTTTGGATATCAAAAATAAAGTAAAAATGTAGACAAAATTCGTATCTTTATTGTAATTAATGAAACGAATACTCACGAAAATTGAAATATATTCAGTTTCGAAATTTGTTAGTAACAAAATTAATTTTAAAGCGTTAAACATAATTTCAATAATACCCTGGCGGCACTTTTAAAATGCTTTCAAATTTAAAAAAACGGGCGGTAATATTCACGTTTTTAAAAAAAAAAAATTATTGATAATGATTTATGACTGTAATAAAAACTGCAAGAGATTTCAAAAAATTGATATGTGGTTTAATTATTCTTAGTCGAACAACTATTTCCTCCACCAAAATTCTGGAAAGGTGTTCTTTTTAACAGCGTCCAAATTTATTTTATTCTAATAAAAAAAAATTGTTCTAAAAGAAATATAAAAATTATTTTGACCGACAAGCGATTAAAGAGGGAATATCGTATTTCACAACTTGACAAATCATTTTTTTTTTTTAATTTAATTTCGAAACCTATGTTTGTATGATTGAAAACAAAATGAATAATTGTTAATGAACAAGTGAAGATAACAACTAATAGAGTAAATTGTATAAATACTCGACGTATGATTGAATATTATTGTTTGAGTTTGTTTTTAACTGGCATTCATAAAATACTATAAATATCCGATCTAAACGGTTATATATGTATGTCGTGTATAAATTCACCATTCACCGCATTTTTATCTAGCTTCAAGAAAGAGAACGCTTTGTTTTCATAGATTTGATGAAAAAATCCTTAAAAATTTGGTCAATTGTATAAAATCAAGAATATAATATTTAAAAAATCTTATTAAAACTATTTTTGTTAAAAAACTTTTCAAATAATACAAAACTTTATTTATTGTGCG
The DNA here is from genome assembly GCA_020423425.1 of Chrysopa pallens. Classification (NCBI taxonomy): domain Eukaryota; kingdom Metazoa; phylum Arthropoda; class Insecta; order Neuroptera; family Chrysopidae; genus Chrysopa; species Chrysopa pallens. Next base: position 80,789,635 of record CM035593.1, read on the forward strand.
CAAGTCTTAAGCAAAAAAAATAAGGAAGTTTAAAGAGGAACAAAAAAAAGATTCATCTCATATAAAAGTTTTTTTCTAGAATGCATAACAGCATATGCTAGCAATAGCTCTAGATTGAATATATATATTATATATACTCTCGATGATTGTCTGTCTGTACAAAGACAGACTAAAACACAGACTACAGACTACAACATACACCAAAAACTAGAAATATCAAAAAGTTTCTGGACATAGAGTGAAGTGAATGAGTTGAGAAGTTTTAGTTGAAATAAATAATAGACTCAACTGACTGAAAACTTTCTCAATTATTTTATATACAGCACATACACACAGACAATAAACGATTTCCAACATCACATCCAATTCATCCAATACCATTATTAGTTAAAGACCGAGTTGAGTTGCTGTCCACAAAAACTTTTCACTTTATACAAATCAAAATAGCTAAACAATTTGTAGTGAATATGCATTTTAGCAACAGATCAAGAATTTATTGGAGGCAAAGATTTTATCTCGGATAAATAGAAATTCAACGAATATACACTGACAATATTCCAATTTTCTGTTAAAATTGTTTTCTTCTCAATACCCACAATAATCAATTTTGGTAAAATTCAAGCCATTGATGCAAAACTACATTATGCACCTACTTACAAAATTTCATCAAAATCGGATGAATGGTTCGAATGAAAATACCCGTTATCAAATATATTTACTTATATTGGTATATTTTAAATAACAAATGTAAACTTACACCATTCACTCAGACAAACGGTTCACAAGATTTCAGTATTTGTGGAAAAATAAAAGAAGTTTCGAACGATATATCCGTTAGACCTGGAACCGTAATTGATTGATATTTCTAAAGTGGGACAAATTTCTAAATATTTGTTTATTCATTTACAGTTAGGCGCGTACGCATAAAATGAATTTCACAGTCCGAGAGACCGATGGCCATAAAACTAAAATTAAAATTCAGTCATTTTAAAATTTCGACAATTTGAAATAGGGGCAAAAAAATTATTGATTTTAATCAGGATAACAAATTAAAAGATTTGTATTTAAAATTTTTTGCTCTACATATTTCTCTTTTTAAATTTTTTTCTAGTTAATTTTCTAGGCTAATTTTTGAAAAAAGGTGGCTTCCAAAAAATGCATACAATGATTCACTGATGAAAAAAATTTAAAGCTTATATAGATGTCGTTATTCAAATCGCCCACGCGTAGTCGGCTAAATTTATAGTCGGTACAGCTCTAATACATTTTCTAATAGTTTTCGTTGAGCATACAACAGCTTTCTATATCGAAATAGAATGTACTAATAACAGTTATTAGTATCATCATATGTGAGAATTTACAAAACTAAACAATTCCATCAGTTTAAAAGCTGTGTTATGTTGTGATGACTGTATTCATTTATCAACATGGTCGGAGTTCATCATCATTTACCTTTTAATAAAATACTTACTTTTTACAAATATACAAATGAATAATAATCATTGTCATTGTCTGGCTTGGCCAGCGCTGACGATATGCATTATGTGGAAAATGTCTGCATTTCAATGTTAAGCATTTGTGGTTTGATAAATTCTATATTATGGCTAGACATTATTCAAAGTCATTTCATATTTAAAACTATATTGATGGCACAAAAACTAAAATCATCAGGCAAAGAGTTTATTATAAGCTGCATGCAGCTAAGAAACGGCAAATCTGTATAAAGAAGTACTTAGAGACAAAGTAATCAACTACCAGAATCTTTTATACCTTTATTTAATTAAATAAAATACCTTTATTTATTATATATTTTATTATTTACAAGATTTAAATTTTATTATTGAAATCTAAAAAAAAAAAAAAAAAAACAATTAAGAATATAACAACGAAGAGAGTTAATTGTTTAAATACATATGATTGAATTTAATTGTTTGGGCTATATTTAATAAGCATTCATAAAATACCCAGTCTATACAGTTATAAATGTATAATGATTAATGTGTTTTTTAACTAAGTTAAGGCTAAAATTGTGGAGAACGCATACATTTTACGAAAAAATGTTTCAAAAGTTATTTATTTCACAAATTTTTTATTTGAACTTTTCTTTACAGTTTCAGAGTTGTGTAAAGGATCCGTTAGACCCAATAGACTGATTTTGTTCATTATGAGCTTAAACTCACTTTTTATATAGAATACGTCATCAAAATTTAAGTACGCTATCTTTTTTTGGTTTTTTCGGTATAGTGATGACGGACGGATGGATTGACAGTCGGAAATGGACTAATTAAGTGTTTCTATGAACACCTATACCAAAATTTTAGGGTCAATATTAGATAGCGTTACCGAATTCATAATAAAAATAATATAATCTGATATATTATATATATAGAGTATACAAATTATAAACATGTAATAAAATACTTATACCATAAAAGGTATCATAAAATAAGGTCTTTTGTCGCTACCTACTCTCAAATGATATGTCAACAAAATATACAACAATTAACAGGTAGTATTTTAAGTTACAATATATCTGCAAAATTGAAATAGCCAAGGTTATTACGAAAATTAAAGCAATCCAACGAAATTTAGTACAATATCAAAACATTAGGTGATTGAATACAAATAATTGTTTTTTAAAAAAAAAAAAACATAATGCTTCTTATACCCAACGCTCTGTTTCTAAATGATGCATTATGAACCATATATTATGTTGTATACATGTACATTTAACAGTTGAGTGAGGTATTTTTTATTACAAAGTGACAAGACTGAGTATTTAACATACATGCTGTGATCAGTGAATTGTAATTTCCTATATGCATCTATTTTGCTTGTCGTCTCTTGACTGTGTCTAGTTTATATTTGTAGTAAAATGATAGTAAAATTTACTATTTTATGTCTAATAAATATAGAAAATTGTAAAGTAATACAAGGTTATAATAATAAATTGTTAAAATTTTGCAATTAATAGCGAGATATTAAATTTTTTTATACTTTATCTCAAAGTGAATAAAGAATTTGACCCTATGACTTAGTTTGTCCAATAGAAGCAATAAATTATACTCTCACGCAATAATTAAGTTGCGGCATTAAACTTGGAGAAAAAATGGTTGTTTTTTAAAAAAAAAAAAAAAAGGATGAAGCTGGTATAACCCAAGAAAAAATTTACTTGGCTAAAATCTATTTTGAATGAGATTAATGTATTTGGATGAGAATATAAACCAGAAATGCTATTACCAGTTTATATTGCCTATGTTTAGGGCAATTTATACCTGTTGCTAATAATCCATAGATACTTACTAACCACAGATGATGCATAATTTCACGCCTCACAACTAGGCCAGTTCTTCAAATACATGGAAATAATAAGCGCGTCATTAAAGAAGTCGTTTAAACAGGTCGAAAAAGACCTTCTTCCCAATTACTTTTCAATAAGCGGATTAATAGTGGACATAAGTATGTTTATATAAATCCGCATTAATAAATTGATCTGTACAAGAAGCGTGCTCAAGCGTGAAATTTTACCTTTTAGGCAATCTTACTCTATAAATTGAAAGTACTATATATACATGTCATATTGCTCACACACATGCGACATTTATAAACATATTGTTCATGAATCCCCTTATTAAACATGATATTATGTCTCTCTGATTTTACAAAACAGACAATAATTATTAAGTCCATATTTATAATAAGACTTGAAATATACACAAACACATAATACAGTCTTATTTCATTGTTTGTGCTACACTCGAAAATTCTATCTAATGATACTTTAAACAAACGCAAACGATGAGTTTGATGAAGACTTTATTATTTAGAACAAAAGAGAGAATTTTGGTTCATATTTTATTATTATTAGATATTATATAATAGATATATATATGCGTGTGTGTGTGGGTACTTAACTGATTGATAAAACTTATATGGGGTTGTCTTATAAAATTTTATGTATAGGGTTGTTTGGTAAATACCCTTGGGGTGTTTGTTATGGATGATTATATTCTTTGAATAAATTTTATTCAATTGTGTTTTGGGATTTTATTTTTCAAATCAGCGAATAGTTTGTGTACAGAAAATCGGTTTTTAAAATTGATATCTGCAATCGAGAAGATAAATAGATTTAAGAATGAATATTGGAAAGACAATTGTAAATATCTTAATCAATTTTTATGGATCGATTAATAAGTTTTTTGACTATTGATTTCAGAAGGATTATGTTTACTTTAACCCCGATCTGGAGACGGAGGCAGCTAATTCCAAAGCTTTCCTCAGCTACGAAATGGAAAGCCATTGTATATACCCAAGTGATTTTCTTTCCATGTTTTTTAATTCGCATATCGAAAATATAATTTTAAAAGGAAAAAATCGGAATTTCAAAGGGATAAATCTTCTTTGGCTTTAAGTGAAAAGGATATTTTCGAGTGGCTAGTGCCATCAATTGACTTAGAACGTTTATAATTGTGACAAATATACATGCCTATACCAAATATGACTTTTATTCATTTTTAACTAAATAGTTTGTTTCAGAAAATGTAAAATGTTTTCTAAGCTTGGTAAGGCTGTTATCCGAGACAGGAGCCACATTAAAGGTTACTTGGATAGTTGGATGTGATGTAAGCATGCTGGGAATGAGTTAAAATCTAAACCTTTTATATCTCCTTATATAATTAGCCCTTTAATATTATGGTAAAATTAAAAATTGCTATAGTACATCGGTCATCTTAGGCCAAATAAAATCAACAACAGCTATACATTCGGTTTAAACCAGCCGAAGGTATGGTCAAAGTCGAAGGATCGTATTAGCCGACGAAAATTGATGATCTTAAAAGAACCTGTGTCAATCGACATGGGAACTATACAAAAAAAATAACCAACTTAACATGGACGCACGATGATCTCAAAGTTAAGGGTAATTATGAGTAAGTAGAGTTTATTTTAAGATTATTTTTCACCGTATTTCAATAAAGGATAAATTTTACTGTATACTTTTTTTATAACTATATAATGCATTTTATCAAGTTATTCTTACAGAGTTTTAACATTCTGTTTCAACCGAAGGTTAGAAGTAACACCGAATTCGTCGGACACTACTAGTAACTGGCTCTGTATTTGATGTTTGTCAATCCCAGGCCAGTATCAATTATTTACAAATCAATTTCAATTGGAAAGTTTTCAATTTTATATCAACATTTTAATATTTCAAAGAGTTTGATATAATTGATTCAACATCTAATATAATATATCTTTACTTTACAGCTCTAGCTACAATCTATAAGACTCTATGATCTCATTTAAAACTCATTCTAACACCATGGTGACACAAACATACATACATACAAGTTCTGTATATAGAGTTATTTGAATTATTCGTTGATAGTTTTCACTAGATATCTAATGTCAATGTATCGTTTGTCGTTTGTCGTTTGTCGTTTGTCGTTCGTTAGTTCTATAGTACAGTATATTAAAACTTCAACAAGCTTTTGTGTAATCTAATATAAAACTCATTTCATAGTAACCATCGTATAATAAAATACATGAGAGTTGGGAAAAGCTTGTTGAACAATCATCGATACACTTTTCTTATGTAAAAGAACAAGTAATCGAAGTGCCACGATTAGTAGGAATGTACAATAATATATATAAAATAAAATGGTAGTTGATTTTATTAATTTTTTACTTTTAAAAATATAATTAAAGGTATTCCCTTGTTATTACAATTGTCAACTACCATTTTATTTTATATATATTATTGTACATTCATTTATTTGTAAATAGTAGCAAATTGTTTATGTAAAATAAATGTGTCATCCAGAAACTTCGATTGGTAATATAATATGGGGTTTTCATGGGCAATGTTATATATAACACGGTTGCCGAATATTAAAGGACACCCCTTAAGAAAAATCGAGAAAACCACAGAAATTTTTTTTCTTCCAAAATGATAAATTTGACCCGAAAAATTCAAAAATAACATCCATTTAACGACCGGGGAAGTAGTTTATAAGACATTACCTGAAACTAATTTGAAATGTTGATTTATTGTCGCATTTTCTAACTTGAACTTGTAAACTGGAAATTCAATCGTCAAATGGAGTGAATTTTAATAATTTTTAAAACAAAATTACTCTTAGAAATCCAAAAGCAAATAAATTTTTTTGAAATTTTGTTCTCTTAAAATTATGTTTCTATAATAATAAGAATATTTTATTTTGGCCTAGCATATTAAAAAAAAAAAAATTAAAAAATATTTTTTTAAATAATATTTCATTAATTTTCGACGTTGCTTTTTCTTTAGAGGTCAGTGTGAGGACAATTTGGAAGTGGGATCAGATTACATAGATACGTTACGACACACGCTACGGAATATTAGCCCAGGTGGCAGCAGTCTTGCCTTTAGTCAACATACAAAGACATAAAAGGTGGCATTTTGAAGATATGCATTTAAATGATGAAAATCATGTCTGAATGAACATCTAACTTAAAATACATCAAACATCGAACATGAAATGTAGTCGCATTTTGAAAATTTACTGATAAAAGTCGTAACTAATAAACATCTTGGTTACAATACGTCGAACATCGAACACTCAACGCAATGATTTATCTCCCGACACTTGAATACTCTCATGTTCTTGTTTCTAATAACACATCCAATGTCAAAGCTTATTATTATTATCTACAAAAAAAAAAAAAAGGAAAAACTGATTCATGTAAGAAATCGTTCGTTTTTCTTCATTCAAGTTTTTGTTTTTCAATTTAAAAAAATATACCAACCACCACCGCACCATGTTGTAGATAGATAGAAGTGAAACTTGGAAAAAATAAATGACATGGCACTGATACACAGCCAGCGTACGACACAATCTCAAAGGATTCACAGAAAAACACTATTGTCTCGCATGTTAAATGCTTGCTTGTGATTTGCGTTTGTTTTTCTAAGAAATTTGATATTGAAATTTTAATTTTGCCTTTTTGCGTGTGTGCTGTCTTCAATCTTGATGTGGTTATTTTTATATTACTAGCTGATACTCGCTGTTTCGCGATACCGTAGAAAATATATAAATATTCAGTTTAATTGTCAATTTCGTTGTATTGCGTTTTAGCCCCGTTAGGCGATGAGTTTTACATCAATTCTGTAAAAGAATGTTTATACAAAATTTGAAACATATTGGAGCATTGGAATCAAGCTGCCCCATACAAGCTTTGCTCTCGCTTTTCACCGCCTTAGGGATAGAATTCCGGAAAATAGTTTCTATTCAGATATCAGGTATTTGCTGTGGCACTGATATACTTGATTAAAGTATAAATAAATTATGGAAAATTTTTTAAAGATAGTATTCATGAAATTTAAAAAGTCTTTTGAAGGTTCAAAGTGAAACATAAATCACAGTCAAGTTTAGTAAATCCTTGTAAACAATATTTCGTACAAAAACGATTGAATTGACATGCGTATATCTATTAGCATGAAACTGTTTAAGAACGAATTCATTGCCTAATGAACCTGATTACAATTCCCTGATTCCCTGTCTCTTTCTTCTGGAAACAAATCAACATTCTGTTTCACAAGAAAATAATGATAAAAACATATATTTTTAATTACACTTACTGTATACAACTACATAAAATATATTTTACAATCAAATGAAAACTCAATGTATAATAATTATTATTGAGAAAATACATCTCTCTTCATTGAGTGAATAAATACGAATAGAAATCAACATACAGCAGTAATACAAACCCAACGATAAAAGGAAATGAAAATCAGTATAGCATGTTGATTATGATAAGAATTGATATGGGTGTGTTTGTGTGTATGTGAAAGCGTTTTGGGAAGAGACTACTAGTGGCATGATGTGGAGGCGTTGTAACATTGATGAAGGGAATAAACATTGTTGTATTCAAGGAATAAAATGGTGGGTATTATTTTGAATATTAAAGGCGTTTAGTATCTTAAATAGCTCTCTGAAATTTTTTAACAGCTCACTCAGGTGAATTATTTTTCAAAAAAAAATTAAAAGTTTAAAATTCGGCCAAGATATCAATGAAAATAATTTTGTGAAATTTATGACGTCATAAAAACCAAAATAAATTTATTTTGTTCTATTAAGCATAATTTTTATCCAATTTCGGCAAACAATGTATGAATTCATAATAAATTAATGTCAAAGTTTTTTAAATTTTGGTTAAATTAAACGTATAATAAATCTATAATAAATATTAAAATATTGAGGCTAAGGATATCAAATGTCATAAAAGGGTTGGAGAAGGCAAATTATTTATATAAAAAATGAAAAGCTTGACTCAAATTTAGTGGGTTTCAAACAAAATTTTACTCAAATCGGTTAAAGTTCGGCCAAGATATCAATAAAATTAATTTTGTGAACTTTAAGACGTCATAAAAACCAAAAATAGTTCATTTTGTTCTATTAAGCATAAATTTTATCCAATTTTGAAAAACAAAGTATGAAATCCTACTAAAGTTAGGTTATAGATTTTGAATTTTTTGTTAAATTAAACGTATCTAAAATAAATATTTAGAAAGTGAGGTTCTGGCTACAGCATTTCATATAAGGGTTAGGGTTAGCAAATTATTAATATGATAAACGAAAAATTTGACCCAAATTTAGTAGGTTTCAAAAAAAAGTTTAGTCAAATCGGTTAAACTTCAGCCAAGATATCGAAAAAATTAATTTTTGAACTTTATGACGTCATAAAAACAAACAAAAAATTAATTTAGCTCTATTAAGCACAATTTTTATCCAATTTTGGCAAACAAAGTATGTAATCCTACTAAATTTGGGTCATTGTTTTTCAATTTTTGGTTAAAATACACGCGTCTAAAATAAATATGAAGGTAACGAGGCTCATTCTACAACATTTCATTTAACGGCTAGAATAAGTAAATTATGAATACAATTAATGAAAAGTTTGACCAAAAATTAGTGGGTTTCAAAAAAAACTTCACTCAAATCGGTTAAAATTTGGCCAAGATATTGCAAAAATTAATTTTTGAACTTGATGGCGTCATAAAAACCAAAAAAACAAAAACAATTAATTTTGCTCTATAACGTACAATTTTTCAAAGGTTATCGATTTAAAAGTTGACATATCAAATACAAAGCATATTGACCAAAACAAAACATTAAGGGACAAAACGTCTTGGCTTTAACAAAGCTTAATAATGACGATCAAAAAAAACAAATTATTGAGCAATACTTTGCAAAATGTCGAAATGTATAATCCATATCTACATCCAAAATGTCTTGTATAAAGATTTTTTTATATAAAAAAGTGTTTAGTTTAAGTGCATTACCATCAAGCAGCTGCTTTCAAAAAAGTAACTTTCTTGCTAACAAGTTTTTCAAAAACGTCCCTAATAAATGTCTTGTAAAATATGGTCTACCATTTCAAAAACTGGATTGAGCAGATTCAGATATTAAACGTCTCATTTATTCATCTCAGTTGTGGTTGAAAATTAATTTTCGATTCAATATCAAATGTTTAAAATCAATCAATGTAGAATATCTGCATGTATTACAATTTCCTGGTGACGTTGAATGGGGACCAAGGTTATCTTTATCATTGACGGTCAAAGGATGACATATAATGATAAAAAACATTGTGTACAAAGAATGAGATTGGCGGGTGGTAGAGCTGTGAGGATCAAGAAGAAGGAACAATGATATAACGCCTCAGTGATTATTACCAAAGGAAAAGTGTAGAGTACTATAATTATACACGCATACACAGTATTTTTTTTTTTTTATTCTCTAGAGGAATAGAAAAAAAAGTTATGGAGAAGAAAATGTGAAAATGTATGTGTGTATAGAAAACGAAAAATCTTTTGTTCTTTTTGTCTCCATGGTTTGTGGTAGAAATACGCCTACCAATTTTTTTCTTTTTGTGTTTTTACACAAAAAACCCTCTGCCATGTAATTTTTGAATTGTAATAATTTTTTTTTTTTGTATTCATAAAAGCATATTTTAATATTTTGTAAAATATTTTTTTGGGAAATATTGATTATGTGAAATACTTAATGTGATTACAAATTATTTAAAAAAAATATATATTACTTAGTAAAAAGCCTACAAAATATTAACAATTAATTAACATTTTGAATTTCGTCTGCTTTTACAACCATCATTAGTATCTTCAAATCAAAACCTAAAATATCAATAATCAAATAATGTAATTATGTTTCTGTAATGAAAAATAAATCAAATTATAAAATATATAGACTAAAATTAATGTATTTCTAATATGAATTGTAGAAAAATTGAAAAATTTCTCTTAAAAAGCAATGTAGGTGTTTTCAAATTGAATTTTACAATTTTGTTTTTATTTTAATTATTATTATTTTATTTTGATATTATTATCTTAAATATTTTAATATATATTTTTTTTTTAATTTTAAATTATTTTTCTGTACAAAAATTTATTTTTTCATTAATAGAATTTTTAATTTATGATTACTGAAAATGATCTAAAAAACGATCGAAAACAATATGGCAGAATATTAATCAATTTATATTATTTTGTAAACTTTTATTGTATTTCAAGCTTTTATTGAACTTGCCTTGTTATTATACACTCCTTGGTACCTTCGTGTTTAAATTTTACCTCTTGGTTCAGTTTTGATAGACTTTTAGGGTTCACCTACATATGGAGTGTGTCAATTTGTGGAAAGGATCCAAAAATACTAACATTTTCTTGGTAAGCTAGGAATATTTTTTCTGCAATCGATGTGAAATGGTTAGGGAGAAAATGAATGAAAGAAAATATTTTCTATTTTCTTTAGAAAATTCCAACTTTTTTATGCAATTGGTGAAATTGCGTGTTTTTTTTTCCTTCAGCGTGAAATAATAATGAAGAATCAGGGTATATTGATAAGTTTGCCACCTTGCGATAATTATACGTTAACATTTAATCCAAAATCATTTTTCTAAAAAGTTGAAAATTGTTCATTAAAATTTTCATTTATACAAGTTTTTGATTTTACTAAAATGAAAATAATAGCATCCTGAAAGGTCCTAAGAGCTTGTGGTGATAATAAAAAAAAGCTTTATAAGCGTTTAAGCATACCCATAAAGTTATTATTATCATTTTAGTAAAAGTTAAATATTGTAAAAAAACTTGTTTTTTAATTAATAATTTTATTTGTTTAAAATATTTCCCCTTGATTTACCCCAATTTTGAATTTATATAATTAATAATTAATAAATCTATTATTTTATTCAACAAAAACCAACAACCGGTTTAAAGGCAATTTACACATAGAATTACTTAGAATTTTCAATAATTAATATTTGATTAAAGTAAAACTTTAACATGAAATTACATTTGATGTTTTTAGATACGTTTGAAAAGGAGACTAATAATGTATGCATACGCATCGTAACTAGAAACCAAATAGAGAATATTTTATCAGTATTTTACTAGTTTTCATACCAGTTATTTACATATAAGGTACAAATCAAATGAAATATTATTAAATTAATTATTAATTAAATAATTACGTTGCTTTATGGTTGGTATTATTCATTTATTTATTTTGTTTTGTGAATAGTTTTATTGAGATTATATAGAAATTTACCTACTCTTCAAAATAGTTCACATCTAAGGCAATTTTTTAATTGGGTGTACTTAAAAATCAATTAATAATTGCTATTCAGTAGAGATTCATGTATGTTATTCGGATTGTTTATTTTCAATTTTCAAAGTTATAGATTTATCAATTTTTTATTAAGAATTTTTTTTTGTGTGAATTTATTAACATTTATTTTTTACATTAAATTTCGTAAATTACTTTCTAATTATTATCAATTATATTTCAATGCTCCTCTGTTTTGACTATAAAGCTATCCAGTGATAAATAGGAGTTTTTCTGGGAAAGTAATGTCTTCGGGACAAATTTTTATATACACTTTTTAAATTTTACGTTTTGAGGTCCAAAAAAATTGGTTTTTACAAATTGATCAGTCTTTCTGTCTGACGATCTAAGGTCAAGATATCGTTCAAACTAAAAGAGCAACAATCGTCACATATGGTATTTAATCGTCAGATAATTCAAGAACGAACAAAAAAACTTTCGTCAAAATCAATCCTCTAGGTGTCTACGATTTCCACCGGATGTCCTTTCTACGGTTTTTTTCTAAATACTGATTTTTTTCAAACTAAGTATGTTTACAGATCATTTTAAGCTAAATATCTTTTGGTTTAAATATTGATCTAGGAAATTTCAAATAAGAAAGAAATTTGAAATAAGTTTGGTTTTAAACTGTAAACGGTTGTAAAAGACGCTCTTTTGAAAGACGTATATATGAGCAGGGAGTGAACCAGACCAGTTAAGTTGGAGTTTAATTATGTAGCTATATGCGCCTGTTATTGAATACTTATTTAGCATGCGAATTTGGTCACAGGCACCGTTTGAAGTCAGTGCTTGTAGCGAAGACAATAGACATGGAATGCATATGTAGCTGCAAACGAATGCAGTATTAAGTGTTATTTGTAAACGATTACAAGAGCAAATTTTCTTGTGCTGTGAAGAGACGATTAATCTATTTGAATGACAGTTAGATAAATACAACACCAGGTGATTCATTGTGTATTTTGACATTATTTGTTTATAATAGAGTAAAATTAAATTTTCACATACATTAACTAAATCTTAATTTTGATTAAACATTGTGTGTTTTATTTATTTCTGCACAACTCTAGTAATATTACAATAAGGGACTTTTATGTTTACAATAACAATGATTTGATAACTTAGAGATTAGAAGACAACAATATTACCATTTCGTTTGCCAAATAACTTAAAATTATAATAATATCGACTATCGAAGTTATGGCACACACACAGAGAGAGAGAGTTGAACGTACAACATCAAATTTAATGGCCATTGTTTTGTATATATATATATTGTATGTACACATTTTGTATTGTTTTCTACATGAGTTCATATCACTTATCTAATTATCTAGATACAAACATGATGTACATACACACATACATACATACAGGTCAATGAACAGATACAAACAAACAATATTATATTGGAGCTAGAGCTAGGCTAGAGACTCTATAGGTCTGGTAGCTGATATTAGAAGCTCATTTATTTGGTGGTATGTTGTTGATTTGGTCAATGAAAATGATTGACAATATTATTTCATATTAACTTATATTATATATAGGTTATATTTAGTGTCTTTTGATACGGAAATCGAATGGTGAGGGTATGCTTGAAATTGTTTTATTGGCCGATGTTAACTTCAAACTTGTAAACATAATAACTTACAGAGTTAATTGTTTAGAGACTCAAAATATATGATTGAATATCATTGTTTGGAATATTTTAAATTTGAATCAGAAATTGAACTGCGAGCAATATATTAACGAAAAATTTGTTTTCAAATTAATGAAATGTTTTGTATTTTTAATCATTCATTTATTTGATTGGATGGATTTTATCATAAAAGTTATTTGTAGTTTTCTTAAATTTTCCGAAATTTGAAAATTGTTTATAAATACCCGAAAGAACCGAGAAAAATTTAATAAATTTTTTTGTTATCTGTTTATGTGTTTTCTAGGATAACAGTATATATCTAGGATAATATCTATTTTACGATCGGTCAACTAGTTTTCGAGATATTCGATGAAATACATCCGATAGATCAAAATAACATTTCAAAATTAACATATATTTAACGATTGGAGATGCAGTTTTTCAGATATCCCCAAAAATCCGATCCAGAGGCCGATTTAGTGTATGTAATTCATGTAATATCTCAAAAACTTGTCGACCGATCTTAAAATAAATGTTATTTTTGAATTTTTCATAGCTTTTGAACTTTTCGACGATTTTTTAAGGTCTTTTTTAATACAATCACAAAAAACACCTCAAATAAAAATAATCACAAAAAGCGTAAGGGGTGAAATACGTACCTGGTGTATTTTGGGGTTGATAAACGACAAAAACTATTAAAACTGTGTCAAACCACAAAAATAAGATATTTTTAAAATACAGAAAAATATCTAGACTTTTGTAAAACCACAAAATTTCCCTATAGAATAACAAGTGAAAATAACAACCAACAGATAGATACTCGACATATGATTTAGAGTCAATATGGAATCTATTTTTATTCATTAGCATTCATAAAACACACTAAATATTCAGTATATACAGTTATAAATACATATATAATCATAATATGTGTACATTAAGTAAATTTAAATAAATCCAAACTTAAAATAATTCAAACAAAAGTTATTTATATTAAAAATCAAACATTTTTTTTTTTTATAAGTTTAGACATTTTCTGTATGTACAAAATATTTAATCAATTAATACTATTAATATAATGTTACATCTTGTTAAATATAACACAATTTGACATGTTACAACTAACATGACAGCCATCATTCACATGTAACCCTCAATAATTACAACATGTAATAATGATTGTAATATTTAATCAATGTTATTTATTAAGGGTTTGGTTACGATTACTGTATTACATATCGAATCTGAAAACCTATTCATTCAAATATCATCTTAATAATGGTGTTGTTAATACAACACCATTTTATTTAAACATCATTGAATTTAAATTATGGGGTTAAAAGATACAGATTATAAATAGAGATACATAGTTTTAATGTTTGAAACTTTATAATATCGATTAAAACTATTATTATACGACTGGAAATCCTTCAATCTATTGAAAACTATTTGGGATATATTTTAAGAAGGCTATGTTTGTGAAATTGTTTTCAAAGTATAGGATAGGTTTTAAAGAATTAATGGTTTGTGGTGTAAAATTAAACAATAAATTTGTAATTTTTGTCATTACAAGTCTTGTTAACCAAAATAAATGGGTACGTTATGTACGCCCGTCAGAAGTTATACGTCTTTGGAATTATTAAAAAACAATTTTTAATTGCATGCAAATAATTCCAATAAAATCATAAAAGGATTGGAGAAGGATAGTCAATACAGTCAATAAAGCTCAGTTTAAATTTGATAAATTCTATAAATAAATAAATATTTTCTTACATTACAAGTGTAACATAAATCATAATAACAGCTTCAACCTGTGAATTTTGTGTGATGGTGATGCGCGCATATCTTAATATTTCAAACTTAAAAATTATTAAAAATTATTGTAAATAGAAACATTATCTCTTGATAAACATCTATTGGTCATTGCTGATAATCACATTATATCCGACCATAGCCTTAAATAACAACTATAGCCAACTAGTGGTCGGGGTAAGTACTAAAATTTGTAAAATTCAAAAAAAGTGTACTTTCGAGGTTCTATAGGCGTTTGTATTCGTTGATTACTTTCATTATTCAGTGAATGCTTTGTTGTTTATTTTTTCAAATTAAAACAATGAATTAATTAAACAATATCTCATGTAAATTTAAAAATTCATTTTAGGGTAGTAATTGCTTCTATCGGTAGGAAAAGCTGCGCTCTTGCAGATTTCCCAGAATAAATTTTAGAATGTTAAAACTTCGTAATTATTATACTTAGATAAAAATCAAATAATTTCAGTGGATGCTGATTTCTATAAGGAAATTTTAGACCAGTGAAAAGGCTGATTTCTTATTTGAATGTTAAAGATAAGATCAGATATATTTTTACATTCCAATATTGAAGAATCTATTTAATTTTTAACATAAACGTATCTGAAAAAAACTGATACATTTAACATTTATTCGAATTAAAAGTACTTCAAAAATTAAATTAAAATAAATTGTAAAAAAAAGAGGTCATATGGAAAATAATTTTATATTCCCACCCTCCTTCACACACACACACACACACACACCCACGTATATAAAAAGAAAATTAATATAAAATAACCTTTTAAAATTATTTTCAAAAATAAATTTTTGTTGACAGATTTTACATATAAAATGTTCGCTTTCAATAATTTTTCTTTCATTTCCTATTCTAGATAAAACGGATTTGTTTTCGCCAAGAAAATCGAAAAACAATTCATTTCTTTCTATTTATGTATGGTTTTCTTTGAGAATTCCCTAATTTTCATTAATATAAGGAACAATTTGAAAAAGAACCGGATCAGTGGCCAAGTGAGTAAAGGCATTAATATCTTCACCCATTGGACTATTGAAAAAAGATATTGCGAGTTCGAATCCGGGCAGCGTCAGTTTGATAATTTATTATTTAAAATAAAAGGAGGCAGTTGGTTGATCATACTGTGGTCGTTTGGATAAGAACGAAATAACCGGCATCCACTAAAGACATAATTAATTGTCACCTAGAAGGCATCTTTGCCTCCAGGTCATGTACTAAAAAATTGTACAGTGCTCCAACAGGACAATAAAGTCTAGAATAATCGACATGTTTGCAGTTTCCCTCTCAATATACTATCCATTTCAAGATTTTTTTTTTTGCAAAAATTTTGAGATGTTTACGATTTGAATATTCCACATTTGTACTATATAATATATAATATACTCCCTTATAAAAAGTATCGATAATTTTTCAATGGGTATATTCATTTTGTGAAACCGCAGATATTGGATCTAAAATAATTTCAATATCATTTTTTGGATTGTAAAATAGAGAAATCATTAATATTTTTAATAAAAACCGCAATGATTAAAATTAGACAGAGGATCTAGAATAATATCTTGTGGAACAGCTTCAAACTTGATTATATGTTTAGAATCAGAAATTTACAGGCCAGTTAGGGTCAGATCTACCAGGCCATGTTTTATCTTCTGATTTTCGGCATGAATTGATAAAAATTGACAATATCAAAAAAAAAAAAAAATACCAATATAAGATATGATATATAAAATATTTTAATGTAAAATTTATTCATTTTCTATATATAAATTTTCAATAATATTTTTCACAATTTCCCATCGTATTCAAAAGTAAAAAAAAAAAAAATGTGTTGTTGAATAGAATGATGTTTATAAAAACGAATGAATCTCATGTTTTCTCATATATTGAATTCGCACGAATTACAAACACAATATACACACAACATACAAATCATTTTAACATCAAAATTCTTCTTACCACGATGGTACCAGAGATGATAGCTTGTGACGATTCTATTGGTTGATTATGTATTCTCAAGTACTTTACACAACATGAAACTCATACTTCAAAAAATTCGACTTCGACAAAATTCTCCACAAAAACCACTATAAACAAGTCATTTTAAATTCGATTTTTTTTTGTTTGGGAACGCAACGAAGTTGAATGGACTCAGTGTTGGATTTATGATAGAGGTAGTCGGGACTAGTGGCCAGGGCGGCCAATTTTTAGGAGCAAAAAAAAATAATTTGTTTTCATTATCAAGAGTATGTTCAAAATAATTTGAATGAAAGAGGTTGTCATCAGATATTGGCGTTTTAAGCCATTTCTAACCATATCCATATGATGTATGTATGTAAGTCCCTTATAGCTTTTGAACTACTAGATCGATCGATTAAGGCTTTCTAGAATGTTTTAAAAGGTTTCGGCCCATTGCTGATCCAACTTCAAAATGGTACTATATAGAAACTTGAATTATTTTACATAAAATTTCGGTAATAGGGCGGAGTTTTGCATAGCGCTCATTATATCCAACTGAATAAGTTCCCATAGGTAGCAAAAAAACTCCTTTGGGATCTTTAAATTGGATGATAATAATAAAGACCGGGTCTCTTCGAAACAAAAGATCCAATTAATTTCGATGTAGAAAAGCATATAACATACACATAGAGGTAAAAACTTTATCATCAACTCCATTCAAAACATGATGATGATTTTCTCACCGTATTTTTCACCCATATTTTCTCCAACATTTTCCCCTGATAGCATTATATGATATACATACATGATGTTCGTTCATGTGGTTAAATAAGCTCTATTGGTATTACATTACTGTAAATAGGGGGATTTGTAGTGAAATGTAAACAAGCATTTCTAATATAATTTGTTTATTACTTTTATTTACAGGGGGAGGGGTGAATCTTTCGGAATTATATACACACTTGAAGGGGAGTTAAAAATTTTACTTTAATTTTGGACTTATTTTATGGTTGATATTATGGACACCGTGCATCAAAATGTTTTCAATCAGAAGACCTAAGTGGTAGCTGATTAATCAGATCGGGACAAGACAGATCTAAATGGGATCAAATGAGGAAGTCTTTTGCGCATTTATTGGTATAAAATAATTCTTAGCGCAAACAAACCTGAATTTATACATGGGCAAAATGTATAAATTCCCTGGATTTAAAATAGGGACAGCCTGAGCTGGTGCCCAGAGTGGCAAATTTTTTAGGGAGTTAAAATTCGTAGAGTGAGAAAAGAAATTATCTCAGCATTATGGAAAATGTTTTGAAAATTGTCACCGTGTTAAAAACATCGTTAAATTATAATAAATAAAATAATTTTTTGCATTCTCAAGACTATGGTCAAAATTATAAATATTGTACTTTCATCAACAAAATTGAATTTATTGATTTTCATCCATTTTGGGTTAAAGGGTTTGTCATCAGATATCCCTACATAACTCCTGAACGGCTAAATCGATCGAATTGGGAATTGGAGCGTTCTAGAATATTCTTAAAGGTTTCGGTCGATTGCTGAAAGTTCTACTTAAAAATTAGAATATGTAGAATATTTATTCATTTTATGTAAAATTTCGATACTGGGGCAGTGTTTTACAGAGTGCCCAGGGACGACACTAAAGTTAAATCTAGCTCTGTACATAGAGGTTTTTGTATTTGTTCGAACCACACTATTTTTTTTTTTTTTTTTTGTAATATCGTTCACCATCATACATCTGACATTCAGCAGTGTGTTGTTAAGATTTTTGTATATTGTTAAGTATCTCAAATTCCATTTGACATCGTCTCAACAATGTCGTCGTCATCATAACTTATAGAATATTGTATAGAATATGATGAGGATGACATTCCATTTAAAATAAAAATATTTATATAAGCATTATAATAATAATAATAATATTGTCTATGAATCTTTAACTGCCACTTTTCATGCTCACGTTCTAATCGAAAATTTAGTCGTTTAATTCATAAATACATATATTCGATTATGGATTTTATTTCAACAATTTTATATATATCATATATATATATATATATATATATATGATATATATATATATATATATATATATATATATATATATATATAATTATTGGTAAATATTTATGATTATTAAACTTGTGGATTAATTTCGATGTAAAGAAGAAGGATGTACTTTTTCCAGGACATTCTATGTACAAATTTTATTCACTCTCCCAAAGACTTCAGCCCATCTACACAATATTTGCAAAACTTGCTTAAATCAAACGTCAGTCAAGATAATGTTTCAATTTTCCGGTTTGTTTATATCATCTAATTTAATTCTTGACAAATAGTGGCTAAAAATGGGCTATTTGACGTGCCTGTGTGTGTATGTCTATCAGCGGCATCGTAGGTCTCAAACAGTTGAACCGATTTTGTTTTTTTTCTTGTTTGAAAGATGAAATAGCCGGAAGTATTTTTACGATGTTCGATGAAAATCGGTTTAGGTTTTAATCTCATAGGCAGCCACATTTTGTGGTATATTTTTAATATTATCAAATAGCCTATTAAGTTTAATATTTCTTCAATATTTCACAAAATCCCTCTTGCCTACATGATTACAAAAACAAAATATATTTTCAACAAAAAATAAATATGAACATTTTTGATAAAAAATTAAATCCTTTAAAAACGTAAAATCCTTGGAAAAAACAATTTAACGAACCATTACGAAATGATTATAATAATAATATTACACTCACACAATGTAACATTATAAAAAACTTCAGAATTCATGTTGTTGATAAAAGCATTCTTAAGAAATATAATTAACATCAATTTTTTGGGTGCTTTCATTTTACTAATTCCATGCTATGCATATTTAACTAAAAATATAATAAATGGTTTTTATGTGTATTTATGATACAAGATGTTCCAGGAAAACTATTTTTTATTTTTGTTACTTTTTGAAAATGTTCAGTAAATTGACATTCAGAAAGGTTTCATTTTTTAAATAATAATCGTTAATTATAGGTTTAAAAATAACTATACAATTTAAAATCTTTAAAATGTATTAATTTGGGTTTGAAATTCAAATTAGACATTTTATTATTAATTACAGCAATTATTATTATTTGCATCACGTTTAAAATTTTTTTTTCTACTCTAGAAAACTATGGTATTCATAGTTTGCCCTAGTTATATATATTTTATATTTAATATTTAATAATTTACTTATTTTGACGGTTTTAAGGGTAATTTTATGTTCAGTTTATTTGTGTTGCAAACAAATAATTAACGATAATAACAAAATTGTTCAGAAATTTTATATTACCAATAAATCAATCTATTTTGGCACTCTTTGAAATATATTTCTGGTTTGCAAAGGAAGTCTTTTAAAATTTTTTCAAAATTAAGGCTCTAAAAATAATTTTCGGTATGTATCAAAATCTTTTGGATGTTTTTATCTACTTTACCATGAAGAAGTGTTCATATTTAGAAGAATCATTAAGAAGTAATAATTGAGGAATTGTCAACATATGGAACAAACTTATGGAATCGAAAACACTTACTGAAACTCTGTATACACGAAAAAATAATATAAATGAACTGATTTCATGGTAGACAGACAGACTTGAAGTATAAAAACAAACAAAAAAATAATTTCAAACAATCAATTATAAAAATGTTTAAAAAAACCAAAAAAGAGCACAGCATACAACAGAAGTTTTTCCAGTACAGAAAACAAATTGTTCAATTTGTAAACGCCTTTTTCACATTCAACGTCACACAAACCGATTGTTTTCTCGGTTAACTCGGCTCCTCTTACTACTTATGTATTTTTGTGTGGTAGAATGGTCTCATTAATTATTATGTTACCATCAATTGTGTGTCTTGGTTGGCACATGTCCCAACCCAATCAATTACATACATTTATATATATAGAATGCTTTGGTTTAATGCTTTTACATTATTCGATTATATTTATCGTTTTTAGGTCAATTTCTTATTTCAAGAAAAATGAGCAATTGGCTAGTATCAATTTTTAATTAAAATAAAAAAACTTAAAAAACATGATGTCGCCAGTTACTTGTATTATTCAATTTTTCACACAAAAATATTAAATAATTATATTTTTATAAATTTATATATTTGATTTTTTTTTTTTTTCAATTTGATTTTTCAATTTTACGGTATAACCTATTTAATATTCACAATTTTTCATTTAAGAAATTATTGATAGGTGACCAAAGTAGCTCCCAACAAAAAATGAATTCACAATCACCTTTTAACAGTATAAATCAATCATCATTATCAATAATGATTAATTAGAATTTGTCAGTTCCAATTCTGTTAACGTTTCTGATATCAATGAAGAAATAACTTTCGCGCGATGAAAGAGTTCAAGATCTCTAAATTTTCGAAGCGCAATAATAAAATTTTTAGCATTTCAGTTCTGAATAAATAAATAAAGAAAATTCACAATCTTTGCTATACAATAAAAGCTTTTTGCTATACATAAAATATATGATTGTTTTTATTTTACACAAGAAGGAATTTGTTTAGTTTACGCAGCTTTATCATGACGAATTCTATTTAAGAAAGGAGATGGGTTGTCTTTTTTTGTTCCTTAAAATTCAATACTTTTGTACTTAGAGTTGATTAAATAGTGTGTATTTTTTGTTTATTTCATTTATCTTACGTTTTTTGTAAAATAATCAATTGTCGTATTTTAGACGGAACGACATATTGTTTCTTGGAAACAGAGATAGAAGTCGATATTAGGCAACCATATATATTTGTCTAAGTAATGTACATCGTTTATTTCAATAATATCTACTTTATAATTGAATCGAAAAAATATGAAAAATTATTGTCAATTTTTAGAATTTGAAAAAATAGCTTCAAATCTTTTATAAAGTTCTCATTTTCGTAATTATGGATATCTTTTGAGCCTCACCCCATTGACTATTTCATTTTTAGAATAATTAAAAGCTTAAACAAAGGTTCCTTCAAGGAACCCATCTCACAACTTTCATAGTATATGCAAGGAACGTGATAATTGTATCCTGTTCTAGAATATATAAATATTTATTCAATTGTTTTCAAATAAATTTTATAGAAAATATCAAATGCAAAATTTGGAATAATACAAATTAATTATTCTTATCGCATTCGAAACTGTATTAATACGAGAAGAAATAGAATTAATTATAATTATTTAGCCGCATACATTAATTATAATTCGTTTATATTTGTCAATAATTATTCATCAATTATTCACCATTATAAAATAATCCACATCCACAATAAGATAACGTTTAAGAAATGAAATTTTTTTCTAACCATAGCAACACCTAAAAATAATTTGGTACATGATGCGAATACTATATTTTTGTTACATATTTACCAATAAATCATATTATAATTTAATATAATAATTTATTTTTAAAAGAGCTTTAATCTGTATCATTCATAAATTTTATTAAAAAAAAAAACTGTTTCAAACTTCAAATAAAATAATTACATCACGTAAATTATTTATAATTGGTAAATAAAAATCTACCGATGTCCCATAGACTGACAGACATGACAGGAAAAAAAAACTGTTGGTAATACACGCTATTAAACAAAAATATATTTTTCTACTATCAATAGAAATAAATAATTTTTTTTATTTATTTATTTATCGCGAATATAAATATTTTAAACGAATACCTGTTGAAAAATCAAAAATACACCATGGCGATAAGCTCAGGTAAAAACAAAATCGATTTTTTGGTATAAATAGATAGTTTTGCTTTATTTAAAATTTTGTTCGATTGAATATAAAATATTATATAGAATTTTTTCAAAAAAATTTTTGTGAATTCAGTTGCTTTATCAAGCAAAGTCTTGAAAACTGATCACTCTGATCGTAAAATTATGGTGGTTTTGAGTTTTCCTAGAATTTATTTACCTAAACAGAAGAATTTTTCTTTTTAAATTTTGGAAATTTTTTTACAAATACACAAAATTTTTAATATTAGACCAGGGTTAATAATTTTTCAAACTAAAAGAAATTATAATAGAATGAAACCTATTGGAAACGGAATATCACAAGAAATATTAATTTAAGTGAAAGGGGGTGAGTTTTTAAGGGTAAAATACGGTTTATCTCGATTTCCGGTATAACTACCTAAGTCCTATCGCAAAAAGTTAACTGACAAAGTTGTAGGTTATAAAAAGATCGAAAAAGAACCAAATAGTTTCGTTTTTTATTTCTTTTATGTAAAAAAAAAATTATTTTCACGAAATTTGGTGAAAACCTTTTTATGATCCAAACACACGGTAATTTTGTTGATTTAAAATATTTATTTTTCACCTTAATTTTTTAGTGTAAATACAAAAGTTGCAGATCTTTTTATTACGTACAACTTTGCCTTTATTTACCTCTCATCGCTCGCAAATAAATAGTTTACCTTTCATTTTTGTTATATTCTCTTCCATTTGCGATAGATTTCAACCCACTATAATTTTTTTTTCACTTTTTACCATTTTTAAAGGCTTTTACCCTATTACATACAAAACAAAACCGTACAGAGTACATAGAACATTGAATAAAATTCTATTCAAAGGTGTATGTAGTATGAATATAAAATAAATATATTTTTTGTATTCCAATATATTTCCATGTTTCCAATTAAATTTATTTGTTTGAATGATTTCCAATATTTCTATCCAACTTTTATGTATAACTGAAGTAACTTTTTTTTTCAAGTATCAAATGAATATCAATAATAATAATAATAAAATATAGATACATCAAATATATTCAATTTATATTTCACAGAAATAAAATTTCTTAGAAATGATTCTAATAATCATATTTTTTTACTTTGTAGTATCATAAATAAAAAAACATTTGTATTCAAATGTTTGATTTGAGAAAAACCTTTTAATGATTTTCACGTTTACGAAAATATTAGATGGAATCTTAAATTAAGTCTACTTGAAATATTCATGGTAGAATTTCAGCCACAAAATAAGCTAAGAATATATAATTTTCATTCAAATGCTGTGTTTAGACTGCTCTGACTGTCCGTTCAAGCTAGCTTTAAAAAAACGAAAAGAAATGAAATGTTGGGATGAGTTTAAGTTTGTGAATGAGCAAAAAAGGTTTTTGTGAATTCAATGAATCCATGACCCAACTTTTAAACCACAAGAGATAAACGAAAAGTTTATATATATATAAAAAAAGCTTGGTTTTTGAAGTTATACTTTAGGCGCGTTATGAAAAAATGATAAGAGTGAAATTTTAAGATGTGCACGCATCACCGTCACACAAAATTCACAGGTTGAAGCTGCTGTTATGATTTATGTTACACTAAATGTAAGAAAATAAATATTTATTTATTGAATTTTTCAAATTTAAACTGAACTTTATGGACTGTATTGACTATCCTTCTACAGTCTTTTTATTATTTTATTGTAATTAATTGTTTGTATGCAAATAAAAATTGTTTTTTAATGATACCAACGAGGTATTACGCGTAATAATACGTATTATAATACTTATGGACTGCAAATTTTAAGATTGAAAATTATTAAAACTGTTTAAGGAATTCATTCCCAACTGTATGTCAAGTATCTAAACAATTAACGCTGTTAGTTATTTTCTTCACTTGTTTGTATACTAAATTCAACTTCAATTCATTAATTTTATTCCGTGTTCACAAATAAATTCAATCAACACATCAAATAAATAATATTTCTTCCTTGATGAATCTATCAAATCGAATTTTCCAAGTAATAACGAACATTCACGCGTAACTTCACCAAATTCATTGAAGTGTATTTAATTCTCAATAAATACACTTTTTTTTTTCATACATAAAAATAAATAAATAAAATTGTAAATATTTTGTTCAATTTCCAAGAAGCAATTTTGTATTAAAGCCATAAAGCAAGCGTATTTTTTTGTCAGTAATTCAAAAATTTGTATACACTTTAAGAGCCATTTTGAAAGACATAAATACACAGCCTAACAAAATTTTTGTTCATTATTTTAACGATAATA
Organism: Chrysopa pallens; assembly: GCA_020423425.1. Taxonomy (NCBI): domain Eukaryota; kingdom Metazoa; phylum Arthropoda; class Insecta; order Neuroptera; family Chrysopidae; genus Chrysopa; species Chrysopa pallens. Next base: position 80,814,780 of record CM035593.1, read on the forward strand.
TTAAATGTCAAAATCTTTTATCGAGAGTCAATACAACGGATGTTACAAAATCGACATACATGATATGTCAAAGTATATTAATTTTAGTATAGTTGTTCATAGAAAAGTCCATTTCCGGTTGTCCGTCCGTCATCATGATAACTCAAAAACAAAAACAGGTAAGACCTAAAATTTTGGTGCTGTATTCTAAACATATAAAGTGAGTTTAAGCTCGTGAATGAGGGATCCTTGACCAAACTTTTAAATTCAAGTCAATTTCAACTCAAATTTATTACATGTTGGTTTATTATTATTATACATGTATACATATATAACTATATAGACTGGATATTTAAAGTATTTTAGGAATGCTTATTAAAAATAGTGTAAAAAATAATATTCAATTTTATGTGAAGTATCTAAACAATTAGTTGTTAATTGTAATCTTCACTTGTAATTTTTCAAGTTTTCGTATCATTGATCAACTGAATAACTACAGTTGCATTAAATTTCATTAAAAGCTACACTAGCTTCATACCTATACAGCTTGAACGTAGCTTGATATAACAAGCAAGCTATATGTAATGTTTATTTATTTAGTCAATAAAATATTGTATAAATAATATTAGCAATACCACTAACTGATGTTACATATGTATTATTTATGTACATACATACACATACGCTATTTCATGCTAATAGATGTTTCACGCTACCACAAAATCATAACGACATACATACATCTTATTAAAATTAATTTGCTTTACAATAAGTGTTGTGGTATTGTAAATTGTATTTTACAGTGATTTAATTATATGGAATGCTTACACAAATCTCAAATCTTACAGAATGCATTCCAAACTTTAAAGATCATAGTTCTATGTATCTATGATTCGAGGATAAGTACTGAGTCAAAGGAAGTCAAAATAAAATAATGGTAAATTTGACTGGATCGTTGATTTCCAGCTCAACTAAACTTCGGTTGCATTTTTAATTCCTATAGTACATTGAAAACGTCAGGAGGCTGCTTTAATTAAATGATCATGGATAAATTTTGGCCTGAATTAATGTTTAAACTTTCTGGATATAAAAAAGTCATCACTGTGTGTCTGTGCTGTAAGCCCACGAAAAACTTTTGTCTTACTAGAGATCCTTACCATAAAAATATCTCAAAAAATATTTAAAATTCGAAGCAAGTAATTATTAATTTATAAAAACTAAGAAAATTTTTCACAAAGCTGCAAATCAGAACCTTCTTCAAGTATATAGATACTATGTGTCACCTCCAACTTATTCAAATCGAATTCAACAATCCCGTGCAAAAAAATGTACTTAAATTAGGAATTCCTGACTCAAATATCTCTTAATATATGGACGAAGAGTTTCCTCATGTATATAATATATATACCTGTTCTTTTCTATCTGTCAAAATTTCTTACACATTCATTGTCTTACACATTGTTTTATTGTATTATTAATACTTTAAATTTTTATAAAAGTGAATTTTATTTAAAATAAAAATAAAACTATTAGAATTAATAGCCTTTAAATATTTTTTTCAAAATTATGAAATTATCGTATTAATTGCATTAAATATTAAAACAAAAATCAATATTGTACGTTATGTTTTGATTTTCTAATTATTGTAAAATGTGGGATTTACAAACATTAATCCGATGCATATCCATGCTCAATAATAAACATTACCACAAATTTGATTTTTAATATTAAATTATTGCTATTAAAAAACATTTCTTAAACTTCGAAAGTAACTTTAAGTAGTAATAATTTAAGGATTATCGTGCAATATATATTTTTTTTGTATAAAAAGATATTATATTAACCATGTATTAAAGCTAATGTGTAAGGATATCAAAAATTCTTCTAAACAGAAAAGAACATGTATACTGACACAGTTATTTCGCTAGTCTATACTTCAGCTTAGAAAGTATTCCGAAAGATTTTCTTACGAATGGATTCTTATAGAAGCCTTGAAAGCGATAGAGCTTTTCTTCACATAAAAATAATATCGAAAACAGCCTGTATAAGTATGTTTGTTGTATGTTATATGTATGTATAACATCAAGATTTGTTAATGTGTTGTCGTAGCAACTTGTTTTACGCTCACTGAATCTGTCTTACAAATTATTTATTTACACAAAGAATTTACTCAATTTATTTATTTACTAAGAGAGACACGCTACCAGTGTGATAAATATTTTCATTAGACATAACATACCATAGAATTTCCTATAATTTATTTATGGAACAACAAACCATTTTTTTTTTTGTAATGTAATTAAAATTGTTGATTTTCATTCATTTAGATTGAAATATTAATTTTTTATTTTGTAAGGGTCCGTTCTACAAAGTCGGTTATCGGATAGACGTACGCATGCGTATTTCAACCTATTTTTTGACAAATATATAAATGTCAAAAATGGTTTGCAGTGCGCTTGCGTACATCTAGCCGACAAGTGACTACCGTAGAATGGTTCTAATTATAACAAAAACCTTAATTCTGTAGAAATTTAAACTAAAAAATGTATACCTATAATAATTAGAAGCCAGGCCTATTTAAGGTCTAGGTGTAAATATATTTATCACATGCTACCACGGTCTGCCTATTTGCATTGAAGAAAACATTTTTAAGGCATTATTATTTGCCCACGTCTTTATGTCTATGGCGTATACAAATAATTGCCCGTGAATGAATTAATTTAAAGAATTGTTTAACTAAAACATAATTTTAAAATTTGTGGTAAATTGGATGTTCTCTCATAAATTAGTGGCAATTGTATTTAAAATTAATTTTGCAATTTCTTTTTTCCAAAAACATTTTTTCGTAATTCGTAATGATTATTTGTTTAAGATTTTCCCAGCGTGAAATCATTGTTGACAGATTTTGCTTAATTTCCCACGAACAAGAAGTTTTCTATATTTTCCATGCTCAAAACTTTATCAAGTTGGAACTAGACCCCGGACTGACGTAACGTAATGACATGCTTAGACCAATCTATAAAGTTAAGCAACAGCAGTCACAATCTGTGTTTGGATGGGTGACCGCCTAGGATTACTGTGTACTGTTGTTGTATAATAATAATAATCCACTTTGGTTAATGGCTATATAGCTGAGAATAGCTAAAGCCAGAAATTAAAAAAAAAAAAAAAGTTGGAACTATCATAATTAGATAAATACGATTTTTCATTTATAGTATTCAAATGCAAAATTTTCGTGAATGTCAAGACAAAAATTACGTTTTTTACGGCCTAGCACAAAGATTGGAGCACTTTTCATACCTCCATGTGACAGCACACGTTTCTCAATTTTTTTTCATATAATTTGACTCATAATAATTACAATAAAAGTGAAATCTATGAATAAAATAACATTGCAATTGAAAACAATTCAATTTATATGAAAAACACTATTACCAAATTAAATGCTTTTAATTATACAGCAAATTTAACATTGAAAATGTTTGTTAGTAAATGAAAGCTTTTGTGTCCACTTATTTTAATTAACTGTGTAAATATGGTATAATAATCGGTTGTTCCTTCTTCCATGAGTAGAAAATTTTTCGTAAAATAAATCATCACTCTATTCATATACATATTTTTATTATTACCAGAAAAGAAAAAAATAAAACAATTGTTCATAAATATTTTTTAAGTATATGTTTACTTCCATGTAAACATAAGAGACCCGAGTAGAAGCCTTAAAAAAGTGTAAGAAAATTATAGTAGGATGAAACCAATTGGAAACGAAAGATAATATGATAAAAATTAAAGGAAAAATAAATTATGGGCGATCTGAGTTCGGGAAGTAGAGGTTTGAGTTTTTAAGGATAAAACACGGATTATTTCGATTTCAGGCAAAACTACAAATCGTTCCGCAAGGTTTCAAGTAAAACTTTTCTTTATTCAAAGGGTACTTCTAAGTATGTGTAGTTAAATTTTCTAAAAAATTACAAGGAAAATGAATTAGATTGTAAAATAAATTAACAAATAATAAATATTTTCTCTCCAAAATGAATTTTATCAAAAAAATTTTAACTTTAAGCTCAAAACCAAAGTTTTTTATTATCTAAAAACACGATTAATTTACAAGCTGTAAGAAGCCATCCTGCAGTTTAAACAATTAATAACAATAGCTAAGTATCTTTGGTCTTTCGTATAGAATATTTTAATTAATTATTTTATAACCGGAGCATTATTTGAAAGTGCTATAATTTACAAATTTAAAGAAAATTCAACCTGGGTGAAAAAAAAATGATTTGGGAAAAACATACGATGGGAAAAATGCTGATCCTACTTCCTAGATTAACGGATCGCTAAAATCGCGACTTAGAACGGTCATAGCGTGTTTCAACACCTGTTTAAAATTAAAAAATTCAACTCAAGCCCTGGTAAATTACATTTTTCGCTCAACATATAGTTCATAAATCCCCTAACTCAATTTACAAATATGTATAGAGGTTCAAGTCATTCAGAAAAATATTTGTAAAAAATATTATAGTAAGTAGTCGTTTTATTTTTTTATCTTGTATATTTTCCACCATAAAATTCCCATGACAGCAGCAACTAAATAAAACGTGACTGGTAATTTTAATCAGTTTAACATTTTTTTCTTCAAGTTCATTTGTGATAATATATGAGTTTATACTTCTATAAAGTGAACTCTGTTTGACCTAGTGCACAACAAAAATATACAAAACATTTATTTTATAATAAAAACAGAAAAAAGAAAACAAAATTGGGGCATTAGAATTCATCAAAATAAAAAAATAAAAACATGATTTATCGTTCTTTCAATGAGACAAAAGTTTATAAAGTTACTGAGAATTCATAAAATATTTATCTATTTGTTTTTTTCTTATACATTGCATTTCTTGGCGACGCACATCAGTGAAATTTAACCAAAAGTTCCTAATTTTATCGACCTAACCCTGCGGGGTTAGTTTAATTAATAAAAAGTAATTCAAATAATCCTAATATGGTTATTAGACTACCTCGAATAACTTATGCTTTTATGACCTGACTATGTCCAACTCGAACAGTCAATACAACAATAGATTGCGCGTATATTTCGATTTATAGAAAATTTAGTGCAATCTATGACCCTTGACATTTAGATGACTGCAAAGTTAAATGCCAATTCTATAAAACAGTTATCATATTGCGAATACTATCTGTTATATTAATAAGCAATTTTTCCTACAGAATTATTTTGCGACGCCTTTAAACAACTCGCTATTTGCTGCGGCCAAAAGTACTCAATGCTTCTATACCAAATATTTTTCCATTCTTCTTAGAATTTAAGATTGCAATTTGAACTATTTAACATGGAAACCAGAAAATTACATCGAAAAATACCATTTTAAAGTCAGTTCACGTATATTTTTCATTTCCTGCAACTGATGAATTTGGGTAAATTTTTATCAGATTCCTAAATTTTTGTAAGGTTTATTTGTCGTTAACGTGGTAAGGCATTGAGATTCCATGAATTCCTTTCTACGGATAGACCAATTTTAAAAGGATATCAACTCAGGTAAATGCGGTTTAAATCAACACAGATATTGTACTCGAAACCCAGGTCAGAAAATTTTATTAGCTATTATTTAGCCATTTGAAGCTAATGAAAGTTAAAAAAATTTTCGAAATTGAAGCTGGTAACATCTAGTGATTATCTGCAATTCTACAACGGTTTATTACTGTTCAAATTTTTGATTAGTCACAAAATATAATCGATAGGTATTATTGAAACGGCTTTAAAAATAATTATTATCAATATATATTATACAATTTTTCTGGTTTATTCACGATGAATTTTTGATTATCTAAACTTTTAAAAGGAAGAAAATTTTTTTAAAATAAAATCCTTAGTACATTAAATTTGCACAGGTTCAAAAACAAATTAATCCTCAATATAATACAAACTCGCTGTATAATGTAAATATATTCAGGATAACTCATAATATATATGTATTTTGATAGTGTAACGACCTATCCTAAGGATTCCAATAAATAACATTCACTCGTACGAACACACACACACACACAGTCGCAAACAAACACATGTGGGGCTACGTCTTCAAATTCTGAAAAATTCACTGGAAAATCTACGAAAAATACTCAATTACTTACTAATTACGATAAATATTAATTTCGAATTATAAACCATTGCGAGTTTTTTCTTTAGGTCCTTTGTTTCTATAAAAATCCTTTTTTTTAAATTAAATTTCGAATCCTTTTTAATTGTACATTTTTTCGAGGGGAGGTGAATTGCACACACTTTTTTCTAGGTCACAAACTGCACTTGAAAATTTTGTGTCACAGAAAAACTAGAAATTTCACTTGGTTGTTTTTTTCACAAAAAAATAAAAAAATTGTATTATCGAAAAAATTTTAAAAATTTTCTTAAACTAATTCACATTATAAGTAACAGCATGATAGCATGTAGCATATAAATCACAGTTAGCATGTGACAATTGTAATATTGGCGGTAACACTCGAATGGAATAGACATAAACATGCTCTAGTAGTATAGTAAGATAATTGTCTAAGATAGTAAATTCGATTGTTGTCGTCCCATTTGGCCACCCTAACGCCTTGCATCAACGAAACGAAACTGGTGTGTACACGGACGGTATTCGGTATGGTACACGGATGTAAAAGTATTCAACGGACGCGCGCGGTGAGAGATGATCGCCGTTTTCGATTCGGAAAGATGTACCGTTTTTTCTTCTCTCTCTCATACATTTTCGATGTACATGGTTTAGCGGTAGTATATTGTATTGTGTGACGACGACCATTGTTGAAGTGCGCACCACAGCATCCATTGCGCATGTCATTCACTAGGTAACATCAATAAATAAACAGTATTTAGTGGAGTCGATGTGTGTATAATATCTCGTATCGTGCTGTGTGTATCCGTGTACCCGTGTAGTCTACCCGTTGTTGCACGCATTATAATATACACGGTGTCCCAATTGAAGTGTTACCAGCCTTGGAAGTAGAAAGAAAGATTGCAATAATTTATATACCCAAAATGGACTACCTCAAGTGCTCGATCAGATGGTGGAATATTTGTGTACCATTCAATGCTCGAAATTCACATTTCAGCTTTGCGCAATGTATATGGTACTTTTAGAACTTTTATGGAGCCGCTCATGGCCAACGCTTACGTATCATACTGGCTGGTAGCAGGTTATTAGAGCTGATACAGCTCATTGAGTACTACACTTGGAGTACAAAAATTATTTAAAATGTACCACTTTAAAATAAAAGAGTGGTTGCACTTGAACTGGGATACACTGTACATACATAGGTACACATTTACATACAAATATCGCATAATATCGCATGTCCGTGTATGTTACTGCTATTATTGTTATTAATATTTACAACTACAGTGTGCTTTCTGTTACTTTGTACTGAAAGTTTATAAAATGTTGTATGTACCAAAGTTCAGACTTAAAATGTCGGAGTATAACGACCTTAAGAGAGTTTCATTTGATTCAAAACTTACTTGCCACCCCGCTCAATCTCCTGACATACAGTCCGTCAATAAGTATGTCCGAGTAGACCTATTTTGTTTACCTTCAGGATTCCACAGGTTTCACTTGCATATGGAAGTATTGACTTAACATTGGTCTAAAAGATTCTGATGTTGATGCATTTTTGACGTTTTCTTGTCTATTTTCGCAATCTTGCATATCTGAGATTTCCATTCCCATAAAAGAATGAGCCAGGAGACAAAGCTCATCTGCAAAGTCAAGATCTTTGTACCTATCCGTGAATATTCACTCGGACCCTTAGCTAACAATAGAGCTTCGATTAAGAACCATATTCAGCAACATTACCTACAAACCCATGAATCCATTATCCATTATCATAACTCTTAAACCATAAGAGATAAAAGGAAGTTATTCAAAAACGAACAAATTTCGTTGGAAACATTTTTTTCATACACTGTTTACAAAACATTACATAACAAAACAGATTCTCAGTCATACATCGAGTGTATAAACAATAAACTCTGCTAGTTGTAATCTCCACTTATTTAAAAACAAATCTGAGAAGACAAAGATTTAGACTCTTAGTACTTTTTGTTATATCCGAGATTTAGGTATATTCATACCACCTGACGATTAAGAAATGTGTTTTTTCTCCTCTCAGCATTTAAGAAACCAACTCCATACGATAAATAAGATTCAAAACAGATGTACACTACTTACAAGTCGAAACTTAAATATACTTCGTGAGTTTTCTGATTCACCGCTACCAATGAATTATATATATATATATATATATATATATATATATATATATATATATATATATATATATATATATATATATATATATATATATATATATATATATATATATATATATATATATATATATATATATATATGACAGAACTATTAATGATCGGATAAGAACGTAACATTGACAATACACACATCAAAATTACGGTATCGTTGCTCTTAGAAATATTATTTTCTACTTTCTCTTGATTCTTATACTTATTCTTTCACATTCTGATGATGTCATGGATTAAATCGTTTTGTTATAATTTTTATCTTCTGTTCTGTTTTAAGTTGTCTGATCTGTTTGTAGTTTTGAATATAAAAAATATGGATATTAAAAACGGATTTACGAAGAATACAAAAACCAATGTGAATTACCCGGGATTAATAATGTATGAACTTGAATATAAAAGAAAAGGTCGTTAACATATTAATTTTCTAAATGAGAATTTAAAATTTTGAGGAAGTTTCTGGATTTTTAAGGTAGGTAAGGGAAAAATTTTCCAATTAAAATTTTAGTGAAGTAAGAATAGCTATTAGCTCATAATTCTCTCATTTTTATGCCTAATGTAAATTTTATGTCATTTTTAAGTCACCGAAATTTCAACTACAAATCTCTTTACGTTTTCAAGTAATCTTGATGACGAACAGACATCGAACACGCGGACATGGACTAATCAGGTGTTTGTGTGGTTAATATTTGCTAGTGTTATAAGCTTTAGACTAAAACTAATATACTCGAACAGTACCAAAATAATGAAAGTAATAGCCTTAAGAACTTGTCCTTAGCGACTCGCTTTCTATGATTGCAAGTATATTTTAAAAAAATATAAATCATTTACAAAAAAAATATGTAATATTAATGTTACGCTTTATTTGGTTTAGATTAATGCAATCAAGTTGAAAAATATGGCAAAATAAAAAAAAAAAAAAACATATACGTATCTTGAACTCATTGTAAACATTTTTTGCGCAATTGAGAGTACGAAATATATAAATATACAGAATTTTCATTGTATATCCGCCCGACTCCCTAAAAAGCAACAAAAATGTGCCACTGGTATTTCGATAAAAGTTTTAAAACTTCTTTTTGATGCAAGCCAGGGACGTGGGATTTTTTGGGGACAGCCAAGGAAATGGGACTTTAATTACACGTCTTTCTTTTGGGTAAAATATCCAAATTACTTTTCTAAGAGCTAGCTCAGAAGATACGGTTTTATACAATTAACGTAAAGTGAAATTAGAAATATTTTAACAGTTAATAACTAAAAAATAAACAATTATTTTATAGTTAAAAAATATTTTTTTTTAAAACAAAGCTTTTATTTAAATGCTCTTAACAGACAAAATTTCTATTTGAATATTGAACAGTTAATATTTTGTAAAAAAATTGAAATTAACTAATGCGATGATGTTATCTTTGAATTCGATAATATCAAATTGTTGGCTACTTGAAAACCATATTAAAAAATTACCATATCCCAATCTCTCCATTTCCCTAAATCCATTAACCCATTAAAACATTAACCATTACATCAAAAATGTCCCTTTGGTTAAAAATTAATATTCATTTTAAAATTGTATAGTGGAATTCCATAAAAATGACATAATGAATGAATACCTTCCTCACTGATAAGTTGTGTATCACGACAACTAAACTATGTTCCCGGTTGAAACTGACCAGGGTTCAGTGGAGGTGAATAGTGGGTCTTCTGAACGAGTGAACCTTCATAATTTTGGGTTCTCAGATGATATTACTAGTAGGTCGTGCCTGGAGGATGATGAAACCTCCATTCACGTTATTTGCACCTCTAGAAAACGAGTTGGATGTCTGAAACTCTACATCCATCCATTATGGGAACAATTCTGGCGATGGAACTGTGGCCATTTTATGTGGCTACTGATCGCGATAAGATCCAGCTGCATCATTATCGGAATGGTTATTTTATTGCTCCTTTAGCCAAAAGAATTCTTTCAGTGTCCTAAAAGAGAGTACAGAGGACTAAAAGTCCTTCTGTTCCCGTCGTATTATTATCTTATCTTAATACTTGGCCAAACAACCACTCAAATGTTTTTATGATCGACAGATTTTTATGTACCCAATGATTAAAAAATTAAACATTAGATAGCGCAAAGATCGCATTTTAATGATACTTGATAAGTGTATTGAATTTATACTGAATTAAATCGAAATTTCATTTAATAATGGCCGACTATTAATCTAATTCGTAATATCATTTTAATTGAATTTTACTATAAATATACTATGTGCGTAAATAAGCACACACAAAAACTTCATATTGAATGGACCAGCCCCCATTCCAGACACCATACATTCGTAAAACAAATATTAATGTATTTTGAAACAAAAGACTGTATTGAAAAACAAAAAAACAAAAACAAGTGAGTAGTACTCAGTAAAGTAGTAGTGTTTTGTTTTCTGTTAAAACAATATCATTTGTCATTTTCCCCTGTTAGAAAAGAACCCGTTAGATAATGTTAAACGATATTAATTATTCGATATTTATGTTAGATAATAAGATATTTTAAGTGCTGTCACGTGTTTGAATTTCCTTCATTTATCACATCGATCATATTGTATGTAGTATGAAGAAATATTTCTTTCTATTCAAGTTTTTCATTTCCATTACTGCAAGCTTTTGTTTTTTTATGCCTTGTAATCATTTTCTTACACAACTTGGTCCATAAATTAACGCACAATTTTTATAATCGTGCAACAGTATTATAAAATTGTAAAGCAAATATAACCAAAAAAAATTATTGAATACTAAGAGAAAATTACTGAAAATTGTAAGAATAATCGAAGAAATTGAATAAATTATTATATTTAATTGCAAATATTAATAATTATTCATTTAAATTTTTAGAAATTTCCCTTGGTAAATTATTTGCCACTCACGAATCATTTGATTGATTAAAAAGTAATTCGTAACCATAGTTATGAAAGAAAACAATTTGATACGCGATGCCCATAGAGTTCTTTGAAGTATATATGTTATTTTGGTCCGGCAGGTATTGTTGCAAATGACACAATCATTTCAAGTCGATTAATTATTGTTGGAATTGAATGTTTATTAGCTGTCATACACTACTATGCAAGTCAGCAGGCTCCGAGAGGGTGGACAGGCGGGAAAAAATTTCTGCTGAGTAGCCATACAATCTCCATTTAAGCCAATCAAATGTCATATTCAGTTGACAATTATTCCATCCGTAAATATTCTCCAGACTATTTCTTTCCTATTTACTACATTATTGAAACTATCTCTATTATAAATTTCAAGTGACCTGAAATATATTTTATTATTCCTCCACCTTGTTATTAGTACATCTTGGGTGCGTCGCAATTCTACGCGCTGCATGATTATTGTGCGGTGTAACAACCGTCCAATGAATCCAATTATATATTTTGTAAATAAAATGAAACTAATTAGAATTCCGATACAAAAAAATGTCGTAAAATAAAATTTTTCAAAATTTTACTCTCTATAAAGTGACAACAAATTTTTATCACATTTTTTATCTCCATAATAAACTATTTTAACTATTTCGTTTTTTAATATTTTGTCTAAAAATCATAGCTTCTAGTGACAGTAATTATGCAACAAAGATATTTTCATAGTTTTAACACAGTTTTAAAGAAAAATCGCTTAAAAGAAAACGCTTTTTATAATCAGACCGTATTGTAAAATGTCTGACGAATTCATTATAGAAAAAAATATCTGTACGTTTATTATTTTGTACAATTTTTGTGTAGTATTATTTATTTCACAAGAATATACTACCGTATGTGTATTTTAACGAGGCCATTAATAAAAAATGTAGTAGGAAAAGGCATATTTGTCTCAGCTTCCATTGAATTGAAAATCAAATACAAAATTATATATCTAAATATTCGTCACAATATAATCATGTTCAAGAAAGTTGAAATACACTTTTTGTATACTGTTTTTTACAAATTTTGGAAATCGAAATTCTATTGCAACTTATCACTGTGCTCATAGTGCCATAGGCGGTATATATATATGGCATATTTACGAAAAAATTTTATATGGCTTAGTTACGATATATGGAATGTCTTTTCCTCAATAAAATTACTGGAAAAAGGGCAGTTTTCTTTTTCGGAGCCTGTTGAATTGTCAATTATCTCCACAGGGCTCAAATTGATAGATATCCAGTTTTTTGAGATGATAGTAGGACGATAATTCAATAACAAACGTAAAAACTATTTTCACAGGGTAGAGGGCATCGCGTTTCGTCACTTATTGGAGAAAATTGATCTTGCATTTATTTTTAAATAATCTTCCGATGACAATAACAAAAAACCTAGATTTTTAAGCATGTGGCCGCAATCGAAAATCTGGTTTATATAAAAATTCCTAATGTTTCTATTTTCCAAATTATCCAACCTTATATTGCAACCTTTACCCAATCATTTTCATCAATCTCTGTTTTGTATTTTCTGATTAAATTGATTTTAATAGAACCAAGAAAATGTATTAATTTAAATCGAAACACGCGGTTTTACAAGACAACAAAACAGAAAAACTGTAGAGCAAAAAAACAAACCATAGCTCATAAATAGATGCACATACATCACAGTATTTAGGTTCGGTTTAGTTCCAACCCATCCTTTTTACTGTATATTATGGTTGCATACACATAATCCTTCCAGGAAACACATATTAAATATGGGTAGCTTGTGTGTGTGTGAGTGTATTAGACGAGAGGAGGGAAGAGCCGAGCAGGGCAAGAGTGCAGTAAGGGGTTGAGCATCTCTTTCTCTCCTGAATATATACAGGATTTTTTTTCCCAACTAGATATTTATGCACATGTTAATGCAGTCAGTCGAGTTACAACAACTACTACTACGAAAGGATTTTTTTTCTGTATCATGGATGGATCGGTCGGTGGTGGCTGGTGGTGTACCGTGGTGGTGCACAGTCACACAGCAGTGAGTCATAGAGAATAGTGATGCTTGTAAGTACACAGCGTTAGTACTTGCACTGGGTGTGCATTGCTTTTCATTCTTCGATGCAGAAAAAAATTAGTTAAATGTGAACAAATTTAAAGTTTTAGGGTATTGGAGGTTCAGAGCAATCAGATACTGAATCTTGAATCTAACTTAGATTCTGGAATAACCAAGTCTGTGGATTTTATATCGAAATCAGTGAAAATTTAAATAGCCAGTACTTAAACCATTCTCAAAATAGGATTTTAATTTTATTTTCCAAAAAAGCTGAAATCTAGTGCAATTACGAAAAACACTTTGAGACAAAAACGCACTGAGCACTAAACCTACCGTTTTGAAAAAATCTCGGAATTAGAGTCTGTTGAGCTCAAGTCGCTTTTATTGGCGGGGATAACTTAAAATGGGCCTAATTGTGCTCCACTCTGATGGAAGATGTTAGTTACTAAATCAGTTATTTGACAATATTTAACAAACAATACAAACGTTTCAAAAACAATAATTTTCTTCTATTAAAGGCAATTTTTATGAACTCAACGTTTTCCTAATATCAATTGACTTTGGCCTTTACAAAATTGCTGAAGTGAAGTTGATTTATTAGGCAAAGTTAAGTGACATGAAATTTGTAGTACACATTGTAAACAAAATATGTGTATTTGTGTCAAAAATGGCCTGTGTTAAAATAATTGTATAGATTTTGGTGCGTTAATTTGACGTTTTTCCTTTGAAACGCTATTGAAACTCAAATAATAATTGGGTTCACACTGATTTTGTGTTAATAATTCGACACATTTTCGTAATCAACATTCGTTTTATTTGGACCGTTTCTAACACTTGTATTGATTTTACACAAAATTTTAGATGGGCATAACCAGAAGATGAAAATCTAGGATAATACTTCTGGTACAAGCAAATATTTTCCCTAATTTATTTTTTTTCCACTATTTTATTCAACTAATAGGAAGTGTTACTTGTAAAAATGTAGAAAATTCAAACAACTTTATTGAATTTTGTCCAAAATGAACTTTTAGTAAACGGAACCACTAAAAAACTACGGTTTATTATTTTTCACAGGAAAAAAAATATTCCACTCATTTATTGTATCTCTCTCTCTGTCGTACACATATAAAATTTGTATATATTTGTTTTGTTTTAAAATAAAAATTTAAAACAAAAGCTAGAAAAATAGCGTCTCCCCCACCACCACCACCAACAACAACAACAACAACGTTGGTTCTTGTTCTCTCGATTTTTTTACTCTCTGGTCAATATTATATATAGTGAACCAGTGTTTTTGTTTTTGTGTTTTTGTAATTGAAATGAAGCGTTCCAGAGTCAATTATGTAAACAAAAATCGACCAATAAAAATATATATTTTTTATATATATACATAATACATAAATATATATATATGTGTATGTGTATTATGTTATACATGTGTATTTATGATATCTATCCGGAGTAAAGTCAGTCAGTTGCGTGAATGGATATATTAAATACATAATAATTGTTCGACCAAAAAAAAATGTAAAAAGGGCGATTACCACAAATGTTTATATTAAAACCAGCAAGGAAAATGAAATGCATCCAATAATGAATCAAAAAGAATCAAGTACGTCAGGTAATATTGACCGTAGCAAGCCGAAAATCATTCATTCGGATGCATAGTTATCAAAGTTCATGTAACCATCTAGAATCGGGTGTACAAATTATGCATCCAACCACTTAGATGGTAAAAAATTATTCTAGAAACAGAGTATTACCAAATTTTAAAACAATTTATTTTTTTGAGATATTCTCGATTTTCATTAAAAAATTTCTCTTAATAAATCGAAGAAAAATAATGGAAAATGTTATTCTTATATTTACCATTAAAATAAATACGTATTTAAAGTAATTTCAACTGGAAAAATCCAAAAATAGTATTCATTTAGGAATTGGAGGCGTAGTCAATTCTTAAAAAATCAAGTCTAGCAAAAAAATTATGTAAAATAATTATTAGGATGTTTATCAATTGAGTAAACTGTGCAAGCTATACATTCAATATGTGTTGTAGACCGGATTATTTAAGTTTTTGGTTTAAAATTACCCTAGTGATAAATCCAAGAGTTTTTTAAGTCATCAAAATTAAAAATTTTACAAAAATCTAGAAAATTATCGTTCAGTTCTGGTTATTTTCTCAGTTTTTTAAATTTCGATTTATAATTTGATTAGAATAACAAAAAACAGAAATTCGTCTTATTTTTAGCTTATAATCAGTTAAACATAAATCACCCATTGGAACATCCAAATGTCTGTTTATAGAATTATTCTTATACTTGCCTTATGTATGCCTAACCACAGCCTATAATAATGTATTACATAAATTAATATGTAAATGAAATTTTGCACCATTTTTTTTTTTTTTAATAAAATCACAATTTTTTAATAAATTCCCTTATTTTGTTTTTCTTGCTCAAGTAAAATAATATTCTCTAAAAATGAATTTTATATTATGAATATTAACATAAAGATACTGATTTTTGTATAACAATATGTTGAAAGCCTCTTTCTAGATGATAATAATCAAACCTTACAATATAAGCGCTTGTGTAAATAAGCTTGTTTAAAATAGGAGTTCTATAAGTACTATAGACATAACTGAAGGACGTTCGATAAGGTTGATATATATTTAACGGACGTTCCAAACTCTGCTTTTAAAATTTATATTGCAGATACAGTAATGAATGAAACTTATTTTTATGATGTTAAAAATACAACTTATTTAAATAAAATTATTTGATTTAAATTATAGGATGAATGGGATTTAGATTTTTTTTTTGGGCATAATCTCTGGCAGTTACAAATATACAACTTGACCCTTACTATCTCGAAATTTGTTATAGATATTGTCAATTTAACCAGAAATTTAAAAAATATGACTCAAATTTAGTAGGATTACATACTTTGTTTGCCAAAATTGGATACAAATTGAGCATAATAGAGCGAAATTAGTTTTTTTGGATTTGATGACGTCATAATGTTCAAAAATAAATTTTTTCGATATCTTGGCGATACTTTACCCGATAAGATTGAATTTTTTTTTGAAACCCACTATTTTTGTGTCGTACTTTTCAATTTTTATATCACCTAAGCCATTAATTAAACCTTTCTATAAAATAATACAACCTGACCCTTGCTATCTCGAAATTTCTTATAGATATTGCCAATTTAACCAAAAATTTAAAAAATATGACTCAAATTTAGTAGGATTACATACTATGTTTGCCAAAATTGGAATCAAATTGAGTCTAATAGAGCGAAATTAATTTTTTTGGATTTTATGACGTCATAACGTTCAAAAAATCAATTTTTCAATATCTTGGCCATACTTTACCCGATTTGATTGTACTTCTTTTTGAAACCCACTATTTTTGTGTCGTACTTTTCAATTTTTATATCAACTAAGCCATTAATTAAACCTTTCTATAAAATAATACAACCTGACCCTTGCTACCTCGAAATTGCTTATAGATATTGCCAATTTAACCAAAAATTTAAAAAATATGACTCAAATTTAGTAGGATTACATACTTTGTTTGCCAAAATTGGATACAAATTGAGCGTAATAGAGCGAAATTAATTTTTTTGGATTTTATGACGTCATAACGTTCAAAAAATCAATTTTTCAATATCTTGGCCATACTTTACCCGATTTGATTGTACTTTTTTTTGAAACCCACTATTTTTGTGTCGTACTTTTCAATTTTTATATCACCTAAGCCATTAATTAAACCTTTCTATAAAATAATACAACCTGACCCTTGCTATCTCGAAATTTCTTATAGATATTGCGAATTTAACCAAAAATTTAAAAAATATGACTCAAATTTAGTAGGATTACATACTTTGTTTGCCAAAATTGAATACAAATTGAGCGTAATAGAGCGAAATTAATTTTTTTGGATTTTATGACGTCATAACGTTCAAAAAATCAATTTTTCAATATCTTGGCCATACTTTACCCGATTTGATTGTACTTTTTTTTGAAACCCACTATTTTTGTGTCGTACTTTTCAATTTTTATATCACCTTAGCTTTTAATTAAACCTTTCTATAAAATAATACAACCTGATCCTTGCTATCTCGAAATTGCTTATAGATATTGCCAATTTAACCAAAAATTTAAAAAATATGACTCAAATTTAGTAGGATTACATACTTTGTTTGCCAAAATTGGATACAAATTGAGCGTAATAGAGCGAAATTAATTTTTTTGGATTTTATGACGTCATAACGTTCAAAAAATCAATTTTTCAATATCTTGGCCATACTTTACCCGATTTGATTGTACTTTTTTTTGAAACCCACTATTTTTGGGTCGAACTTTTCAATTTTTATATCACCTAAGCGATTATTTAAGCCTTTCTACAAAATAATACAACCTGACCCTTGCTATCTCGAAATTTCTTATAGATATTGCTAATTTAACCAAAAATTTAAAAAATATGACTCAAATTTAGTAGGATTACATATTTTGTTTGCCAAATTTGGATACAAATTGAGCGTAATAGAGCGAAATTAATTTTTTTGGATTTTATGACGTCATAACGTTCAAAAAATCAATTTTTCGATATCTTGGCCATACTTAACCCGATTTGATTGAACTTTTTTTTGAAACCCACTATTTTTGGGTCGAACTTTTCAATTTTTATATCACCTAAGCGATTATTTAAGCCTTTCTCCAAAATAATACAACCTGACCCTTGCTATCTCGAAATTTCTTATAGATATTGCTAATTTAACCAAAAATTTAAAAAATATGACTCAAATTTAGTAGGATTACATACTTTGTTTGCCAAAATTGGATACAAATTGAGCTTAATAGAGCGAAATTAATTTTTTTGGATTTTATGACGTCATAACGTTCAAAAAATCAATTTTTCGATATCTTGGCCATACTTGATTGAACTTTTACCCGATTTGTTTGAACTTTTTTTTGAAACCCACTATTTTTGAATCGTAATTTTCAATTTTTATATCAACTAATCCATTAATTAAGCCTTTCTATAAAATAATACAACCTGACCCTTGCTATCTCGAAATTTCTTATAGATATTGCCAATTTAACCAAAAATTTAAAAAATATGACTCAAATTTAGTAGGATTACATACTTTGTTTGCCAAAATTGGATACAAATTGAGCATAATAGAGCGAAATTAGTTTTTTTGGATTTTATGACGTCATAACGTACAAAAAATCAATTTTTCGATATTTTGGCCATACTTTACCCGATCTGATTGAATTTATTTTTAAACCCACTATTTTTGGGTCGTATTTTTTAATTTTTATATCACCTAAGCCATTAATTAAGCCTTTCTATAAAATAATACAACCTGACACTTGCTATCTCGAAATTTCTTATAGATATTGCCAATTTAACCAAAACTTTAAAAAATATGAAATTCAGTAAAAATAAAAACTTTGTTTGCCAAAATTTGATACAAATTGAGCGTAATTGAGCGAAAGTTTTATGTTTTATTGAGAAGGCTTATGATCAACTGAAAGCAGAAATTAAATTTATTTTTAGAAACTTTTAACCGCTCTTTTATCACTATTTTTTTTTAAGTTAGATATCATTTTCTAATTAAGAATCATGGTTATCATTTATGAAAATCTTACCTTTAAGAAGTTGAGTGAAATACCATTTTTTTTGTTGACAGAAAATTTCTTTTAAGGGCTTTTAAGACTTCCAAATGTGGGAGCTACAGTTAAATACATTTTAAATTTCCAAACCCTTGATTCCTAGTCTGTTTTCAACTATGTAATTGTTAAAGGAACGGTAAACAATTTATTTGTCCTTGTGTGACCGGTTTGTTTTACATTTATGGGTGTCAAGAATTTTAGGCTTCTTAATAACAAATTTTAGTATTTTCAATACGTATACAGAATATGCAGCTATCAGTTTATTTTCTATGCCAAAACTAATCCTTATCTATCTCTAAATCATATCCTCAAATGATTATGGGTCATAGGACATGATGGAATACAAATTTGCATAATAAATTGATATGTGGTCGACAGAGTATTTTAATTAATTTTTACATATGATATTCAATCTAAAAGTTCCTTTTGAATTTGGTGTCAAAATTCACTCTCTTGGTTTTTATTAAATGGACGTTTTAATATTTCAACTTCAAGATTTGGATTAAATCATTCCTAAGCTGTTATTTGTCTTGAATTTCGTGAAGATTTGTTCCTTAATAGAACACACCTTCGATTACTTGCAAACTCTATTATAGAAAAATGCTCAAAATATGATAGACAGTTTAAAGTACAATGGTAAATGTTGATGTTAGTCTCTGACTGTCATCTAACAACATTTATCTCACAAACTGCATACAAGCCCATTGATTTTCTCATTTACATTGATAGTTGAATGAATATAATACGTTAGCTTGCATAGTAGTAAAGTGTGTTGCCATGCTTTATAGACTAGGGTCGATAATTTTTGTAACCACAAAAAAATTATGTACGGGCGATCTGAAGTCGGCAAGTGGAAGGGATGAGTTTGTAAGGGTAAAACATGGTTTATCTCGATTTCCGGTAAAACTACAACTTCTATGGAAAAAAGTTATATGGTAAAGTTGTTGGTAATAAAAAGATATACAACTTTTGTATTTACACTTCTTTCATATAATCTCAAAATTTATGTGAAAAATTGAATTAACTGAGTTTTTGATTTTTAATTTCTTTTACAAAAAAAAATTTCTTTCACGAAATTTGGTGAAAATTTACCTTTTTATGTTTCAAATAATTTTTTTTACTTTAAATATTTATTTTGAATTATTATCAAAAAAGCATTTTTTTTTATGTGTGAATACAAAAGTTGTGCACCTTTTTACTATCTACAACTTTTCCATTTAACTTTTTCCCCAGTAGTTTTGCTGGAAATCAAAATAAACGGCGTTTTACCCTTAAAAACCCACCCCTTCCACTCACCAGATCGCCTATAAATTATGCTTTCTTTAATTTTTGATATATTCTCTTCCATTTTCCATGGATGGTTTCATCTTAATATAATTTTTTTTCCACTTTTAACCATTTTTAAAGACTTCTACGCTGGTCTATATAGCCAACAGATATTTACAATTTCGCTGTTGTGAGTCTCTTTGGTGCACTTTAATATGTGCGATGGATGATGGTCTTAAGAGCATTAAAACTATGTATACACTTAGAGGTAGTATACACACGATCGTACGAACGTATGAAACACAATGTGTCTATATAAATTTTTGAATTATTTTTACTGTATGGTTCATAAATATCATCTACCTAAGAAAAATAAAGAGGTTTTTGTGGTGCCACTTTAAAACCACTATTACTATTTAAAGACTAGATGGAAAACTAAAATATCAGATTAGGTTTTCTCATTCTGACCCTAGAAAAAATTTTAACTAAAAAAACAAACTTTCTGTAATTTTTTATTTATGTTTTTGTCATTTTATGGGTATATATCCTTTAAAGTTACCCAAAATGTTTTTTTCGCATTTCTGGGAGAATTATTAACGGCTAAAAAATACAAATATTACGTTTTTTTTGTGATTGATCGATAATTTCTCATTTATTGCATGGAACTCTTTCAATATCGATCTTTGTATTAAATTTCAATCGACATCTCAAAAATAACTCATTTTATCGTTAAATAAATATTATTTTTGAAACCTACCAGTCTAAAATTAGTAATATGCTATTGTGGTATTTGAGACAGGATATTTTTTACTATTAAATTTTAAAAAATTGGAAAAAATCAAGATAAATTTTAAAAGAATAAAATATGTTATATCTAGAGACATAAATTTGCCGATTTGCAAAAATAAAAATTTACCAAAAAAAGTCTTAAAATTAGATTTGGAGATACATTTCCAGTCTATATCGTTTTTGTAAGGAAGTCAGTTAAATTCTGCAATGTAAGATACAGTTATTAATACGAAATATATAACTGCTGATTCTTGAATGATTCTGATATAAGTTCAGCTCAGGTTATTACACAATTAAAGGAGATTTTCGACTTTAAATATCGTATAACGACGTTTTCATGGTCGCAATCACACTACAGACTACTAGACCACAATCGGACTACTAAATGAATGACCGTATTTATAAATTAATGTTTATATTTTCATTTTATCGAGAAAAAAAATATACTTAGAGGAAGTTTATTGTGAATAATTTGTAAATCAAAAAGTTTGAAATTTACAAATTCATGATTGTATCTTTTTATTATGAATATTGTAAAATTAAGATAAATTAAGAAGATAGTATGAAGTAACAAATGTACCATAATTAAAAATTTAACGTCACTATAAACCATCATAATGTAGGAGTAAAGTTTTTAGTATTTATGATCAACAAATTGAATAGAAGTCAATACAAAACTTTTGTCTATGGTAGTTCTCAACCGACCATCTTAAAAAAGTATCTCCAGTTGTTAGACCAAAAGCTATTACAAAATTGATTTGCATTTTCTGTCTTCTTTGTAATAAAAAATTAATAGATGTTTACTTTTTTATGGACCACACAGTTAGTGCACACATAAATTTACACATAAAAAGTGAATATAAAATTTATATAAAATATTGTTTGTACGATTATGTTACACATACATACATATATATGATACTTATAGAACATGTAAGGAAGAAAGGAGCTGAACATTCCTGGCTCTCTAGCATGTTTAAAAAAGTAAGTGTGTTGAGTAAAAATATTAAATGAAAACACACATGAATACAAAAAAAAAAAAAACAATTTGAAAATATGTAATAATTCTCTGCGGTATTTTTGGCATTCCGCAATCTTTTTACCCCTTACTATATACAATAAACGAAATATTGTATAATATATGAGGCGTTTAATATCGAATTCAGCTCAATTTAAGCTTTACTAAACTTTAAAACGTTTCTGATCTCAACGTGAAGATAGCACCAGTTGTCCTCGAAAACTAGTGAATGTAGTTGTGCTTCTTTTGGCAGTTACTCTCCAAGATTTCAGCCATTCTTGATTGTTATTTGATAGTCGTTTGATTGAGTCGATGTGAGTATTTTAATGAAAATGGAACAAATTGACTCCTTACTCAAACTATTTTGAACTCATCCACTCACTAAAACGACTCTCAAATATCAACTACGCGGCCAAAATGGTTGAAATCTTAGTGAGTTATAATCTTCACATTGGCTCGAAAATTTACTTTATAGATCAATTTTGGCGATTTAGTTTTTTCGCCCATGGATCTTCCGAAGCTAAAATATAATATTTGGTGATTAAAGGTTCGGAAAAACTTTAGTTTTGAAACTACTAGGTATATTTTTAGTAAAAAACGCCTCATACAAATTTCACATCAATATATAAATCTTTTTTCTTATGCTCTTTATTATATTTATAAACCTATTACTCAAATATATCATATTTAGACACTTTGTTAAAACTAATATTGAAATATTCTCTTTTACCTGTAATAAAATATAAAATATGAACTTAAAGCGATCATCAATATCAATTTCTTTTTTTTTTTTTCAATTTTCAACTATATAAAAAATTTAAAAAAAAAAATAATAACCGTCTTCAAAAAAACGAAATCTTATCCAAGTTATAAAATGAAAGAGCCACATTCCAATGGACTCTATGAAATTACAAAAAATCGACGGGTTTTGTAGGGTTCATTGGAATTTGGCTCTCTTATCGCCTTGGCACTGAATATAAAATCTGAATGAAAAACAAGAGATTAGATTCTTCTTTGCTTGTATTTCTGCCATATCAAAATATAATTTTTTTTTACCAAATGTCTCTAAATTCTAGATATCAATTTTCTAGCCTAGTAAAAAAATTGCTGAAAATCTGAACTAGTTACTATCAAATGCTTTGCTATCGTTAAAGATGGCATACTTGATTATTGAGTTCGAAATATGCGAATAAAGTTTGGGAGCTTGAGTTTTGTCGCATTGAAAACTACTGCTTTGCACCTTACACATCTCAATTCATTTACCAATCAAATTTTGAAAATGTTTCGTCACATCACATTTTTTATGTTCCTCAGTGTACATATTAAAACTTAATGATCAATCAATAAATGTCGATAATTTACTTGAAAAATTACGTAAATAAATCTTGAAATGAGAAAAAACCCATTCGATATATAAAGTCGACATTAAATAATGATTCAAAATTGAATACGAAGTTTATAAAAAATATTTTATGTTCTATTTTTTTCTGTGTTTTTGCTTCTCAACGAATGAATTTAATGCGATATACGATCATAAATAAATAAAAGAATTGAGAGAGAAAAATGAAAAAAAAGCGCATTTGAAGTTTATTTCACTTAACGCCCGCCACTATTACTTGTCAAATTGCGTGGTTAAATTGTTTTGTCTTTTTTGTTTTGTCTTATAACATGATTCGCTTTTTTTTTTGGGTTTTCTTAGTACCCATAAGGTTTAAATAAGCTATGAAATTCTGAATCTTACAATAAAACTATCAAAGTTTTAAAGAAGGTGGAAATTACACGAATCCTTTGTCAAACTCGTCCAAAAAACATTATTATTTGCAAAAGTCAAAGTAAATTTACAATAACTATTATGTATAATTATACTTGGGCAGAAATAAGTATTTTGTGCAAACCAAAATTTTGGACTACTCCATTTAAGGAAATCAAGCAATTCTTGACATATTTTTATCCGAGAAATTATACAAATATTTCGCCGATTAAGATCGAGAAAATTATGGCCAATGTATAATCAGAGTAGTTCTTAAAACATCATTTTCCCTCGCGTGAAAGAGAAAAAATCGATAATGCAACTTCTAAATATTCCTCAGTCACTTCAGTTTGGTAAAATTGGGTAATTCTTTAACGTTTTCTCGGAACCTGTTGGAATTAAATGTTTGCCAATGGTTCAAGCTATAACTAGTGCAAAATATTATCAATTTTTTACATGTTTGCCAAAACTTTTCGACAAATGCATGAAAATCGCAAAGTTTGAGAAGAGGAAAGCAAGTGGCAAAGATGCGACCAACGAGAGTCTAGTGAATTCATAAGCTCCAAGCTCAAAAGAGCTTTATTTACATTTTTTTATTTTATTTTTTTTTTTTCATATTTACTTAAAACTTAAATCATTTCAGTTAAGATAATAATAAGAGGAGAACCGCAGCTGTGTCCTTTGCACCTAGACCTTTTGGTCCTCTGCACCTACCTTTAGAACACTCACCTGAAGAAAAAGATGCCTTCTGTCTCAAGGTGATGCTTTCACAGAAAGAATAAACCACACCAGATGATACTTTAGGATCTTATCAAGACTAGTAGCCACGAAAAAAGCCCGTCATCAGCCTGAATTCTTCTCAAAATTTTTCCAGATTTTGAGAGCCAAACTGTTATCATTAGGAACTGGAAAGATCGGTATCATTTAGGTTACTATAATTATACCGGTCGTGGCAAAATATTTGTTGTTGACATTGACTAGATTTGGACCCAAGTTGTTACCAAGATTCGGAACAAGAAACTTGAAAACGTATAGATATATCAAAAGTTACATACACGGTGCTCAAGCAAAGCTATATACCTCTTCCTTGGCCGAATTTTACACAAAATTACATTTTCGAGAACCATGTCTGTGTGTAACCGTGCTTTAGAACGAAGAAATTGAACATAAATTTTTATTACTTTCAAAAATGTTTTCTCAACCAAACACAGATATAAGAAAAAGAAGAACCAAAAAAAAAAAAATGAAAATTATTTGATCATGTTTGTATACGAACGCTGGGTGTTTGCAAGTAAATAAATCAATGTTTACCTTCATAAAAGATATTGAAAGAAACACGAGAATTTTCTTCTATAAATAAATTTCGTTTTCATTTTTTTTCTCTCGAACGCACGCACGTATCAGAAAATTATTATTTAAACGAAGAAAATTGTTAGAATATTACTCGAATAAATGATTTTATTTAGTTAAGATATGTTTTGTTAATTTTTATCGCATTTTTTTTTCTCATAAATTTCGTTAAACACATTTTTTTTTTTCGTTTATTTAACAGAACAGATTAAAAAAATTTGATGTATATTTATTTAAAAATGATTAAAATTTAGTACGCTATACAGAGCCGGATTTAAAGTTAGTATCGCCTCTGGACACTATGCAAAATGTCGTTCCATTACTGAAATTTTACATAAAATAAGTCAAATTTCTATATAATATCACTTTTAAACAGGACTTTCAACAATCGATCGAAATGTTTTAGAGTATTCTAGAACGCTCCAAATCCAAATTCGATCGATCCTAGGCTGAGTTAGTTTTTTCTGCTAAAAGTGTTTTAGTGTTACGATGCATTTCCAAACTACACTAGGTCTACCCAAAAATTTTAAGCATGCTCAGTAGTTTTGCTTTTACACTTCAATTTTCATGCTTTCCTTTCAAGTTATCTTTACTCTTGATGAAAAGATGCTCCAGAATAACTAAGAGGGGGAGTACTGTTTCGTCATTAAATTGGATAACTTCTATGGCGACTCTCCAAAATGACCTTAGGCGACATATTTCGTTTATTATCGAAGACTGCTAGCTTCGAAGCTAGCAGTACAAAGTATTAAAAATTGAATTACATGAGGATACACTGCTGTTGTAAAATCATGCCCAAGATGAAAAGAAAAGCCCAAATTTTGTGAAAATCACAATACGTTAAAAAAGATTTTGTGATTGATCAAAGAATCAAAAAAATCATGCGCACACAAGCTATGTAATCCAGTCCAAGTTGGATCAATTAGTTCACCTAGTCATTTCATTTTTTCCTATTTGAAGTGTACGAATAAAAGAAGAAACATCATAAAATGAAGACATCATAATTCCCCTTACACAACTCAAAAAAATATGAAAACTTTGTGTGTGTTAAAAAATGGCAAAATTAAAATGATGAAATATTCAAAAGATGATTTTAAATAAATAATACGGTTTAAGACAAAATAATAAATTGTTTCAATGTTAAGACATTTAAATAAATTATTAAGGGGAATGTGATGGTTTCTACATATTTCTTTTCTATCTTTCATATTCATTCTGTCTGTAAAAGTGTTTTAAATGTGTGGTTTTTTTGGTGGTTGAATTTTTGGAGAAAGAAATAAGAAATTTATTCATTGTAGAATTATTAAAACTTGACATATATCCATTTGTTTTGAAACGAAGAAGCAACAGTACTTATATGATTCTAACAAGGGATATGTACTATGAAGTCAAATTGTATATGTCAAAGAGTTGATTTCAAAATATTAATATTGTGACATTAAAAACTTTTATTTGACGTTGTAAATTTAAGTAATAAACTTAGGTTTTTCTCTAAATAAATCCAGATTTATTAGGACACGAAATGTCCTGCTTTCGGTGTAACGAACTCTTACTTACGTTTTTATTTGTTTTTCTAACTGATAAGTATTTATTCCTATCAAAAAAAAATTGAGAACGCAATATCTCAGAATGAGAGAAAAGATACTCAAAATAACTGTTGTATTAAATATAGTAAATCTAGCAACATTTCTCATCTGTGAACAATACTATGTGCTGCGTATCAGTCAGCAAATAATAGTTATCTGTGCTGAAATTTTTTATTTTCTTGGTATCCGAGAAATTTCGAAAAGTCTGTAGATACAATGTAGGGTCTCTTTAAAAAAAATGAAGTTGGATCTCCCTAAGACTGTAAAAGTCCTGCTTTTGGTGTAACGAACTTTTATTTACGTTTTTATTTATTCAATTTATTTTCTTTTCAAACTGATTGGTATTTTTTCCTATCGAAGTAAGTGAGAACGCAATGTCTTAAAATGAGAGAAAAGATACTATGTGCTGCGTAGCAGTCAACAAATAACAATCTATCTGTGCTGTTTTCAGACAAACTTTTAATATAATTCCGAATGAAGCTAAAATATTAATATAACTATTAATGAGAACTTTAGGATTTTTTGAATGAATTTCGATTTTTTGCCCCAATTTCCTAGATCAAAATATTTTGTATTTTTATAAATACGTATTTTGACTACAAAGTAGTCATCATCAGTATGAATTAGCTAGTTGTAATGATTCTCTGAGGAGATGTTACTCGTTGCTAATTTGGTGACGGTCTGCACTTTGGTGTCAGGTTGTGCAAACCTTCATCAAATTAGAAACGTGTAACATCTCCTCAGAGAATCATTACAACTAGGTAATTCATACTGATGATGACTACTTTGTAGTCGAAATACGTATTTATAAAAATACAAAATAATTTTATCTAGGAAATTGGGACAAAAAATCGAAATTTATACAATATTAATGTCTCTTTTAAATAAATAAAATTGGCTGTCATTTGACTTGGACCGAAAAAAAACTTTGTTTTTAAGATAAATCGGACATTTCAAATGATAAGACTATTTTAGGAAACATTTGTTCTCATTTGGTTTATTTTTCAGGTTTTTTAAATATAAAGTTTCAAAATAACACAATCATAGAAACAATAATAGAAATATAGAAATTTTAGTAATAAATAAAAATAAGTTTCTGTATAACGTTTTCGTATAAAATCAAATAACAATCCTTCATTCATGTACCGTAATATTCGTCTATTATCTATTTTCCATTTCATTTTAAGGAACAAAACAGAAGGGGGAAAATAAAAGTGCCATAAAATGGAGGCAATAAATCTTTATCTAGAACGAAGTTGAATTAAAATGTGCTAGCTTTTTTTTTTGTTGTAGTCGTTTATTTTTTTTATTTTTTTTGGTAGAAGCAACAGGCTGATATATCCCCTCATATTATAATCATAGTACATATAAATGTACACACATTACAGTATGTTGGTTTCTGGATTGCCTATATAGATTACCCGATTTGGTTCATTTACTCTAACTCTTGGGATACCAACTTACTATTTTTTTTATAGAAAAACCAGTATAATGATCCATGTTAATTTTTAAGTTATCATTCAAGCCACCTTGGTCTTTTGTTGTCTTACCCTTAACGGTTACCCTTAATGCGATTAGCTTTAATAAGTTGAATCCATAAGGTCTTACAGCTATAATTTAAATAAGCTCAAGAACAGAGATTATTGTTTAAACGCTTTAAGTGTACTAATATTTTAACTTCTTACTCAATTATTACGTTATAGTGAAGTTTGATGGTACATAAAAAGGATTTGATCTTTATTGTTGCCGATGATGAATCCAAAATATATAATTGGACGATTTTGCCAAATTATAAACTTCAAGTCACTTTGTACGATTATCATATTTCAGTTGAAAAATTCAAATCACCATCTCATTTTATCAACCTTTCTTTATGAGGAAGTGATGCAAGTTTTGTTACTATTTAGAAAGTCCAGGATGTGATTTCCCATAAATATATTATGTTTTTCAATCCTTTCTGCTTTTAAACAGCATTTCTCTGTAACCTAGGACGGATTAATGTAAATTAATGAATACCCAAATCTAGGTAACTTCGTATTGTTGCCAGCTTTTAAGTATTGAATAACTTCGCATAGGCAATCTGTAAGTAAATATATAGTATAACAGTCACAAGTGAGTTAAACAACCAACCCCAGTCGGTCGGTGGTCGAATAAACTTCGTCTTATGTACTTTCTCATCGAATATATAATATATATTCTCGTTCATATTTAATCATAAACCATCTTCTTGCTGTCCTCTCATCGCCATCCCAAAACATTTTGGATACTATTAAATACGTACACTCAAGTAATATTAAATTAATAAAATTATATAGAAGAATTTTCTTTTTAAATTTTGTTTAAAATATACATGGAAAATTATTTTCCATTAGTCATGTTACACATCCGTAGTTTTTCTCAAGAAAAAAACAATATTGTGGTTTAATTTACTTACATGGATCTCGGTAAAATCTGGTAAGACTTTCGGGTTCTTTCAATTTGCGTATTTTGAGCCAGTTCGACTTATTTCAGCTACTTCAAAGAATAGACAGTCAAATTTTTGTTTGTTTTTATAGACTAATAACAAAGTTTACCATTTATATCCCCAGAATTGACTTTTCCAGGATCTATAAAATGTTTTACTTACCAGTCTCATATCACTTAGTCCTTTTTTTTTATATCTGGCATATAAATATTATACATATGAAGGTATATTAAATTAAGTCTCAAACTTTTAATGTTATAACTTTTGAAGCTACCATGAAATTTTGATATAGGTGCTGAAACAATTACATAAATAATTTTTATATGATTATCCGTAATCAAGATAGCACAACAAAATAGAAAAATAGTGAATAGAAATTTCGATAACCACTTCTTCTAGATGTAAATTTGTTTACAATACTTTTGCATAAACTGTTTATTTTAATAATATTAGTAATTATTATATCAGTTATACATAATATTATGTTTAAGCTGATTGATTTTCATTTTGAATCATTTCCAAATTAGGTTTGCACAATATTTCTTAGAAAACTTTCATCAGAAGACTTGAGAAAATTTGTTTTTGATTTAAATTGATTAAATATATCAATAAATTTTTTATCACAGTCAAGTATCTTTGAACTTTGATTTAACTTCAAAATTATATCAGAATCATTATGGTATTTTATTAAGTATTAAAACTGAAATGAAAAGGTAAATTTGTGTTGATTTGGGGCAAAACTTTGTACAATCCGTTAATTTATCGGTTAATAAATATTTTATATCGTATTAAAATTATGTTTAAAATAAATGTATAAATAATTAACTTCTACTAGGTAAATTTTGATCATTAAATTTATTTCTCTTTAGTCAAATTATCGTGACAATTTTTAATTAAAATTAGTAACAAACGTTTCATTAATATTTTATTTATACTTATCTAAAATTAGTCTTCGATATTGAACATTATTTGTTTTTTTCCTAATTAAATTGTATAATAATTTGTAATTACATAATGTTTTCATGTGTGTATTGGAATTAACAACTGTATCAATTCAATCATAAAATTACTGACAGATGATTTTTAATTGATGTATCAACTAATTCAATATTGACTGATTGTTTCATTAATTGTAGCATCTATATTTGTTTTAACAAATGAAAAACAAACAATATTCGAATTAAATTCATTGTATTTATTTATTCTGTTTGTTCGAGTAATATTTTGCAGAGAATTTTTATACTAAGAATATTAGTTGTAGTCCAAAGTTTGTTACGCTTGTAAATATTGATCTCACAAACAAAATTTTGTTATAGTTATTCATAGATATAATTAGTTCATTTTCATTTATCCGTACGTAGGTCCAGTTATCATCAAAAAAACTATGAAATTTTTTTTAAAATTATATTTTAAGTCACTTTTCTATTTTTCAACTACTAAAGTAATATAGTGACTACAGTTAGTATATATTCACTCTATACAACAACAGTACACAGAAATCCTAAACGATCACACATCCATGATCTAACTGTGTCTGTTGGTACTTTGTTGATCGATTGAGAAAAAAACAGTTCACACACGATAAAAGTGAAACTTCTAGATAATTGTAGGGTTTATTTCTAATGATATTGATACGTAGTTGAAAAATATTTTGCATTTTATTGTAATATTTATTGGTACGTTAATCAGATAAGTAAAGAAGCAACGTGTTTAATCTATAGCGTATTAAATTTCTGTATTTTATTCATTAAATATAATAATGAGTTGTGCGTAAAACACTTTCGTACCGCTTGCATACACAGAGTGAGTCTGCAATGCATGCATATATTGTTTATAAAGAATTCAGTTGTATGCCATCAAATACTATGACTTGGTTGCCTGTATTTCGTTTCTCACTTAGTTGTTAACACAAATATCACAGCCATTCTTTTGCACCTTAGATCTATAGATACTTTGATCTCATACTCTCGCATGTTATATCCTATAGATTTATGTGGCTGTCTTCTTTTTTACTGTCACTTTTTCGTTTCATCGATTCATGTGATCACAACAATACTAAAGAAGTTTCACTGAAGCTTTTTGAAAATTCTGTATATTGATAAGCTTCAATGAATCACTCGGTAAATAACATTTTATTTGTCTAAATCTATAATAATGTAATTGTAAAACACAATAAAAGATTTGTATATTCAACAACACATTTAGATAAAAAGAAAATAAATAAAAAAATAAAAATGTGTAGAAGAAGAATTTTATCTTGATAATACAAACTCAACAAGTACAGGAATCAAATTCTATGTTATATGCATTCAGTCGATTCTATGTTATGCTATGGTATGGTATCTTAGAAGTACATTTTCTTGTTCTTCTACTTAATAGTTTAGTTAGTATATATGTATAACATAAGAAGAATAAGTATAGAAATCAACAATCCCAATATCATCACATCGTCATTGAGTTAATCACCTGGAACAAAATACTTACAACATTATCTTCTACAACTGTACTACGATGTTCTACATGTCATGTTCTTCAATAAGTCTTAGTGAATACGATATGTAGTGTAGAGATCAATAGCTTTCTTTTAAAGTTTTTCGATATACCTGAAAACAGATTTTGACGCAAAAATACAAATTTTTTATCATTTTTTATCGTGTAATGTCAACCAAAAGAGCACAAAAAAGTAGCATTAAATAATTAGATTATTAGTTTACAAAGTATAATCTTTAATGTCTACAATAATACAATGAGGTTTAGCACAATCTAAAACAATAAAATTGTACGCGATTTTCTTAAGAGAACTCCTTTTTTCGAAGTAAGTTCTGTACGCCTTTGTAAACAAAACATTTCCTTAAAGAATTTCATAGAAATTGGTATCTAAAAGGACTTTTGAACCAAAAATAAATATAATTTCTCGATAGGTGGAGTAGTTAATTTTAACATTTTGTAGTGCACTTTGGTCGCATTCACCCCCTTCCTCTCCTTCAATCCTATAATTGGATTTGTTTAAGACGTAATTCAGATCAACTACAGAGCATAACTCAAAACAGCTTTTTCGATTTTCAACGTGCAAAATAATATCTACCATTACTAAGAATGTTTGTGTGCTATCATTGCAGGTTGAAGGTATGACATACAAATACACACTTTTACTTATTATAAAGTTTAAAGGTAGGTAGGTAGACATAAGTTTCTACATGCAATAATAATACAACATGTAATATCAATGATCGTATCATAATATAAATATTTAATACTATTTACTCTTTTGTTGGAGAAAACTTTTCAAATTATTGGAAAAACTTTATTTTATACAAATTATTTTGATTGAATAAATTTTATGAAAATATACTTTAAACATTTATTAGCATATATTTTTGGTGGAGGGACTGGGAAGTTGTTTGGAATATATACATAATTTTTTGGTGGAAGCTATGTGAAATTAAGACGTATGAAGCGGGTTCAGCATGACAATCGACACATTTAGTTCCTGTATGAGCCGAAAAATGGGTCCAACCATGAAGTACTCATAGCCGGAAGTTGTTGGACGTATTGAACTTCCTTCATAATTTTGGAGGAGGGTATGAGGAATAGAAAAACAAGGCGAGCGCTAGGAGAAGTAATAATAAAAGGATTGTGAAGTAAATAAATATTTTTTTAAAGTGAATATGCCAATTAACAGTGTTAATTGATTAAATACATGACATGTCATATCAATTTTGTAATATAAATTAATTTATGTTATAGCCAATCAAGTTATTAATAATTTTCAATAAATTATGAAATATTTCTTTCATGAATATACTTTTAAGATCTTTTTTCGTTTTAGAAATATTTTACTGACTACAGACTAAATTCTCCATACCTTCATGTATTTCATTTTATGTTGGGAATAAAATTCAAGAAAAGAAAACATTTCCGAAAGCTGTAGGACGTTTTTAACTACGAGGGAAGTAGCAACCAGTTTTATTTTTCTAGTTATGTAAGTTTGAATTTATTGTCAATTTCAACAAATAATGAAAAATCAATCACCACTTTTCTATGTGAAAGAATGTTTTAAACTACGTATTTAACTACGCAGTCAGCTTTATTTTTCTAAAAATCAGGGTATTTAAGTTTGATTTTATTACTAATTTCTGCAAATTTTGAAGTACCAACTAAAAAAAACCAACTTGAAGAATTAAGATCAGTAAATTAAAAATTTATTATCTACCTGGAAACCCAATTATTTTTCTATCAGAAAAAATCATTAACAAAATATAGTAGTAATATTGTTATGACAATTTCTATGTAAATAATATTTATATAGGCCATATTCCTGCAAAATAGATATATATATAGTCATTGCGATGGTAACTATAGATATATATACATACGTATATAGTCAGTCACTACCAGCAATTAGCTTGTAAATTCATTTACGTCATAAAGGGCGTTGCATGCATTTATATATAACATAAATACATGTACATATATATACTCATATATACCAAATACACAATACTTGCATCAAATTATATAACAATATCTACTATTTCAATTTCAATATTCGTTGTTGAATCCTTTATTATTCTCATAATCCCTATGTAATCATTGATGTCTATACTGAATACTAGATTACTACCATCAGCATTTATAAATATGTATCAATAAATCTGAAACAATTTCTTTAAAATCGGTTTTCAGTGCCAAATCAATAAACACTATAAACAAGAACAAATTAACACAACCCAAAAGATTAAACTTATTTTTGTGTGTAGATCAACTTTTTGCAGACCGTTTCAGACCTAAATTGTTATTCAATTTACACCCAAATTTTGTACTATGAAGGTTTT
Organism: Chrysopa pallens; assembly: GCA_020423425.1. NCBI lineage: Eukaryota > Metazoa > Arthropoda > Insecta > Neuroptera > Chrysopidae > Chrysopa > Chrysopa pallens. The sequence continues at coordinate 80,848,808 of CM035593.1, forward strand.
TTTATTATTCCAGTGGCATAATTCCAGTTTGAAATCTAATTAATAGGTTTCAGAAATTTTTCTGGACGGATTTGTATCAAATATTCAATTTTACAATTAAATTTTCAAACAATAACTCTATTTGAACACAAAATTATTATTAAAATGAATTAAATTGAAATTAAACAATACTTAAATTGAAAAATTACAATAGGTGTGTATTCTTTTATAAATATAATAATAATAATGATTATAAGCTTTACAGGTATGTAGGTAGCAGATATATAGTTCGGTCATTTATAAAATATAAATTAATATTAGAGGTATTATATATTAATTAGTATGACTAAAACACTGCACATTCAACATCTAGTTGTAATTATATATCTAATATTATATTTGTAGTACAATATAATGAATTATTTATTAATAATGAATTATATTGTGATAAAACCGAGTATTACAGAATGTTACAGAACGGGGATACATATAATACATTAATTATACTCGACAAATTGTACATAGAATTGTTATTTTATTTAATTTTTTTAAATTTATTTCAACAACTTAGGTCATACAGTGACTACATTGGGGATATTCTATACAACAACTGCACACAGTAATTCCATGTGGTCAACCCAAGTACTAACTGTTGTATAATGTTGCTTAACTTTGTTGATCGGTTGAGATCTGTAATAACGTTACGTCAGTGGGAAGTCAAAATAGTCTAAAGTTTGTAACACTATCTAATATTGACCGCACAAACAAAATTTTGGTTTAGGTGTTCATAGAAATACCTATAATTATTACTATACATATATAACTATATAGACTGGATATTTATAGTATTTTATGAATGCTAATTAATGAAAATGAAAAAACAATGAAATTTAATCATATGTCGAGTATATTAACTATTAAATCAGTTAGCTGTTAACTTTACTGGTTTTATTTAATTTACAGTGATGGATGGGTATTAAGCAAGGTTTTTTGGTAGACAAACTAAATTTAATTCAATTGTATTTAGTAAGACTAATACTTTTTTTTTTATAAAAATCTTTCTAAACACAAGCTAATGATTATTAAAGTTGTTCTTTGTATCAGCGCTAAAACGGGTGCTTAAGAAAGATGGACCCTTTATTTAGGGACTTATCAGCCTTTTTACTTTTGACTTACAACAGCTACAACTAAAAAAATAAGCAATACTCATTTAGTCAGCTATCTTTTAGTGTTATTTATTGAACAATGATTAGAAATCCGAATTATACTAAAATCATTTCTTTATTTTGTTTCTAATTATGGTATACAATTTGAAAATTTTCTGTAACCATAGTTTTTGTGACATCCTGTCTAACATAAATGTATTAGAGAACATGTATGTTTGCACGTTAACTTTGTATATGTGTGTCCCAACAATTCATAAATGCTGTAAAATTACAAATAATATTGTTCTATACAGCTCAAATATTGAAAGACAGGAAAATTAATGAAAAATTGAAGAAATTAACTTTTTAAATTATTATTTAATCATAATCAAAACAAAAAATTTTATAGAAAAATCCAGAAATATTGAATTAAAAAGTTGCAAATAATTTTTAACAGTAAAAATTTATTTTTAAAAACAAACTTTTATTTATATTCTCTAAATGGAAGAAAATAAACTTTTTATTAAATCTCACCAATCTATTTACAACATTACCCAATTTATGTGATCTGACAAGTTTCCGACCTTTAAGTGACGATAGCCACACATAGCAATAAAAGCTAGTAAATCCATTTGTGCATCTTTTGGCAGTTACTCAACAAGATTTCAGTCAATTTGGACGCGTAGTTGTCATTTGATAGTCTTTGAATAAGTTTATTTACGAAAATGGATAAAATTGAGTATAAACAAAAATTGAATGGCAGGTCACTAATCAATTTCACAAAAATACTCACATGAACACACTCAGGCGACTGTGCGACTTGAATCTTGCTGAATAACTGTCAAAAGATGTGCAACTATATTCATTAGGTTTTATTAACGAGTGCAATTTTCACGTTAAGGTTGAAAATTTTTCAGACCTCCCTTGTAAAAGCTTGTCACAAGATTGACCAGTGTAGTGAAATAAATTAGTTTAATTTAGCTTAAAGTTTATTTTCTTCTTTTTAGAGCATTTAAATAAAAGCTTATTTACAAAAATATTGTTCTACTATTAATTTATTTTAACTTAAACATCAAAATCAATAGTTATAATTGACCAATTGAAAATATTTGAATAGTATATTTTCGCTGGACACACAGAGAACACAAAACTAGAACATACATATATGATGAGGTACAATACACACACACTCACACATACAAACGTTCCCACACCCTCATTCCCCCTATACATTTATAGTCCTATGAGTGTACAACTATTTAGGTACATTTTGAGAGTGGAACATTTTGTCCGTCCCAACAACAACACTTGCATCGACCTAAAACTATAAACACACACACACACCCATCCACCCACACCAAACCCAAAACTATAATATCGCATACATGTATGATTGAATTTGCTGCGCCGCGTTCTGTTAACCCAGTGTTCCAAATCAATAAAGCTGGCACGTCCAACTGTTTGTCGGTTCATCACACATGTATATACATGCATACACACTCTCACACTTACTAACACTCCCATGTACACATTTTATTGTATAGATGGATTTTACCTGATATCAATTGTGTGTGTGTTTGTTTTTTTTGAACGTTTTTGTACCGATGAATTTTATTTATTTATTTCGCTTTTTTTTGTTACGTCATAGAACATGACCGTTTATAGTGAATAGCAGCGCTAGTAGGTAAAGAGAGCTTGCAAAGAGCTTTTTTTTATTGACTTTATTACAATGAACCGTTTTTTAAAATAGGTTACGTTGTGTTTTGTTTTTGGTTTTTTTTTCATTCGCTTTAAATGCATTTTTTTTTATTGAATTTTAGAGAAAATTCTACTGAAATTGATTAAATTTGTTTTTTATTTTTTTTTAGACTATCGATATTTTAACTTTAATCATGAAGTTTCTGTTTTAACAAGTCAAATTTTGCATGTCTTTAAAAACGATTGATTTTTACTGATTTAAAATTCGATTTATGTTTTACAGTTCATTATATAAATTTGTGGTATCTTCAAACTATTAATCTATTTTTGCTATTTTTTCGTTCAAATATTTTTGTAATATTTATTTTGGTTTAGATCAATAAATATTTAAGTTTTAACATTTGCTGTTTTATTATTTTTAATCCTTTTTGATATAATTGTATGTTTATATAATATAAAATATTGAGAATCCAAAAAACTATCACTCAAAATTAAAACTTTTTACGTTCAAGTACTTATAATAAGAATTAAAATAATCTACGCTTAGCACACTTTTCGGTCATAAAACATACTCAAAGCCTCTAATTAGGCTTCTTGCCGATTGTAACCCGCCGCATAAATGAAGTCCATCGCAATTCAGGCAATAGTGGGTCCTAGAATGGAACGTTATAAAAATACAAACTTCTTAGTCAATTCTCATCATTATCGCACATTTACCATGCCCAAGGACCACAAAATTTAGAAACTGTATGAATCCACAAAAACTATAACTTTAAGCTTCAGTTTAAATGTTCATGCCTGAAAACATTACAATAAATACAATCTGTATAAATTTTTTCAATCAAAATCAATCATTTTGTACATAAAAAAGAGAATAAATTTTTTTTTCAATAATATTCTATTTTCGTAATCTTCTTCCATTTCCCAATTCTTTTATATAATGTTAAAAGGTTATCATCCCTTTTTTTCTTATATCCTCTATTTTATATATAAATACTAGCTGACCCGACAAACATTATTTTGCCTTCGAAAATTATTTCTAGAGAATATTTTGGTAGTTATATAAAAAATGACTTGAACTTATTGTTAGTGTGTGCGGTTGTGATCAATAACTGAAAGAGGAATGACGGCCTATAAAATTAACAAAACACCAAGCGTTCATTTTTTAAATTCATTGTACTTAACATGTCTAAAATATTTAAAATGATATCCCTTAAAAGTTATATACATGCGAGAAGTGACACAGATAGATGCCTGGTTTGGAAAACCAATCGTTTAATAATTGATCAATATCAACCACTGTAAGTTGAATATTATTACTGTACGAATATCGCTATTAAAAATGGGGGTTAGCTGATAAAAGGGTGAAAATAAAGGCTATTTTCCATATCAAGCATAAAAAAAATAAATAAAAATTTGCAGTGACCTTTACACTTAGGGGTACAAAAATCAGTTCACGAACTACACTTAGATCAAACAAAATTTACACTAAGAATTTCATAAAAATCGGTCAAGCCGTTTCTAAGAATTTTGGTTACAAACACTGCGACACAAGAATTTTATATATATCCATCAGTTTCAATCTTTTCAACCATAAAAATTATTTCACGTAGGTGTTGGATTAGAGATGAGTGTACCTTGATACCCAACATTTTATGTAAACATAGGGTATATATTATGTATGTATAGGTATGTATAATGCGATAACGTTTTTAGACTATCAATGAAAATCTTTTATTGTTTTTATAAAAGAGATTTAATTTTACCTTTGTAAGTGCATTTAAACACATGCTAAAAGAAATATTTATTTAATTTATATATATATAGAGTGTTTAATGTTTATTTAGTTTCCTAATATATTATGCCGTCTTTTAGATATCAACATTTTTCTTTCGAGTTTGATCTGGTTTGTAGTGTTTATTGATTTTTATCTTGGTTTACAATAAATAAAACTAGTCTTTACGGCCAATTACTTGGCCTGGTTTCAAATGATATATCGGAAAAAATTCTTCCAGGCTTAAGAAAAGATACAATTATATTTATTTTTCACAGTAAAATCAACAAAATTTGGGTCCAAACAAAATTTATGTGGAATGTCGAACACAAAATCAGTGTTAAATTAATTATAATTCAGGGGTTTGGTAATTAATTAAAAAAAAAAAAAAAAATTATGAACTTATTACGAAAATTATTTTATTTCAGTTATTAAAATTTCAGTCAAGTGCGAAAAGTCTTAAAACAATAAAATAAAGTATTACAAACAAGTGGTTTGGCGTGTATTACACACACTACTATACACACATATATATATACTATTTTGTTTCCTATACTGTTCTATTAAAAAGGCACGCATATATACTGGTTTTCTTCAAAGGCAATGAAATTCACTTTTGAGTGTTTATGGTCGAATTTTCGTCTCTGTAACTTTAATATGTTCTAAATTAAATTCGTTTTCATCAATATTTTGTGAATTCTCATTCTGATTTAATTAATTTCATAATAATTAAATCAAATTTTATTAAATCAATTTCATTATTATTTTGTAAACAATATATATTGTTTACAATATAAACAAACTTGAGGTACGACGACGTTTACCCAACCCAATTTTATGTATATTATAATATTTAAATAAGAACAAAATTGTGTGTTTGTTGGTTGATGATAACTCCCTCTGTAGGTGACTGACTACGACTCAACCGGGTATGCTAATATAAATGAACTTTAAGTGTAAATGGAATGATGTTTTGTAAATAGTTGACATGTTTATTTATTTATTTATTTATATATAATATAATATGTTTATATTAAATTTGTATTATATATTCATTTATATATTAATATATGAATGTGTATACTGAATGATTCATTTTAATTTGAATCAACACTTTCATTGCTGTTAATATTATTGCGAAAATAGCATTTCTTTAAAATTTTCTCGTTAAAAAAATTAATTATTCAAGTAATATAAAATTTGATATATCACACAGTTTTAAAGGAAAAAATAAATAAATAAAAATAAATTCAAATTATTGATTTATCCTTATCAAAATGGATGAAAGAAGTAAATTACTATGATACGACCAAATGTTGACTATCCGTTTGAAAACCTACAGCCACATTGCGGTGTTCGTTAGTGAAAAACATGGCTGGATTAATGTCTCAGATGCAAATACAGATATCTCTGAGCATATTTTTCGGATAAACAGTAACTATCACCATTAAAAGTAGTACCCAAAAAATATATTCCTGAAATTAAATAGCATTTCTGAAAAGATATCGATGTTTATACTTTCTAGAATTCTACTGAACTCACATTTTTTGATCATTGGATTACTACATACTATTTTGGCAGCTGCAGTAAGATAGAATAAAAATAAGAGGGTACCCTGTTTTAGGACACTCCATCACCTGAAGTTAGGATCTCTAGTAAAAGATGAAGGAGATTTGTTAAACCAACCGTTACACTTTAAAAACAATATCTTAAGTTTGAGAACAATCGATATTAATTTAATTTATAAACAAGAGAGAAAAAAATTTGCATTAAATTATTTGGCCGAATAGCTTTTTCATGAACCAATTTTTGGCAAAAACTATGACAAATTGAAGAATGCGGTCGGTCTAAGTTGCATCTATTAAAATGCATTATATTGTATATATAAATAACCTACTCTAGTTTCGAAAAGTTTTCATTCTCTCTCAATAATATTCATATTTGGTCTGATAAGAAAGTTTGTGCTTTTCCTCCGCCATTCCACCAAGCAGGATAATGTTGTGTGTTCGTTTCGTTTCGTGTTCATGTCAAGGGAATTAGAAATGAAAATAAACCAACCAACACCATTGTATATGTCTACAACATATAGAATTGTCATGTATAGCTTCATCTTATAGTCTACATTACTTCGTGGTGTGTATATTATATATATATATATATATATATATATATATATATATATATATATATATATATATATATATATATATATATATATATATATATATATATATATATATATATATATATATATATATATATATATATATATATATATATATATATATATATATATATATATATATATATATATATATATATATATATATATATATATATATATATATATATATATATATATATATATATATATATATATATATATATATATATATATATATATATATATATATATATATATATATTTATTTATTTATTACTTTATTTGTAAAGTCTAGTCTTAAATAATTTATACAATGCAATTTAGATTTATGTATATTTTATGAATTTAATATTTTGGCAATGGTAAATATGAAATGGTAAATATAGAAAATTCAAATAAAAAAAAAAAAAAAGATTGCCCATTTTGATACAATGTCATTGTTATATGATACACAATGTCATTGTTACAAAATTTTTCCTTATTTTCTAGGTTTTTCATAAATGAAATATAATTTTATCTTATTCGACTAAAAATCATTATTTTTGTACTCAATTTTTATAGCTCGTCAAGCAAATAAAGCCTTCCAGCTTTCGGCAATCCTTTTTTGTGATATGCGTTTGATTAAGAGAAAAGTTGCACAAATATTCATAACACTTTTTAAACGTCTAACAAATTCAAACCTGACGTTTTTGAAAAGCATTAAAACATTAAAAAATTTTTTATATCCAAGTTTTTTTGGGATAAATAAGGGCTTGGACAAATAAAAAATGCCAATTAGTGTTTACGATTGAATGGCTTGTTTTTCGACATATCGCCTGAAATGGGCTTATCCGAAATATTGAATCGCGGAATATGAAATTACAGACGATATCTCAAAGCATGCTTCAAATTGTTGAATTTTTTCAATCTACAGGCCAAATTACACTTTTAAACATCGAGATAAAATTTATGTGTTCAACTTCCATGTGGGTAATTTGATCTGTAGACTTCAAAAACTTCATTCATTTATTGATTAAATGATTAGTTTTTAACATATGGCCTGAATTCGGATTCGAGATGCTATATTTCGAACAAATTTCAACCGATATCTCGAAAATTGATCTTCCAATTATAAAATAAATATTATTATAGACCGTAATTACTCCAGATAACTTATAGTCATTATTTACCAACTTTAAATAATAATTAAATCGTTAAATGACCTGTAAAATTGGCTGTACTAGATTATTTACAAAATATAAAAATTTTTTCCCAATCAAACATCATAAATAACATCGATAAATTTTGTTTTGAATAATTCAATTACCAATATGTTTTTACAAAAATATCCATGTACATAAAATATCCCAAATGATTAGAGATTAGTTTTTAGTTTTTATTATTAATTAAAAACAAAAAATATCAAATGTGAATTTTTTAATTAATATTTAAGCTAATGAATTACAGCTCAATATTGGATGGAAAACCTGCTTTTTAATAAACAAAAATCTATAAATAGAATATTTTAATCCATACATGCATATATATAGATAATAATTTTCAATATTTCCATCAAAAAAATTCATTAATTTTGTAATTATTACAAAATGTATATATTTTAGTTTATTATTAAAATATAAACATATATTAATTTTTCCACGTTAAAAAAATAATTATTGCGACAAGTCACAGAATTTTTCTTTATGACCATATAGTTTTACTGTGAAACGAATTTTGCCAGAGAAATATTTTAAATAAAAGTTGTACAGCCTAAAACGGTTTGTGAATATACCTTGAAGAATATTCTCAAAGTGTCATCAAATTACGTTACAAGAACCAATTTATTATAAGTAATGTATTCGATAAATTTTAAACATAAAAAAGATATTCAAAAATGCGCCGAGTATATAAACAATTAACACTGTTAATAATTATTTTCACTTCAAGTTGAAAACAGTATTTCTAAATTTCGAAAATAATTAGATTAAAAAAAAAATTAAATTAACAATTTTAAGTATAATAATTAGTTAATTGATTATATCGATAATTGAATTCTCTATATAAAACATAATAAAATTCAATCAATTCAATTTCAATTACATAATAGTAATAATAATGAGATAAATAGTTAGGTAGATGAGGTAGATTAAAGTAAGATATAAATTTTATGGTATATAAAATGTAATTAAATTTCTATATTGGATTGTAAATATAGACCCATAAAATAAATCTATACACCTAACTTCTTCGCCTATTGATATCAGAAGTATTTTAATTCAATCACAAAATCAATCACAAATGGATTCTTCATTATTTATTAATGAAATTTTTCACAAAATAATTATGTGATTTTGTTTTAAGTATTTTTTGTGTAATTATTCTCAAGGAAGTCAGTATTTTTTATCAGTACAATATATGACATAGATAGTCTGACTTGGCCAGTGGTTCAGTGACGACGTATTATAATCAATCACTATCAATCAATATTCAAATTGGTTGGAAAATATCGTGCTGGATAAATAATATATCGATAATAAAAAAACATTTTGTGAAAATATATGCAAATTATGACACGGTTGATGGTATGTGCACGACATTTTCACAGGACATCGAACCAAAAAGAGGAAATAATAAGATCTGACTCCGTGACCAAGAAATCGAATACTGAATGGTTAGTATTTCTAAGCCAACGCTTTTCCATCACCTGGAGCAGCAAATTTTACAGAACTCGTGATGAAAACAAAAACTTAACTTATACCTGGAATGAATTATTTGAATGAGTTGCGAAATGAGGTGAAACAACTCGTCTTCATTTCAAAGATTTTTCTTAATTTTTAGAATAAATCTATTTCAACTAAAAATTCAAATCTCTGATGTAAAATTATTTAGCGCGTGTACATACAAGATTTTATCAAAATCAGATGAATAGTTCATGATTACTGGAAGTTTTGGGATAAAAGAGGTCAATTTAAGGTGCGTATCACTAAAATGGTATAATAATTGCGAGGTGGGATGTTTCTTAAATAGGACCCCGAAAAACCAGCATTTTGTTTTCCTAAAATTTGTAAATACTAGTTCATTGCCCGTACGTCTGAATGAGAGATTAGCACATCGACAGGCAGAACGTCAACATAATGTAAAATTTTTTTAATTGGAGCAAACAAGAAGGCAATACCTTCAAACTTGGATGTAATTAATACCTTTAAGATGATATTCAATTAGAAGATTTTGTCCGATACCTGACAAAACATGGTATGTATCGGCAATGGGTACACCAGGCAAAGGCTATAATAAGTAGAGGAAAAAAGATTACTAAATGGCATTAGGCAAATGAGTATATAAATTTTATCCATTAAAAAGTTATAATAATAAATTTCGATTTTATGTCTCAATTTCCTAGATCAAAAATATTTTTTTTTAAAATATAAATACGTATATCGACTACAAAGTAGTCATCATCAGTTTGAATAAGGTAGTCCTAATGATTCTTTGAGGAGATGTTACTCGTTCCTAATTTTATGACAGTTTACACTTACCTTGTAGTCAGTTTTTTCATCTAGGAAATTGGGGCTATATATCGAAATTTATCCTTCTCTTTAATAATACTCAAATTAAGACATATTCTTAAATAACAATTTTTAGTCAAGATAAAATCATGTGTTTAATAAAATCAATCACAACGCTTCATGCACACACACTACCAATAATATTTTTCATATTCCAATAATTTTTCTAATAAACTTATTTAAATCGGAATATTATATGCACAGACATACACATTTCATTATAATAATAATAATAATAATGATAATAATAATATAGGCTTTCATTTTATAATAAAAGGCTTAAAACTAACTACCCATCATTGATATTATACTGAACGTCATACAAACTAACTCAAATTGTAAATAGAATATCCTTTTAGGAAACTATAGTTGATAGTATATATTCCAGAAACTGAAAACAACCAGACCCGGTTCGGTTGGACCGTATTCGTTTGTATATACATCATATATGAGTGGTGTTATATTTTATACAGAGGTGCATACACACGACTTAGGGGACACTAGGGTTAGAAGTCACGTTTGTCTGAATTTTTTTTTTAATGACATTTGTCTAGAGTAATCTAATAAGAAAAAATGAAAAATAATATTCAAAATATCTATTGCGTCGTGGCACAAGTTATACTTCTTTAATGCGCGTTATGAAAAAATTGATGAGAGTGAAATTTTTGGATACGCGCGCATCACCGTCACACAAAATTCACAGGTTGACACTGTTGTTATGATTTATGTTACACTTGTAATGTAAGAAAATATATATTTATTTAATAAAATTTTTCAAATTTAAACTGAGCTTTATTGACTGTGTTGACTATCATTATCCAGTCCTTTTTGTTATTTTATTGTAATTAATTATTTTGCATGCAATTAAAAATTGTTTTTTAACTATACCAAAGAAGTATAACTTCTGACGCGTATATAAGTACACGTACCCATTATTTTTTTACTATATTTTGTACATCAAAAAACTCTTGTCAGTCTATATCATATAAAATTACGATTTTTCCCAATTTCCTAGATCAAAAATTTTTGTGTCTTTTACAAATACGTATTTCTACTAAATAGTAGTCATCATCAGTATGAATTAGCTAGTTGAAATGATTCTCCGAATAGATGTAACTAGTTGCTAATTTGGTGACGGTTTGCAACCGTACGCACTGTATCGTTGGAGCAACATCCCCTCGGAGAATCATTACGACTAAACAATTTTTAAAATACAAAACAATTATGATCTTGGAAATTTGGACTAAAATCGAAAAAGTCTAGATTTCCTTCTAAAAATATCATGTTGGATATATGTTGTGAAGACTAGCTTAGAAATAACTTGTGATAACCGAACCGTGAGACCATTAAACCCAAAACTCCTCTACAAACGTTTGTTAAATGTACATAGGTATACACCATACATATATACATTTGTGAGTAGATAGGCCGGATATTGCATTCCAGTGTGCATCTCTTTACAGAATGATGATGTTGGATGCAGCACTCTTCCCTCAGGATCAGAATGACTCCCACCAATTCTATCCCAAACACAGTTATACATATACCCATATAATATAGCTCTACATATGATTACGTCATTAATGGTTGTGATACCGCAATGGTCAGTACGCAAACGCTGAAAACTAACTAACAAATCGATTATCACTGTGCTGGGATCAAATATGCGTTAATTATTCTTTAATCAGTCAACCAATCTCTTCTCAACCCCCCCCTCCCAAATCAACCAAACCAACAACCTTCATGGATAATAATCATTATGAGTTTGATGAGAGACCCCCACAATAAAATTGATACCATTCATTATATTTAAACTGTATGGTTTGTGGATTCATTTGAAATTAAAAAAAAAAAAAAAAAGAAGAATATTAATTAATATTGATATACACCTGGAGAGAATATTATATAAATTTTGTTATTTTACCATGAATCATAAGAAAATCAAAAAAATACACTCTGTGAAATCTGTGTGACGTATAAAAAAACGAATGCCCCAATCGATAATTCGATAAAATTTTTTCATTTTTAAGAAGAAAATTTTCTTTTACTCCTTTTTTACAAACAGTAGTAGTTTTTCAGGTATTTAAAAAAAAAAAAAACCAGTTAGAGAATCTATTTCTCATGCCCGTTTCAAACTTATCATTTTTTTGGGAAATCTTCAAATGAATACCTACACTTGTCTCCGTCACTATTCAGTCGCAGATTTTCTTCTATTGATCTAACGACTGATGGAACAAGGATAGCATATGTGTGGTCACTAATTCCAGTTACTTCCAGTTTTTTTTTATCAATTTTGGTCATAAATTACATGAAGTTTACCACTGTGCAACGCCATAATTAAACAATATAATGTCTTACAAATTTATAATCATCTTGTTCAATATTAATTTTTTATTTTGTGCTAATTAACTTTCAATTAATGATCAAGTGATGCATATTCCATATTAAAATATACTTACAAAGATTCTGGTTAACTGGACGATAACATTTTCACCCTACTAATAATACTCCCTCTCTCTGTAATATAATGACTGTAGAACCCCGTCAGTTTACAAAATATTTACACGTAAACTTCAGTAATTTGTATTGTAAGTAAATAAAGTTTATATAAGAGAAATGGTATTTAATATTTCAATTTATTCAAGAGTAAACTAATTATTGTTTATTATATATTAACTACTCAAAGTTCAAATTCCAAAGAACAATTTAATGTATGATTCATGATCTTTGTTAGTACATGTAAGTTTATTAAGTTGCATTTTATGTATATTAAATTTTATCTGTCATAAACAATATTTTTAATAAATGCAATATGTCAGAGTATTTTAGTATAAAGTTGGTAACACTAGAAAATATTGACCACACAAACATAATTTTGTTATATCTGGTATGGTCCGTCCGTCTGTCTGCCTGACTGTCCTCAAGATAACTGGAAAACGAAAACAGATATCCAGTCAAAATTTCGGTGACGTATTTAAGACATACTCAGAGAGTTTAACTTTGTGAATCACTAAAATCTACTATTGGTTTTAATGTTGGGTCCAATGAGTTCAAGACCCAAGTTTTGAAAGTTAACAGATTAAAACAAACAACTTTTTTTTTAAACAATTTTTCGTAAAATGTTTAGGATCGCCACAATTTTTTTTCAAATTTAGCTAATTATCACCACATTGGTAATTACAATACATTTTGACCCGCCACTGATGTAACGTAATTACTGATCTTAAGCAACATTATATACAGTTATTACTTGGATGGGTGACCGCATAGAATTGGGTGACCCCAATAGTAGTCACTATATGACATAAGTTGTTGGAGAGTGACTTAAAAAAAAAAAACCAATACATATTATTATAATATGAATATTGATAACTGTGTTTATGAATGCTAATGATTGAAAATAGTTCAAAAACATAGATACTGAACCATATTTCAAGTATCTAAACAATTAACTCTGTTAGTTTTTATATTCACTTGTTTTTTAAATACGTTATAAATTCCATGTTATATCTATCGATATTCGAAGTATTGTAATCGTTAAAAAAAAATTTTTTTTTTTTTATTTAATATCGAATTTATTTAGATATCGGCATTTTGAAATTTTTTCATATCTGTAAGTCGTTCTGTTAAATGTGACTTCTAGTTTTTAATTTTAAAAAAAAAAAACAGTGTATTTTGTGAGACATTCATCCGATTTTCATAAAATATTATTATCTGCATGTGCTTCTTTTTGATGCTATCTGATAAGCTTGGTAATATTACAGAAACTACACACCAAAATTCCGAAAAAAAAACTTTATTTTTGGCTTCTCAGAATTGTACTTATTCTAAAAACATGTAATTTTGTACAAAAATTATTAATCAACTTGTAAATTGGAATCTATCCAAAGCTTCTATGTAAGAAAACGGGACGTTCTGAATCTTCCTCGCTTATTTGAAATTATAAGGTACACTAATCTTATGGTGTATTTTTTCATAAGGGTTTTCAGTTTTAGATAGATAAACAAAATTAATTTTGATAAACAACTTAACACAACATTGTTAGACTATTTAATGTTTTTGAATACTCATAAAAATTCAAATATTGAATATTTTCGTTTTTTAGAGTATACCTACATAATTAAAATTATTTTCATTTAATATTCTAATCCATAAATCCAATCAATAATTTGTTTTTTCATATTACAATAGAATTATCTACATAACCACAATCAAATTAAGTAAATAGCTGTTTGCTCTACAAAGTTAAATTATATAATATATTTTCTATAAAAAATTTACTCCCGCTGGGTAAATTCGATAGATTGGATCAATCCACTTAATATGTAGATAGTTCTAGATATCGAAGTATATAGAAAATAAATTCATATAGTCATGACATCAGTGTATATATTCCTGGAAATAAACTATTATTAATATAATAAATAATCTTTTGAGACTTAGCCTTGCTGTGCGGAATAATAAAGAAAATTAACGCAAAAAAAATATATTTAATACGTATTGTTAAAGTTTTTAATTTGGTGGATGCGTTAGGAAAATAAAACAAATTGTTTGTACAACTCTGTCAGATTATTTATTTTATGTGTCATATTTTATCCAAGGTGAAACTAAATAAAAGCTTTTGTTAGGACGACTTTAATATTAAATAATAAATTAGCAATTTGCAGCGATTGAATTGTTCTGTACTTCAATGGTATTCCAAAATCAATTGTCAGAGTTTATACTTCTTAAAGTTGATAACACATTAAGCTCCCCCTTGATTCTCTTTCTTGGATCATTAACTTAAAATTAGGGTAGAATCCTCTTGAATTGCAGCAATCTTGTTTCCGGTACTAAATAAAATTCAATTCTCCGAAGTAATTTTGCTGTAAAGATTTCGACGAACTGTGAATATTTGAGATTCAGAAGAGTCTATACCAGGAACTTTTTCTCTTAAGTTTTGCGGTTTTGAATTCAGGTGATATTATTCAATATCAATTACTTGTCTTGTTACGGGAACTCGATAGCATGGAAATTCCCACCAACTGTAGAAGTTATCAATAATTTTTTCTTGATTCTATCTTCCCTGATTATGTACTCAGTCGATCTTACTCAGTACTGGCGTACAGCGGGGAAATTTACGTAATTAAAGGTCAATATTGATAAAAATGATTCTGATAAAGATGTTGTAACCCAAATTAGTAACAAGATATATGATGCCACCTGTCTTACGATTAACACTTTATATTTAATTACCCACACGTTTGATATAAACCAGTGACTGGTTATGGAATAATTTGTAGCAATTTTGTACACATGCTTTGGGACTATTTATATAAATATATACAATTAAAATCTGAGATTATAATTGAACAAATTGCAGTTAAGTTAGTATTCGAATATATTCTATGTGATGGTGTATGAGTGAGAATGCATTGTTAGTGCCAAATAACCCTCAGGATATTATTGTTACATCCTGTAATGAATGAATTTATCTACAAATAACAAACATTTAACAGCTTTCTAGTTACTTATTATTAGAACTAGAATAGAGACGAAGGGTAGTTAGGTTGGGTTGGGTTGGGTTGGTTGAATGCATGTTATTACAAAGACAAACAATAACCCTTTAATTCACTACCATCAAGTTCGAATTACTACTGTTTTGTATGAGTGAGTCATGGGCGGGTTACTTAGAAGGTTACTACTAAATCTATTGATGCATATTTTGATATAAAAAACATCATGTTACTTCCGAATGAAATTTAATTGCCGTGTTCTTAAAGACTTTCCAAAGATTCAAATTTTGATTATTACATTTACCCCGAATTTCGATATGCTTTAAAATGACTGTATTGTCTTATATACTTTCATTCAAAGCTTGCCTATACTTTTGTTAAAAAAATTTGGATTATTATATATTTTATGAGCTTCACTTGTTTTTAAAATAAAATCCAAAATTAATTGTTTTTTTTCTACGACATTTGTAATACATCGTAAACGCTTTCTTTTTTTTTTTTTTGTTGTTAAACACAAATGTGCTCCTTAAATACCAAATGTCACACAATTGATGGAAGTAATTAATACTAAACTATTTTAATATAGAAATGATTGGCTAGCTATTAATTAACAATTACGTATATAACATATGAATTGTATAAATACACACATATATAGAATATACAACATATATACTCACATATATATGTGAATAAATATAAGGGCTAACATCATATATATGGTTTATGTATCAATGCAGAGGGAATGAGGTTTTATAACATCGAATGGGTTCGATGGTAAACACTTTAAGGGATCGATTGTATATAATTACCCATTTCCTGCTTGTACATCATATAAATGTCATTATATATATATAATATGTACATACATTTTTTTTATCATATGGTAATCTGGAAATCATTATATTAACTTTTTTATTATTATTATTATTTATTGAATGCATTTCATATGAAAATTATCAAGATACGATAAGTAGTTATATATGCTATATGGTGTCCCAAAAAATACGTTGCCATTAATTTTTATTTTTACCAAAGTAATACCTAACTTAATAATCCTTCCAACTCACAAACTTAGATTTTCGAAAGGTTCATTTCGTCCTGAAATATCGCTCTTATTTATTTATTGAAAATGTCATTCTTTAAGCACTGTCACACAAAATTCATAGGTTAAAGCTGTTGTTGTGATTTATGTAACATTTAATGTAAGAATATATATATTTATTTATTGAATTAATCAAATTTAAACTGAACTTTAAAGACTGTGATCCTTCTCCAGTCGTTTTATTATTTTATTGTAATTAATTATTTGCATGCAATTAAAAATTGTTTTTAATGATGCTAAAGAATTATAACGTCTGACGCGCGTACATAACGTACACGCAACTGTTTTTATTAAATAATATTATGTTAAAATTTTGAGAAACTATTTTTTGGGAAAATTGACATTCTATTGAAAAATGAATTGAAGTTTTACTTTTAACTAGATATTCATATAATTCTAAAAATAAATATTTATATATTATTTTTTATATCTTATCAAAATTAGGCACCCTATATATCTATAATCGCGTATTCCACCCTAACACAAAATATCAATTTTATGCGATACCCTGATTAACTGTATTAATTTCTTGTTCATTCGCCGTTCGATGATTTTTTACCTGTATGTATATTTTAAATTAACTACATAACCTCTGTATTAAAACTCAAATAATAATTTGGTTAACACTGATTTTGTGTTAAAAATTCAACACATTTTTGTGTAGATTAACAAAATTTATTTTGTATGGGCCTCTTCTAACACCTAAATTACGTTGAAATGTGTACAAGATTTTGTAGTGTGTGCCTAGCCTTCAAGATATTTGGCAAGGACTATATGTATAAACAGTCGAATGCATGATAAAATATTGTTATAATGCGTTCCCCTGTTAGGCTGTTTCTGCAAGGAATGTATCTCTCAAAATTTATACACAAAACATACTAAACAATCCTATAATTAATATTGTGTAAAAGTATATCCAATAATAATACTGATTTTTCAACGGGTTTTTTGTTTTGAAAACACTCCATTCAAATATACATGAGAATTATACCTACTTATATTTATTCCGTATAGACAGATATATGAGAGTATAAATCAATTTTTTATTGGCTTAGTCATGTAATTTGATAAAAAATAAATTGTATATTGATATTTAAAATTGAAAAATAGGTACTTGATATATGAACTCAAATTAGTAAGAGATCCATTGGAAATTAACAAATGGTCTAATGAACTTAAATAATATAAGATTATAAATGGCTTGTTATATAAAAAGTAAGAACAATTAACCGAGAGCAATTAATCTAATTAACCAGTCATGACAATTCAAGTATAGTTAAGAATGTCCTATTAAATATTTCTGATTGTCTTTTCAACCATTAGAATCAATTAAATCAATAAATATAATAAATAAATGAATATAATATCCTTCAAACAACCAATCAAATTGTAGATTACAAATGTTCACGTGAAACTTTTGTTTACAAACAATGGATTAACGAAAACTATTAAACTATAGAAAGATGTTGATGTACCCAGTGATTAGAAAATAAAACAGTAGATAGCAGTAATGATCGTATATCAAAGATATTTGATTAGCATATAGCGTGCGTGCTTCCTTAGTCTATTATTTGCTAATAAAATTGAATCAATTAAAAACACTTTAATATTTACTTTACTTTAACGGTTAACTGATAACATGATGTTTTCCATTTTCTTTTTTCTATGGTTTTCATGTATTCTTTAAATTTTAAACTTATAAATAATTTAAAAAATATTTTATGATGTAAAAAATGGCACAGTTTGATAAAAATTGTTTGTAATCAATGATATGAGAGCTTTTTATATACTCACCAAAGTTCTGTTTTATCAAGTAAATAAAAAATAAGTTACGGGTAAGTGGTAGTACAGTGTGTCTCTCATTTTAATCGTAGCCAATTTTTTATTTACGAATAAAGAAACAACTTCAAAATACGTCAAAAATCACTTAAAAGTCTTATTCAATGTTTTCTTCGGTAATTAAGGCCAAAGAAAATAAAAAGTAGCAATTATTTTATGATTACATGGCTAATTTTTGAATCATCGCATAATATTTATACAGCATATTGTTCTCCGAATCGGATTTCAGATGATATCTCAAAAATTACATATCCTATCATTAAATGGGTGTTATTTTCGAAATATACAGGTCAAACTACAATTATAAACTTCAGATTATCGAAATCGGAGACGAAATCGGATTTTTTCAAAGGGGTACGTACCCCTTAAGAAAATGGCGGAAAAATCGAGAATTTTTTTTGTTCCCCGATTTTTATACCATGCCACTTAAAGGTATATTTTCAACCGTTGATTTCAAAAATAACATTGATTTAACGATTGGGTGTGTAGTTTTTGAGATTTTGCCTGAAATCCGATTCGAAAGTCAATATTTTGAGAATTTCAAGCTATTTCTCAAAAACTAGCCAAACAATCTTAAAATAAGTGTAATTTTTTGTATTGCTAGAACGTATTTACCTTATAAAACTGAAAAATATTGCTCTAACATTATCTGATAGAGCGGTTCGAGTACTACAATTTCTAATATTATTAAAGAGAACTCTATAACTAAGATTTTTCGAATAAATTTCGATATTTTGCACCAAATTTCTAGATAAAAATATTTTGTTTTGTATAAATACGTATTTCGACTACAAAGTAGTTATCATCAGTATTATTTTTTATTAGTAACGAGTAACCTATCTCCTCAGAGAATCATTACAAATACCTAATTCATACTGATGATGGCTACTTTGTAGTCGAAATACATTTATACAAAATATTTTGATCAAGGAAACTCGAAATATGTTCTACATCAAAAAACAAGATTGCGGTTACACTTCAAACAGGAACATACTGTATTTATGTAGTTTGTGAAAATTAGTTAGGAAAAACTTTTTTAATTATGATTTATTAAAAAAAAAAAGGAAATAGAAGAAAGAAACTTTATTCAAAAAGTTAGTTGTACTTCCATCATCATAAAAAGCACCATTCAATGCAACCAAACCAACCATCTACTCCAACATTGGTTTGATTCTGTGAACACTAAATACGAAAGTCTATTGAATATTCATTCATAAAATAAAAAAAAAACTTTTACAATAACTTGTGCTCCAATCCTCTCAATTGTGATAAAGTCTGTTTTATTTACTAAGAGTGTTTGGGAGTAAATACTCTGGGCGCTAAGCGGGATCCATGGCTGATTGCTAATTAACTTTACAATTTTACTCGTTTTTAACTTACTACTTTATACTGTTATAAAGCATTCCATCTTGTGTTATTTTTTGTAAGCCATGGTTCCAAAAGAGATAAAAATATACTATTTGTCTACTTTATTTTTAAAAACAAACTCCGTTCAAATATAATACAAATAATTTTAATTTTTATAAATAAATATTTCATATTTACCACTCATTTGATTTCTCCGGCAATAAGATTTTTATTTACCCAATGATTAAAAAGTAGAACATAGCGCAAAGATCGCATATCATAGATTCTTGAATAGCGTAGTCAGTACAACGTTGGTAGACCATAGTATCATATATTTGTAGGTTAATCTGCTAATAATAAATTATCGGAATTTTTTATACGGCACTAAAGGCCAGCGAACACCGTAAGACTTTCTGATCAGAAAATCTAATGGTCAACGTACACCATCAGACAGTCCTATACGAAAATCTTATTATACATTAGACGAAATTCTTAAGCAAGTGCATATCATCGTATATCATCGGATACGAACTACAATTAACCAATGAACTTTCAAATATTTTAAATTTATTAATTACTTTTTTAACTAACCGATGGCCTACATTAGACAACATCGTAAAATTTTCTGATCAGAAATTCTGATGCTACTTCAGGCAGCATTATATGTACGCGCACACCAACAGAAAATCTAATGTAGAAATCTTACCATGTGTAGGGTCTAATATAAAATACATGTTATTTAGATACATCATATTTTCTGATCAGAAATTCTGATCAGAAAAACTGATGGTGTGCGATGGCCCTAAAAACGCCAACTTTTGATTTAAATTGGCTGATGTGTGTCCAACGGAAAACAGTAAAATTTTCTCTAAAACTCATTGAGATAATAATAATAAAATATAATGTCGTTTTTTTGCTTTTATTTCACACACCAATTTTAATATTCATATTCCAACAAAAATAAATATATGTATTAATGAATGTAATTTGTTTGTTTGTGTGTGTTCATTATATATAATAAAATGTATACATATATATATATATATATATATATATATATATATATATATATATATATATATATATATATATATATATATATATATATATATATATATATATATATATATACCATAATATGAGGAATGAGGTTTATGATGAAGTATGATAAATGTATTTATTGTAGGAATGAGGTTTCAAAATATGTTTTTGTTTATATACAATATTATTATGTCACTTAACATTATTATCAAAGGGTTGTGTGTTATTATATTGTGTGTGTGTGTATATGTGTCATAGACTCCAACCACCATCCTACAAATGAAGAGTAGATGTGGTACAGTGAGGTTTGAGGTTAGTTTTATATACAGGATGATTATTTTTAACACGTCCTGTTCAATATCTTTTGAACCGATAACGTTAATTATCATTAATTTAATTTTTTTAGTCTAGTTTATTAATTGACTCCTATTTTTAAAGAACAACTTACAGAATCGCTTGTAGTGATGAGCAAAACAAGATCAAGACCTGCCATGGTCTTGTTTAAATACTTCAAATCTTGGTCTTGCATATTTGAACTGATACGTTTAATAATTTTTATATTATTCTCCAAAAAACCAAGATCAAGACTGCAAAACCAAGACCAATTATGATCACCAGTGGCTCGAGGACACTGCAACTTCATAATTTTAAATGGCGTACACTATACCTTACGATATCTCATTTTAAACAATTTTGTAGACTGAAATCAATGATGCCATCAAATAAGAAATTGGCCAGTATAAATTATGATTCAAAGTTACTCGTTGCTAATTTGTGCAAACCGTCACCAAATTACCAACGAGTAACATCTCTCACGAAAAGCATTACAACTAGCTAATTCATACGGATGAAGATTACTTTGTAGTCGAAATACATATTTATAAAAATACAAAATAATTTAATCTCAGAAATTGGGGCAAAAAATCGAAATTTATTCGAAAAATCCTAGAGTTCTCATTAATAATTATAAAATTTGTTCCATAGCTTGATCATTTTTTAACCAATTTCCAATTTGATGGCATCATAGGTTTCAGTGTATTATAAGTTCAAAAGAAGTATCATAAGTTATAGAGTGTAATTTGAAATTATGAAGTTGCAATGGCCCCGAACCACCCTGTAAGTTTTTCTTTATAAAAAGAGTTCACATTAAATACATGTTTTTATTTTCTTTTTATCATAACGTTATCGCTTAAAGAAATTTTCAACCATACCTGGTAAAAATACCAACCTCCTGTATATGCAGAAATGAATTATTATTTACCCAAATGAATTATATAATCAGTTCACCAAATGATTATACTTTATATTATAGATAGATATACAAGCAAGTACAAACGTTCTATGAGCACCAATATGATTGTGGGAATATGATTAAATATAATATAGTCAAAGAGATTGGATTCAAAAATTTAGGAAAAACATTAAAATTTTATCAAAGCAATAGTCTTAGTATTGAAAATTGCATTCATGCAATAATAGGTATTAATTAGTGCATTTATATTTAATTTTTTTAAAACAACTAACAGAATTAATTGTTTAGAGATTCGATATACGAATCAGTATCATTGATTGAAGTAAATAGTCTTTACAGTTATACATACATATATAATAAGTATTTATATATGTGTTAATTATATTATATTATTGGGATAGTTCCTCATAATGTCAGCCATAGTTGCATAACTTCCCCATCCCTTCATATACCCCATCCTATTTTTTTTACTCATTCTGTACAATTATATATTGTTTAAAAAAAAGAATAAATAAATTGACTTGCAATTGAATTAGCTAAATTTGACCATAAACTGTGACGAATCAAAATATTTTATAAAAAAAATGTTTCAAACAGAAGTTGTTTGTTTTAAAATTATATTAAAATTTGTCTTCTATCTTTCATGGGTAAAAGTTGGGTCAAAGGTCTATTGGATAAATGACTGATTATGTTCATTGACGTACTGGATCATACTTTTTATGTCTAGAATACACCACCAAAATATTAAAGCAATTTATCTCTTTTCATTTTCGAGTTATTCTGATTCCAGATGAATAAACACACGGACTCACAACCGGAAATGAAGTAATTAGATGATTCTAAGAACACCTATGCCGAAATTCTGTGCGGTCAATATTAACACTTATATGATTATGATGCAATTTAGTGTATTATAATAATGTTAATTTGCAGTAATATCTATATTTTGTGTGATATTGTATTGTGTTAATACTCAAATTAAAAATTATTTTTCTTACCGCTATTTTGAATCCAACTATCTGATCAACCGTTTCTTGGACTATTAAATATATATGATATATACAAATTTATGTATACAATAGGAATGAGAAAATTCGGGTGTACTCGAGTTAGAGTAGATGTGATTTAAGCATGGTTGTTATTTTTCATTTTGATTGCAAACAGATGATTTGAAAATTATACTCCTTTCAAATATCGGCAAATTGTTATTATTTTCTTTGAACTTCAAAATTTTCCAACAAGCCTGCATCTTTTTTCTTGGATTTCAATTGTGTAAAATCCGAAGGTTTTGTAGACAATGGTAATTGGAGAGCCTAAACTGCGTTGCTTAGTCAAGACCGGGGAAAAACTATCTCCAATACTACACTGAAATTCCTGGGCGGATGGGGGTAATGTGTATACGCTATGTAGTTTTCTTTTTATGGTTGCATCGATAGAATGAAAATATTACTCCAAGATGAAAGAATCCAAACGTCAAGAAAACAAGTGGTCTAGGTGCAACCTACAAAGTCTACACGTCGAACTTCTGAATGAGGAGAGGAAAAATACAAGAATTTTTTTATTATTACGAATATCGAAAATTTTTTGTATTTTTATTTTTAACAAATAGCGGCTCCACCGATTTTGCTGAAAATTAAGTTTTAAGATACGTAATTATGCGTCGTATGAAAAATTCTGAACGCACACACAGGCATCTCTCTAAGAATGCCGAATTTGAGTTCGGGTGCCCATTAAATGTAGAGATATGTCAATTAAGATTCACAAAATTAGTCCGATTACAAAAACTTCTTACTGGAAAGTTACTTAATCATAAAAAAATTACGACGTATACCAGTGAAGAGGTTTAAGGCTAGGTTAGACTTCATGGAGGTGGAATGGATTCTAAAGAGACTGGAATTGAGCTACTTCGTTCCAAGAGGAGAGGGTCATGGTAAAGGCAAGGTTACACTACATAGAGGTGAAAGGGTTATCTAAAGAAGCTGGAATTAAGTCACTTGGTTTCACGTACTCTTGATTTGTTATACCTTGTTTTGGAATCACTTTTGTATTTACAAGAATACAAACATTGATGTCGTTGTTATAATATATTTGGGTACACTTTATTTTATACAGACTGGTACCTTCATAATTAGCCATAATATAATCAACAAAATTTCAAATGTTATTAGTTAAATGGCTAATCTTAACGATAACAGTAGGTAGTCATAAACATGTTAATATTATTTACAATACAATTCTATTTTGTTCACTTGTTTTTTGCACATACATCATATAAATTCTCAATGTTTTCTCTGTTGCCTACTCTTTATTCATCATGTTCATATTATTTAGGTCAGTAGAATGTCGAACGAACAAACTAACTAACAACTGTCAAATTATATTTTAAATACGAACAACACATTGGTGGATAGAGGTTGTTATGTCAATGTATACTTGTTTACTGTTTATAATTATTATTATTGTTTGTTTATATTTTATTTATGTATTTTATTATTAGTTTTTTAGAATTAGAAAACACAATTTCATGACAATATGTTCCAATGTTTTATAATATAAACAATAATAATAAAATAAAAATAAAAACAATAAAATTTTCAAATGTAAACATATATAGTTTGCAAATAATTATATATAATTCTGTATAAATCATAAATATATTTTAATAAATAATATTATATAAACTATTATATAAAATTTTTGAAGTTATATTTATGCGAGGGTAGATAATTTTTGAAAACAAAAAAAATTATGGTAGAATGAAACTAATTGAAAATGGAAGATAATATGATAAAAATGAAAGGAAAAATAAATTACGTGTGATCTGAGTTCAGAAAGTAGGGGCGGGGGTGAGTGTTTAAGGTTAAAATTCGGTTTATCTGAATTTCCGGCAAAATTACAAGTCCTATGGAAAAAAGTTAAATGGCAAAGTTGTAGGTAATAGAAAGATCTACAGCTTTTGTATTTACACATTATTCACATATCCTCAAAATGTATGTGAAAAATTGAAATAACCGAGTTTTTAGTTGTTTATTTTTATCTTTTACAAAAAAGTGTAAATACAAAAGTTTATTTTATTTTAGAATCGGTGGCTTAAAGACGTTGAGACCCACCACATGTCTAAATTATTTTCAAAACAACCAAAAATCAATTAATCCCTCGAGATGTTACTTTGTAATAATGTATACATCTATTTTTAGAATTTCATTTCGAAGTCAGAATGACACGAATGAGAAACACAATGAAATTAAAAACTGATGAATGTTAAAAAGTGTATTAGAAAAAAACAAACATATAAGAAAGAATAGGACAGCTTATAACAATAATGTATGTCATTTACATAACCTAAAAAAAATGTCACCCATATGTGTTAGAAGATTATTTATCTGTCTTTTCTTTTTTTCTGTATTTTTTCATAATAATTGAATAAACACAGAAAAAATAACACAATACCATTTTTAACATAGTCTATGTCAAATAAAATTTTAAACTCCATAATAGGAGTTAAAATTAGGTCGATTTATTTTCAATAGATGGCTCTGGATGCTAAGAATGTTTCAAATTGACAATATATTTTGGTATTTCCATAGGATAAGATATTTTTTGAGAAATTTCAATTTTTATCAGTTGACTAAGCTGAATTTTCGAAATTTTATGCTGTTATTTTTTATTTTATCGGGATTAAAATGCAGTCAAAGCGTATGAAATGTTGAATGGTTCCACTTGCTCATAGATTTCAAGAATGGTAGATTCAGTTTTTAGTATAAGCGTTGCTCTACACCACCACGAAAACTGGAAGACAAAGAACTGGAAGTCACACTCGATGAAGACGAAATTCAAATGCAGTTGGAACATTAAATCATTGAGAATGAATTAGAAGTTTCTGTATAATTTGAGTCTATTAAAATGATTCTAAATCATTGTTTTTCATTTTCTTGGCCTTGGTATATCAACCAAGAAAATTTGCCAAATAATTGAAAAAACCGTTTTCAATATCAACTTTGAAAGAAGCTCTAATACCAACACTGCTTTGACCAGATATTTAAGCATTATAAACCCAATAAAACGCTTTTTTTGTATCCACTACTATAAAATACTTATTTTCATATATATTTAAATGTATTTTTAATATTCTTAATATCTCTCTTCGTCATTTTATTCTTCAAAACATTGTGTTCGGGAAGAGAGACTTCAAAATGTTTTCTTATGCCCCAATCCCTCATAAATTTGTACTGTTAGATATACTATATACATATTACATACATTCTATTTGTACTGAACTTGTAAAGCTATGTTTCTTCCTCAATACAAAGAATACCTCACCCAGTTCCCGCCAACCAACTAATATACACATGTGTTACCACATAGACAAAAATAGAAAGAAAAATTCTTTCAAAAATATTATAATGAAAAACAGACCAAACGACCGAAAATCCTACTTAAATATATACAAGAATTATGAAATATTGTTTTATTTCTAAAAATAAATCTGATGTGATACGTTATGGTACTTTATTTTACTACTATTCGCATACTAAGACTCTAACTACCGGTATAATTGAGAACTATTGAGAAATACCAATATTTAAATACCATTGACATACAACTTGTTACAATAATCTTGAATCTCAAGTATTACAAAGCCTTTTCAGAAGTCCAGAGAAAATTTCATAAATACTGTGAATATAAAAAAAGTATAATAAATTTTATCAAAATCGGATCAAGCATTCGAAAGTAACAGATGAACAAACATAGGCAGATCGTTTAATGCAGTCAAACGATTTAGATTCCAAAACATTATGATGTATCCACTTTGGGATTGTGTGGCCGTAGTTGGTCATTTGTATTGTTCGCAGATCTTTCATAGCCTGTTCTATCTCAGCCGAAGTCTTCGTTATCTTGTTATACTCCGGCTTACATTATCTTCTTCGATCTAAATCAAATCATTGTTGTATTGACAATAATAAATTTAGTATAATCGTTAATATGATAACCAAAAATAAACAAACTGTAATTTTACTATGTTTACATGAATATAAATCGACTAACTAAACGTCATCATACAAAAACAAACTTATTGAATATAAAAAAGATGTGTTGCAATCGAGTTAAAAGAAGATATTTTGATATAGTCACACATCGCCCGCCCGTCAGTCAGTGACGATCTCAAAAACAGTGTCAAAACAATGTTGTATATATTTAGGTATATATCATTTATATCGAATATAAATGAACCGAATGATATTATATATATTAAAAATATATAATATTTGTTAGTATTCAATATTATTTGAACTAAATAATGACTATAACTTGGTATATAAATGAGGTGTCATCATATACAGAAATATTTATATGTACATATCGGCTAAAAATATTTGGAAGCAATCCTAGTTCTTAACTAACCAGGAACTGAGCTAACCAATATAGTTTTTATAATACTCTGTGGGATAACTTAGGAGTACCATGCATTAAAATACTCTACGAAACTTAGGCAACGACGAAATCTGAATGAAAAGACTGACACACTTGGGCCAGCAATTTTTTCCTAGATCGTAGATTTGTCGACATCATATATCTCAAACGACTCCTTAAAAGTCAGTTCATGGAGGTGGGCTCTCTGAAACTCAGTCTGCCTTCAGGTACCACACAAAAATGTCCCACTTCGACCACTCTGGGCGAAATAACATTGTAAGAATTTTGTTTTTGCGATGTTTTTTCGTAATTTTAAGATCCCTCTTTCTGTAAATTTTCACTTCTACATTGACATAAATGACATACTTCGGTTAGCCTTTACCGTTCTCTAGACGTTTTATCCTGTCGACGTTAAAACTCTCTCAAAGTTTATTAACATAATAATTTAGTGCAAAGGATAGAAGCCCTCTGTTAAGCACTCTTTTCTTCAGATTTGAGCCTTAAGTCTATCAAATACTTATGTAGAAATAGAATATTCTATTTCGCTCTGCGTCTTGATATTATTCGAAAATCCAATTTGCTTTAAATTACTCTACCTTTCAACATTTTTAGTGGTTGAAGATATATCTACTTAAAATTAAAATGCCTCGAGGGAGAGCTTTGTCAAAAAAAATTGATTGTCCTAGGATAGATTTTTCATTGTAAAATTAATTTTCTTCCGTTGCTAATGACTCGATAGTGATTCATTCATTTATAAGTAGCTCCTCTACATTAATTCCTTCTCAGAATAAAGCTCTCGAAAATATGTGCCGACGAGTTTTCAATTCTTATAATTTGAACGATAACTAACAATACTTTGAGCAAAGATGCGTAAATATGCCAAAACCATTCAAATTGTTTTTTATTTTTATAGCTTTTACATTTTAGAAGGCAATTGCAAAAGAACTGGTTCTATCTAAAAGAACTTACTACATTGATTCAGACTTTTCGATCTGAATCATACTTTCGAGAATGTTTCTACAAAATATTATATTTAATGATTTCCCTTGAGGTGTTTCTTGTTACCACACAAACTTGCCTCTGTCTCTGCCTCTACATCATTTTCTGCTTATATGTTTACAACGACTTGTAAACTTTTCTTATTTTATTTAGTTTTTTTTTTTTTTTTTTACATTCTTGTTTACAAGTCCCTTCTTTCTAATACTCTCTGTTTGCTATGTTTTTTTAGAGGCCTTTTTTCTGTACAGTTGATAAATATCTTATTGTCCTAGTTTATTATTTCTTTAATACATCACATTTATCGGTTTGATAAAATTGTGATAAGAAATATTATATTTATTATGATAGCTGTGGGGTGTAAACTCTAATTTTTGTTTTGAGAACTCTAGGATTTTTCGAATAAAATTTCGTTTTTTGTGAACCAATTTTCTAGATCAAAAAAAGTTTATCTATAACGAGTCGGGGTGATTTTTATATTTTCATTTTTGAAAGTTTTAAGACACATATTTTATAGTATAATTTCAAGCTACAAACTAGCTAAAACTAGTAAGCAACAGTACAGAAATTTTTATTCAAATTTAAATTATGTTAAATATACGAAAATTTTTGAAATATTCCAGACCAGAATATTCAAATTTTAAACGGGAATTCTTCGACCGAATTTTATATACATGTATATATATTTTTTTTCATTTATTACAATTTTCAATGCATTATCAACAAATAAAGACCTTATTGATAATAAGACCTATTGTAATATTTAATACATCATATAAAACAATGTAAAACAAGCCACTTATTTCGAATCGAAAAAAATTGTTTGTCATCAAATAAAAAAAAAATGTACTACTATAAGTACATACATAAGTACAGTGTGTCTCTTCTCTTGTTGCTTAGAGCAGCACAATTCGAATACATTGATCAAGTGCTTTGTCACGTATATACCTGTTCTTGTACATCAGAATTTCCGTTATCTTTGCTTAACACATTGTTCTATGATTAGTATTTAATTTAAATTCTATTTAAAAAAAAAATTGCGTGAAAGATAAAATCAAAAACATATTGAATATTAATTTTGAAGTTATAAAAAATCGTCTTTAATAGCATTAATATTATTAGAAAAGTCAATTTTGTAGGTTATGTTTTGATTTTCGTAAACATAACCACAAATTTGATTTTTAATATGAAATTATTGCTATTAAAAAAAGACTTGTTATGACTTCGAAGTTTTGAATTTATTTGAATGATAGACACTCTGTATTTTTATATATACTGTAAGTACTTATGTACATAATATAAGTGGGTGGGTGGTTTCCGTTGGTCGAATAAATCCTCTACATACAATACATATTTAACTCAAATCTCTGATTTTTATTCCATTTATTCTTAGTATCAAAAAAATGTAATGTTTTTTTTTTAAACTTCCATGCTCTATATTGTACTGGAAGCTGTGTGAAAGAATTAATTATTATCTTCCTACTTCCATTCAAAATCAGCTCTCAAGATTATTCCTTTTCCAATATTTCAGAAATTATGAGTTTGCAACTATTGATTAGGTAATTATTTAATTATTACAAAATTACATAAACAGTTTTCCTTATATATCAGCTAATTAATTACTTTTTTCTATATTTTTTTAATTCAATCAATTGCTCTTGATTTCCTTTTTAAATATTAATCCATTAGATTCAGTAATTACTTTTATTTATGCAAAATTAATTAAAATTATTAATTACGATTTTAAATAGCCACTGTAAGGCTATGATGATGTCACACCTTAAGAGTCACACCAAAAGAATCCAGGTCATCTTACGGTTGCAATTTAAATCGTAATTAATAATTTTAATTAATTATGCATAAATCAAAGTAATTGCTGAATCAAATAGAGTCATATCGAAAGAGCAAATTAAAAAAAAAAATTAAAAATCATTCATTAGCTGAGATATAAAGAAAACAGTTTATGTAATATTGACAGTAAATAATTAATTAAATAATTACTTAATCACTGGAGCAATTACGGATCCTGATAGAGCATTTTGGGAGCAATTTGTTGAGATTTGGTTAAATAAATTTTATTAAACTTCCACGCTAACTTCATTGCGGTGATTTCCATTACAGTATAGTTTATGTCATCAGTTTTTGGACGACATGGAAGTAGTACCTCTTATTTGTTAGCAAAGAATTATTAAATTTACAAGTAGACAGGTTACAAATATATTTAGTAGGTATACTTTTTATACAAAATACTCTTCAATCAACAGTTGTAACTCACATTTATGTACAAATAAGCAGTTCCACTCATACATAAATGTCAAACTAAATTATTATTTTCTTTGTGAAAAAAGTATTATATTTAAAAAAAAATCCTGAGTAGAGTGAAAAACTTAAACTTTGATATTATTTATCTGAAAAAAAAAATCTAAAAAATAAAATTACTTTGTAGTCAAAGTAGATTTGAATAAAAACACTTCATCCAGAACACAAGAATCTACAGGTAACAAAAAATAATTACGAGAAATAAAAAGAAAGTTTATTATAAAATTTTAAATTATACTTTGTTTTTATATGTAATTTAAAATTAAAAAATTTAATTACTTTTAAGGTTGGTATGAGACATTGGATGTGGGATATCTTGTTAAAGGTGGAAAACAACGATAAATTGTGACAGAAAAGTAACGTGTTTAGAAAACTTTTTTCATCACGAATTCCTTATAGACCAGAGTAGAAGCCTTAAAAAATGATAAAAAGTGGATGAAAATTATAGTATAATGACACACATTGGAAACGCAAGATAATATGATAAAAATGAAAGGAAAACTAACATTGCGGACGATCTGAGTTCGGGGAGTAGGGGAGAGGGTGAGTGTTTAAGGGTAAAACACGGTTTAATTTGATTTCTGAATAAAATAATATATGAAATTCATAACTTTTCAACAATTTTTCAATACAAATTTCTATAATTTTATACTTGTTTTGCATCCACAGTTGTAATAAATATGACCTAATAATAATATTATAAATAATATTCACAATATTAATAATAATAATAACAATATAATCCTACTTTGGTGTCGCTTCTATAGCATTATAGTCATTACTATAACTATTTAGAGTTATAGTAACTACTATAATGCTAGTGGCTAAACTTACTAACAATATTGAACATTTATATATATTATATATAATATGTATATTATATATAATATTATTGAATCATTATCGATAATGTCTATTATAGATAATATTGGAGTGTATACTCAATTTTGGACCATTTAGTAGAATTTTGGTAGAATTGATCTATATTTTAATTTAATATGTTTATAAAATGGACTCAAAATCAATAATTTATATTCATTTTATAAAGAAGATTAATTGTATATAGAGTTTAATGGCTTTTTATATTTAATATTCCGTCCAAAACGTTAAAAAATTAGAATTAAAATTAATATAAATTTATATTTATTCTGTAAAGATATTTCTCTCTACAAATTGGACTTCTCAGTTGAATCGATAATAAATAATCGATTTAAATTTTAATTATGTTGATTCAACTGGAAAACTTAACTTTTTTGACTTCTGTAAATTTATATGTTTTATTTAAATATTTTATGTACTTCATCTAAGTATCAATTGTATTACACATTCTGAACCGAATCACTTCCTCAGTGATATTCGGTAGGCTTTTGATTATTATTATCAGGTGCCAGCTATCCTTACCGATGGTTTTCTATGGTTTTCCATTGAGTTTGTACAAAGTGAATACTATGATAGTTCCTTATAAAGTCAGCCATCAATGCATACCTTTCCCTCCCCTTCATATGCCCCATCCTATTTTTTATACTTATTCTGTACAATTATGTATTATTTTAGAAAAGAATGAATAAAGACAGACTTGCCTTGAATTAAAATATATAGATTATTGTGATATAAAATGTGCTCATACAAACGTGGTTTTCGGAATTATGTAAAAAACTTAAAAAAATACCCAAAATTGTTTTTTGCTATTTTTAGATTCTCTGGAATAATTAAGGTTTAGGAAAATAAAAAAATAGCACTTATTCTACAATTACTACGGTGGCTACTTTTTGAGATATCGTTTGAAATTCCTCCGCAATATTGACCTCTAAAGGGCAAACTACCTACGTTTATAAATGTTTATAAAAATATAAATCTTTATCAAAATCACAAACACAAAGTTTGTGTTGATTTTTCTTGATTATGTCAAAGGAGTACCCCTAAGAAAATTAGGGAAAATCAAGAACAAAATGTTAATATTCGATTTCTATACAAAATAATTTCAAAGGATTAGATTGACCAGAATTCAAAAATTTTAAAGTTTTAAAATTTTAAAAAAACTTTACGAAGTATCTTATTTTAGATTTTTTTTCAAAACGTTTCGTTAACACAGAAAAAAATTCTAATTATTATTTTGTTGTATTTAAGATGAAGGTTTGACCTCTTAAATAGGTCCAAATTTGAGTATCGATGATAACGCAAGTACAATATATATGAACATAGTATTATAGCCAGTTCAAAGATACAAATAGTAATAGTTTTAGGTCAATATATGATATAATGGTATCATATTTATTGAATACAGATAGTTGGATAATAATAATAGTCATTTGAATACAACGATAAATAGATATTTAATGATCATCATCTTACAAAAACCATATGGATCTCCGATAATATATAAAAATACTGAATACAATAACTTTAAAACTATTTTTTATCTATAGTTTTTGTCCTTAATAAAAATGTAAATCCTTTAAATAGTTCAACTTATTGAATTGAATAAATGTATGCATTTTAAAATATACATTTAAATCAATTTAAATTCATTTATAAAAAAACGTATTATAAAATAAATACAAAATTAATAATAAATAATTTATTCTTTTAAATAATTAAAATTATTGTTTCTCGTAATATTTGAGTCCTAATGAAACAATTATAAAATTTAAAATTAAAGTTAAAATTTTAAGAGTAAGTCAATTTTTTAATATAATTCAATATTGTTTTTGTATCCGTTTAAAAAAAACCCCATGGAGCGTTGGGTTGGTAACTCAACCGGCAGTCATTCGGGACCGTAAAATTTTTATTTTAAGAGTAGGTAATTATTTCACTATTGTTTTTAGATTCTCTTAACAAGGCGCCGTCGCGTAATTAGTTAGAGCGTTGAGCTGAAAGTTCACTGTAAATTTCGATTTTTTCCCCAATTTCCTAGATCAAATAATTTTGTATTTTATAAATACGTATTTCGACTACAAAGTAGTCATAATCAGTATGAATTAGCTAGTTGTAATGATTCTCTGAGGAAATGTTACTCGTGGCTAATTCGGTGACGGTTTGCTTATAAAATAAAAAATATTTTTGTACTAGGAAATTGGGGCAAAAAATCGAAATTTATTCGAAAAATTCTAGAGTTCTCTTTAATATAACTCAAAAAGTGATGTTTACTTAGAATTGATAACCTGAGACCCATATTTCTAACTGAATACGTGTCTTAAACTTTTTCTTACATTTATATATTTCCTTAAATTGTAAAAATTATTAATTTACATCCAAGAAATTATTTTCCCTGCCTTAAATTCACAAATTAGTGAGTTAAACCCATAATACCACAAAAAAAATACACTTTTATCGATGTGTTGTTTATTTGTGTATCGCGTAAAAGCATAGATATATAATAAACATATAACAACAACAACACAAAACATATCTATCTACTCCCAGGAGAGTCATATTGTGTCGTCCAGATTGTACGAGATTTCCCAATAGTCTGCCATGAATGTGTACTAAAATAGACATGTAAGTTTATATGTAGACTACAGCAGATAGTTGTTATAATACACTTTACTATATATGTGTGTACATATCTAAGACTATTACTATGAGACGCGATGCTTTTACTTCCATAAGGATAAACATGAATGAATACCAGGAGGGAGTTATCATTATCATAGACTTACCAAATACATTATAGTAAGATGAAACTTATTGGAAACTGAAGAGAATATAACAAAAAAGAAAGTGAACATAATTTACTGGCGATCTGAGGTCGAGAAGTGGTAGGGATGAGTTTTTAAGGTCATGTTACTCAAAAAAAAGGCTTTAATGAAAATATTTTATGTACCATTTTCTTTCACCTTTAAAAAAAAATCTTTTTGATATGTGATGGTACTATTTATTAAAATGAGTTTGTCAATCAATTTATTGAATCGAAAAAATTTATATTTGATAAACATTTTTTGATAAAATCATGAAGAAATTATCTTTTAAAATAAACAGAACTTTTTCAATGGCAATTGTAGCAATTGTGGCATGTAACAATTAATAGTAAATTAAATGCTACATTTTGATATTGTATTTAGTAAGTCTATAATATTAAGAACATATTCCGTTGACACTTGCACAAATCCTTACCGAACTACAATTTTAATGCACTATATATATATTTCAGGTCTCTGTCTAGCAGAGTTCTTACTGTTAATGTATATAAGTATTATATCTATGTACATAAAATAATAATTGAAATCCGTTGAAAAGCATTTTTCTGAACCGAAAAATTTTTCCAATAAATTTTTTTTTCTAGTCATCTTCAGAAAATTTTAAGGCTTGTAACGCTTACAAATATTGACCTTACAGAAAAAATTGTAATATAAACATTCATAGAATCATCTAATTAGTCCTTTTTTGTTGGCAATCCGTCATGAAGATAACCAAAAAACAAAGAGGTAGCGAGCTTAAATTTTGATGGCGTATTCTAGATCTAAAAAGTAAGTTTCGTAAACCAAATTTTCGTGAATAAATTGGGTCCAATGAATCAATGATCCAACTTTTGATTGATAAAAAATAAAAGGAAAATTTAGAGGCACAAATGTTTGCAATGTATTGCAATGAAACTTAGGAATTGTTGAATTTAACTTACTTAGGATCTGATCAGAAAATCTGATGGTTAACGCACACCATCGGACAAAAATCTTAAGTAAGCGCAAATCATCGTGTAACATCGGATACGTAGAACGAACCCCAATGAACCAATGAACTTTCAAATATTTTATATTTATTAATTAGTTTTTTAACTAACAGATGGCCTACATCAAATAACATCGTAAGATTTTCTGATCAGAAAATATGTTGCCTTATGTAGAAATCTTACCGTATGTCAAATATAAAATACATCTTAGTTACTTCAGATTTTCTGATCAGAAAATCTGATGGTCCGCGATAGACCTAACTCTTATTTGAACATCATACATGTCACATAATTCATTCAATCTAATTATTTATACAATTAATACTTACATATATAATATTGTATATAATATAATATATAAATATAATATAATAGTATCGTATAGTATCGTTATGTTGTTGTCCGTACACTGTACAACATTTACTTCACCTACAACAGTACATTCAATACAACACCATCAACCAGTAGTATGTGTTATATCTTTTATATTATTATTATTATTATTATTATTATATGAATGCAATGAAGTTTCTTCTTAAAGCACATTTTCCACTCCATTTAAGATAAGAAAATATTAGTGTGTGTGTGTGTGTGGTATGTTATGTTATTTATCTATCTTCATGTATGTATGTATTATGTACATATCTATTATATTATATGTATATCTATGGTTATACAATCAAATTCAATAAAAAATGAATCAATCGACAAATCTTTATATTCATAAAGGACAATAACATATCAAAATGTATTCATTCGTTTCTATGATTACGATATACTAGGTGATCAACCAAATGATTTATAATGCTCTAAATTGTATACTATTTAACATAGGAAATTTCTCAAAATTTATTAAAAAATGAAGATGAATAATTATTTATATGAGCAATTAAAAATAATGCAATTTCTTCGACCTCAACCCAATAACTACCATTAAATGTCATTTTTTGTAATTATTCAATAATTTTTGTTTGACATTTGCTATAAAATTTACATGCAAACAATTGAACATATAATTAAATTTTCTAGAGACTTAGGTTCTGAAACTTAAGTATATGTCAATGAATTCCTAGAGGAAAAGCATTGCCATAGAGCAAAAAAAAAATTGCATAATTATAAGCGATATTCCAATTATTTTTATAAATGATATCATATTCTAATGAGCCCAGAACTTTTATCCTATCTTTTATTAAATTCCTGTTAGCTCTCTGAAATGAATAGACTGCAACACAAACACTTTGTTTTGTAAGATTTCGGACTAAGTAACTATTATATTTCAAATTAATTTATTTTCTAAATTAATTCACCTCCAAAATTCACGTATTTATTTTTTAAATTTCCTCAAATAGAAATCTTATATATAAAAAAGGGCTGGTGATGGATTATACAAATTTAGATGCAAGTACCTATAATATTTTTGAATTACATTGTACTTATGTCAGCTGGAGTACTTTCAATAGTATCTTTATATTAAAACGTATTATTGTATTGTGTATATTATACAGTATAAGTACTTAGCACATATCTAATAGGTTTTAGTATTTTAGTATTTTTATCATTTTTTTTTTAATATTTTCCAAAGCATTTATTTATTTATTTTTTCATTTAACACGATCTTCAAGATAGAAAGAAAATTCTAACAGTATCTATAGTGTGCACAATTCATTCAAATGGGCACATTTTGAATGAACTGAAATCCTATAATACTTTATATTCGTACATCAAATTGTTTACGGGCGTTTAATGTGTACAAAATACAATTTTTCCAATAAAATTTTCAATCGAAAAAGTTTATGTGAAAAAAGTGTAAATACCTAAGTTGTAGATCTTTTTATTACCTACAACTTTGCCAATTAACTTTTTTCCATAGTTTTATCGGAAATCTAAATAAACCATGTTTTAACCTTAAAAACTCACCCCTTCTCACTTACTTCTCGAACTCAGATCGCCCGTAATTTATTTTTCCTTTCATTTTAATTGCGTTTCCAATGGGTGGTTTCATCCTACTATAATTTTCTACCACTTTTTATCATTTTTTAAGGATTATTCAACTCTGATCTATAAATTAAATGTTGATTTATGTATATCAGAAATAATAATAGTATTAGAGACCACACTGTATTATTGCCCAAGTTAAACATTATAATTAATAATTAGATGTTTGTATTGAATTAGACACGATTTAATTATATTTGTTAATAATTAATTGTATTGATGATCGATGATATACCATCAAACATATGTATTTGTATTAATTAAGCTCCACCGTCTTATAAGAATCAAAATTATGTTACATGATTTTATCTTATTGATTAATTATTATCGAATTTAAATTTTTTTTAAATATAAATATAAATAAAACTAAGAAATTTATGTACAAAAAAAATGAATTTTATATAATAAAATAAATTTACATAAATTATAAATTATTTAAACATCTTTATATAAAAAATAAATACACTTTATACATGAATTTTTTAAGTATATTAATTAATATGAGAAAAAATTGGAATTTTTTTAGAAATAATTTAAAAAAGCCTCTGAGATAGAACAACGGAAGATGATCCGCAACCATGCAACGTACTTTGCGCCAGGAATGTTCTTAGTATTGACTAGACTTTACGCTTTAAAGTAAGAGTATTCAACGTTTTTCAATACGAATTCGATAACTATTTACTGGTTTTAAAAAAAAATTCCACTTTTAATTGTATCCTTTCAATATTTTCATCAGAAAACATTTTATATTTTCGTAACATTGTTGATAAAACACATTTCATTGATCGATATACATAATTTACAAAGTAATTGGTCACAAGAAACTGATTTATAGATTTTTATGTTAAATTATTTGTTACTTTTTAGTTAATTGGTTTGTACAAACCGTCACCAAATTAACAACGAGTAACATCTCCTCAGAGAATCAACTAGCTAATTCATACTGATGATGACTACCTTGTAGTCGCAATACGTATTTATTAAGTTTATGAAATTAATTCCAAAATCCTTAGCCTAGTTCTGTTTCATTTAAGAGCTTAATGATTTTTTTTACTTGTGGTTTAGGTCCATTCTCCATAGGTCCATTATATATATATATATATATATATATATATATATATATATATATATATATATATATATATATATATATATATATATATATATATATATATATATTCATTATATATATATATATTATGGAATTAATTTCATAAACTTAATATGAATGTCAACATATCTTTAAAAAAAAAAAAAAAAAAAAACAGTATAATTGTTTTCTCCAACTCTGTAATCCATGAGTTGGAAAACCATTGATACCACAAACCATAGAGTTGGTATCAATCAAATTGATACCAACTCTATAATAAATATAAAATCTTGATATTTTATAGAAAATGAAACAAGTAAAGATTGTGTTCGATAGTTTGTTAAATAACTTAAAATATCCACCAAACTAAACCATTATTAATTAAGTACACTAATAATATTATTATTAAGTAGATATAAGTTACTTAAAGTATATTTAATCAAAATCTTATTTAATATTATCATTTAACTAGTAGTAGTTTTAAACTTCTATAAAATGCATATCACATAATAAATACACTTCTATATTATTTAATTATATAATTTTATAGCCATTCATGAACTACTGACTGATTAACATGATCTTAAAATTTACATTATATGTAAAACTATTAGAAGATTTTACAATTATGTATTCAAATAAGTAAATTGATATAACTGTAAGAACTGCATATAAATCAATTACGAAAAGCTAGGTTAGTTTACTATGTTTAAAAAAAAAAAATACTTGAAAATGTTGATTTCCTAATCATAAGTAACCATTAAAAATATATACTTTGGTAAAGTAAACACCATTTATTTCTTGCCATAAAAATTTACAAAATAAAACTTTTTTCATAATAGTAAAAACGCTATGTGCCATTTTGGTGACGTAAAACACTTTGGAATGTGATGGAAAAATGATACCTATTTTTTTTGGTCTTTCAAAATTTCGTTTGAAGTGTTTTTTTTTTTTTTTTTGTTGAAGACAAGATGCTTATGTTTGAAAAAGTGAAATTTTGGTGAATTCTGTTTAAAATAATTCTAACCCAAATTACATTTTGAATTAAAAAAAAAAGCATATAAGATTATATCTTTGATTTGATCTGATAAAGAGAATAACATACAAATATACTGATACTTTGTACACTTGTATCATAAGTATTATTTAATACATCCAAGAAAACCAAAGCCATCAGATCAGAAGAAGGCTCTCAAACATCAAACATCAAATATAATATATTATTTAGTTTCTACATACGCAAAGCAAATACATTAGTACTGAACGAACGTGTATGTTGAAGCATGTTGAAGCATGGCATATAACATTAAAGCAAGCACACATTAAAGAGTTATGTTGTACAGGTTGTTTTGGAGAGGTGTCGTTACAAAAATTTGGTACCATTTTATTCTGACTGGCCTTAGGATGCAGGATGCAGATACGGTAAGGTAAAGTTAGTCAGTACTTCCTCCAATCGCTTGGTTGTCCCATAATCAAAAAACAAATTTCATATACCCAAAATTCCAAAAAAAAAGTGTTTTAATTTTTTGTTTTCATAGAATAATTTTACGCCAAATACACTGGTCTTCATTTGTTCTGAAAGTAAATCGAACTAAACTTTAACTATGTAAGATACTGAATGAATTTTTCTAAGCACTACGCTACTATACCCTGTACTAAAAGGCAATAGTAAGTGAAAGGGTGATGAGTAGTATTTGATATATATGTATATACACAGCTCTCTGTCAGAATCAGTCGTGCGGTAATTTCCGCCCCGAGATTTCTGACAGCCGGCTTTCTGATTTTCTCTCTTCTATATCTCTATCTGTCATACACCACTTCTTCTGTATTCATTCCTTCTTTGGTATCTATCCATATATATATATATATATATATATATATATATATATATATATATATATATATATATATATATATATATATATATATATATATATATATATATATATATATATATATATATACATATATATATATATATATATATATATATATATATATATATATAGCTAACAACGCAAACGACCGAGAAAACGAAAGAACGCCCTCAGCTAAAAGGTTCGTTGAACAACATTACGAAATAGTTTTCATCTTTAAATCTGTGTGTTTACACGTATACACATTTATTATATACAACAACTACTGGATGATTCACTTTTATTAATATCTGTCTATTTATGTGTTAAATTCTATTTTTGTCATTGTTTGGTTTCTGGATGAAATACTGAAGATAAAGTATCAATATTTGAATAATTGGTTTGAGTAAAAATTGATTTACATTCATCTAAAATCAAGTTACAAAAAAAAAAGTAATTTAATACAAATATCTCTAAAATCATGTTTTTTAAATTTTTATTTAAATTCATAGAGGATGATAGAGAGTAAAACTTCCTATTTATTTCATTGTAGTGGCATGATCTTAATTGGTTTTGGTCTTACATTCTTGGTGTTGCAATCTTAGTCTTAGATTATCAAAATCAAGACCGAGTATGCAAGATTTTGGCTAAAAATAACAGTTTCCGTTAAATACATAAGTCAAAAGGTATGTAACAACTTCAAAATGTTCTTAGAATCATCTAATTTGTTCATTTCCTTTTGTTCCTCCGTCCGTTTATTCGTCATTCACAATAAAAAGGGATAGCGAACTGAAATAAGTGGCGAACCTACAAATGAATCTACACCCGACATCTAACTTTTCAACTAGAAAAGTTTGTTATTTTTAAGTATAAATCTTTTGTTTGAAATATGAATGCGTAAAGCGTATTCGCTGCATTTTGAGTATGTAAGCTTAATAATATAATTTGAGTACCAAAATTAGGTTCGTTTGAGCTGTTTTGTAGTGTGCCTTGAATAAATCAATTTAATCAAAGTTACCAAAACATCCATGGGACATGAATCATTGAAAGAAAGGGTCAAGTAAGCACTCCATAAAAACACCTAAATAGCACCTAATTTTAGTACTTTCATTAAATTATTATAGCTTTAATTTCTCTACCAAAGTGATATCACGGAAGCAGTACATCTCCATGACTCTTAATTAAAAATTTAAACCCCTAATTCAATTTTGCTGCACTTAAAAAGGACCTTATTTTGAGCATATTTAAATACAATTTTGAATAATTGAGTATCTTTCTTGATCGAATCATTCAATAAATGTGTAAACGTGTTTGATATAAATATATAGACATAACACCCTTAAAAACATTAGGTCCATTCGTTTCTGTTCTCTCACACAAAACAAGCATCAACATGAACCTCTCTCACACATTTAATAAACAACGCAAAAAACAATATCATATTTAACTTTTATTTTTTGCACCCCCACCACCCCATTTCATCACCACCCTCTTTCCAGCCATCTAGTTTATTTACAAGGGAATTAATAAAAAAAAAAAGTTTGATGACTGTTTTTAATTATTTTTTTCTTCGTGTATTTTATTTATTTATTTATTTTTTTTTTCTAAAAGCTATGATTTTAATGAGATATTTTAGTTTGCTGTATCCATTATGACTGTAGTAGAAAGTTGTTTTAGACATTTTTAATACGGAAACTTTCAAGTTGAATCGAAGTAAATTTAAATCAATCAAGAAAATAGGAAATAATAGCGTTGCAAGCAAAACTAGATAACTTTAAGAAGATCATCAAATAATTCTTGGATACTTTCGGTAGTGCAAGATAAACCATGAAATTTGGAAAAAATTAATGTAGAATTATTCTAAAATATTCTTAATTTCAGTCATAAAAATACACGATTAATTTTCTTATCTGAAAGTTAAACTTCAATTTTTTTATTCTTCTATCACGTGACCTAAAACACTAAGGTGTCACGAAATGACGTCATTTCGGTAAAATTATTAATTGTCTTTGTCAATTCAATCCATCAACCAAATGTTTTAATAATTCAAAAAATTTTGAAAGTGTTTGGTTATGTTTTTTTATCAATGTGTTGTTTTACCAATATTCTGACTCCATTACTTTGCTCGAAAATCTCTATCAGATGATGAAGAATGAGCATTCATTTCCTGACAAATTAATATGACAAAAATTTGTATTCTACAAAGCATTGATTTAATCATCAAATTTACAGTAAAACTGCTTGAGTGAGACATTGAAACATGCTCAATAAAAAAAAAAAATTACGAGTATAGTTATTTTGGGGAGTAAATTGACTCAACGGTAGTGTGGTGAACACTCATGGCAATGGTCTTGAGTTCGATTCAAGGTGTAGCAGGGTTTTTTTTACCAACCTGAAGATTTTGGCCATACACTCTTTGGGTTTACCTACCTTGAGAAAAATGATACTTAATCTTTGATTGGGGAAAAAAGTGGCTGGGTGAACATTGGTACAGTTCCTTATATCCAATGCCAAAAATCAGACCTGTAGAGACTCTAATTTTTTAAATAGTTTTGTAGCTTCCCTGAAATTCATTTAATAAAATCTGTCACAAATCTAAATCCATCTATTAGGGATATCCAAGTAGTACATTTTGGGTAAATAAATTTTTGAAACGTTCATTCTACGATAAAATTACTAGGTGGGAACCCATAAAAGTGATACACACTCTGTTTCTCAGATATTAATTCCTAGAATAATACTGATATTTTCATATGCATCAAATTAAATCATTTTATTTTACCCAAAAAATAAAACAAAAATAAAGCTCATTTAATCTCATCTTTTTCATCTAATTATGTAAATAAATGAGAGAAGTCATAGAAGGTAGAACATCATAAAACATGCCCTTAAAATTTATGCACATTTCTCCGTAAACATTAAACCACATTATGTTTCAAATTTGTTTTTATTATATCAGTCAGTCAGTAGTAGTAAAATAATCATAATCATAATATTACGACTGCTACTACCTAGACAATAATAAAATGAAGCTCTACGTACCTTTTGTACTGATCATACATTTTAACGTGAATATGATTTTTACTGCAACATTAATACTATCTTAATATTCAATAAGGCAAAGGCATGGTGCATCTTG
Source organism: Chrysopa pallens (assembly GCA_020423425.1). NCBI lineage: Eukaryota > Metazoa > Arthropoda > Insecta > Neuroptera > Chrysopidae > Chrysopa > Chrysopa pallens. The sequence goes on from CM035593.1 coordinate 80,892,665, forward strand.
CGACGCTTGGTGTACAGTGCGCCGAGAGCGTGCTTAAATTGTGTATTAAACCATTCCCATCGATTGGCGATTATGGCTTTTGCGACATTTACCACCTATCTAGACAGTGCTGACAAGTACGATGCATAATGTTGTCCCAAAAATGTTCAAAGATGACAAATTTTATTTTCGAAAATGAATTTATCAGGATCGAGAATATCCTACTTAATGGGTTGGTCCCAAAATCTTTGTGTGTTTGCTGACCAAACTATTTTTTGTGAAATACACATATAATTCAAACAATAATTATCCAAATGTTATGAGATTTGGTTTGCTCAATGTTGAAATGTTATCATAAAAACTAAAGGTTTTTCCCGAAAAAACTCTGTATAAATATAAAATTCAATTTTGATTTTATTTTAAATATTTTTCCTGAGAAAAACTAATTGGAGAGCCATTTGCATATAAAAACTAGAAAGAAATATCTACAATACATTGAATATTGTCTTGATCATTGAAATTCCACTGTACTGCATGATAATATTCATGGTGTACAAAGCACGGAAACAAACTTACATATTACAGATTCCTACGTTCACCACATTATACATTGTAGTAAAATAAAATAAAAACCAAAGAACCAAAAAAAAAAGGAAGATATAATTTTATTAAATTTATTAACACGTTGATGTGAAATAATTTTTCACATAAGACAGATAAAATAAAGTTCCACATTGTTAAATTTAACTAAAAACCATTTCAACCATTTTATTCACAAACCATTTAGTTTTAATATGGCGTTGAAACAAACAAACTGGTAAAAAACTTACACTACAAATTGTATTTTATTCGGATGTATAGGGAGGGAAATGATTCTTAGTCTAAGAGGCACAAGAGGATTTAAAAAAGGATGCGATTTTTTTTGTTAAGAAAATTGTGTGTTACATTAATTTCCTTTATAGTTTTGATTATTCTGAAAAACCATGAAAATTTAGGACTAATTTACTTAAAGTGCAAAAGGTTGAAATTTTTGAGAAAGTAGTTTTTTCACAATTTCAATAACTTCAATAAAAAATTTCATTACATTTCAATAATTAATTCTTCCACTTAACAATGAGCAAAAATTGCCTAAATTTGTAAGATTATCGAAGATAATTTAGCTTAGTAATAGTAATGTTGAACGTTGCAACTACCGGCGTTTAAAAGAACAGAAGAACAAGAGCAATAATTAGAAAAGTAGCTTGACAAGGAAGTCATTGGTGATGTCTTCGAAAGATTTGAATAGAAATAAGGGTTTGGTCTTTATAAATATTATACTTTCTACAAGAGATGATGATTAGAAATACGTTTACTTCCAGATGTAACTTTTGGAGAAGATGACATTCACTTTCCTAAGTTTCTAAGTTCTTATCTTATACCAAAGAAGATTCAACCAAAAATTAATTCTGTGTTGTTATTACTGTAATTTGTTAGAAAATCCACGATTAAGTGATCTTAATTCTTAAATGAATATGAGTATGCTTAGACGTGGTAGTATAATTTGCTCTTAGACTACAGAAAAAATAGAAGAAAAAAGATTTCTCATCAACTACGCTAAAAGTTTAAGATTTGTTTCTTGATAACTGACATTCATTTATATATTCTACCTCGAAACTGTTTATAATGTTGTTAATAAAGGCCTAAGCTGCATGGGCCGGATTCCACACTGTGCAAATGAAAAATTTTTAGTTTCTGAGTCAACAAGTTCAATATCTTTATCGTATTGCACAATATTTGGTTCACACTGTTATCGAATAGAAAATTGCTGATTAATTTGAAAATTTATTAAAATATCGATAAATTGTCACCAAGATATTCAAACAAATCTATCTATATCAATATGAAGAATAAATTTATTTTTATATCCTTTATTTTTTGTAACTATTTCAAATAAAAGCAGATGTAGAATATGGTGAGAGAATAAAAAAAATAATAATAATAATAAAAATCATTGAATCATTAAAGATGCAAATCATAAATTGTGTTGTCCGTTCACGACTCACATACAGAATTATCCCCGTTCTATAAACTAACACACATGCATATATGAACGTTCTACGTTGTGCTCACACGACTGGACCCATTTAAACATGTGACCAAGCCACCCACCACCCAATGTCACAATCATCAATTCATAACAATAATAATAAATTTTGTAACGTATGGGATATAATCAGGGTCGGAAATTCATTTTGAGTTCAAGATCCTTTAGAAAGAATATTTTTAAGATTATATTGTGTACCTTGGGCATGAAATGGCATTGTTCGACCGAGAGTGGATTGCAGGGTCTTATTTTTCCAATATTTCAGTGACGAAATAACAAGAATAAAATTCCAAGAAGAGTATATTACGAGGGAAATCACAACCGCGTTCCTTGTACCTACACCTTTTGGTCCTCCATCTTTTAGAATACTCCATGACCTCAAGACACAGATACCTTCTAGCACAAGGTGATTATTACATTGTTTATATATTTTTGGTGGAGCCGGTTTCTTATCCAAGTGACGACAATATGATTAACCAACCGCCCCTTTTTTTACAGTTGTTATTGATCAAACTACTGCTGCCTGGATTCAAACCCGAAACTTCTAGTCTAAGTAGTCAAATGGGTGAAGGTATTATCGTCATTACTCACTTGACCTCTGAGCCCCGGTAAATTCCAAGAATGTAGAACAAATATTAAAAGATCATTTTCTGAAGTGATAAAATGTTCAATTCGAGTATTGCCTAAATATTTGTTCAAATCAAATTCAAAATATTGCGTGTTGATGACTGTAGTGCATAGAAATTTGATTTATTGTGTCGAAGCGTGAGAGAGAGAGAGAGATATGGATGAATGCTTGTGATGTGTTACACAGTGGTTCAATGTTTGGAGAATACATACAGAATCGATGCAGAAATGTTTAGGAGGTAGAAATGAAGGTGTGAATAACATGCTTGCTATTCTATGTGCCAACAAAAATCATTCATAATATGAGGACAAATCATTTTTGTACATTGTGTTCATGCGTGTTTTGTAATTGAGATAAAAATTATTATATTTCCCTCCAAAAATATTCTATGTCTATGGGCGCTTGACATAGAATACGCGTACTTATTATGTATATATTAAGTAAACAAGTGGTCCAGGTGCGAAGTGGTAGATCCACACGACAAACATCCCAAAAAGAATGGTCATTCAGTATTAAATTACGTAATCACACGTCGAATGAAAAAGATTTCACACATTTTCGAGATAATTGAGTCGAAAAAACACGTGCGCACATACATACATACATACACAATGAATGTGAGCTCCAGTGACCTTAAAACCTGAAGATATGTTAAAAATCGGAATTTACAAAACTGGCCGCACTAAAAGCACTGGGAAGTAAAAAAAAATGGTCTAAGTTGAGTACCATAATTTAAAAACTAAATCTCATACCAAAAAAAACATTGAGAGTCCACGTTTATTCCTTCTAGAAGTACAACTTGGCTTTATATGAAACAAATTCAAAATCGCACATTTTTCTTCGTGTGCCGCTACACGTGAAATGCCCTAAAATGCAACAATTCATTGTGATATGTATTCCTTTTATTAGAAAGAAATTTATTCCAAATGTCTTCAAATAGCTACTTGCATGAAATACCAAATTTGTGTATACAAGAACATTTCGAACATGACTCGAAGATGAAACACTTTATATAATACATACATTACAATATAAGTATATTCGACATATACAATAGTAATGTGGTTTGAATGTGGTATTCTAGATATGGCATGGTAGGTAGAATTGTGGGAGCAGAGGATAGAAGGGATTGGGTAGGTAGGGCAAGATGTAGTAGATGTAGTCGATAGCACGAATGTTCTATTGAATTTGATGACAAACCGTTGTGGAATTGATTTTGTACGTGATTTCTATTTATACACCTGCTTTTCCTATATAACATCACAGTTTTTCTACCTTTCATTCGAAGTAGGTATACCATCAAATTTATCATACAAATTTTTCTATTTATTTTTCTAGTAAATATAACACTTTAACTTTATGGTTTGGATATTTTTCTATAAGCTAATTCGTGTCGTTTAATAAGCGAATTGTGCTATTTTCATCAAAATTCACAGAAATGTCAAATTTTGTAAAGATTTTATGGTTACTAAAATATATTTACGTATATTGTTCTCACAAAGCTTGCAAAATGCTTAAAAATTCAGATAAAAGCAAGAAAATCAAAGTAAAATCGGCCAGGCAAGAAATTTCTTGCGCTATTTAATGAAAACATGTGAATTATTTTACGTTCTTTGTGAAATGATTTGGCATAAGCCTAGGAAAATTTGTTACTTATGACCATTATTTTTCATATTGGCTCTTTCATTAACAAAAACCTGAGAGATAAGTTCGGTTCGTAAAAGCTAACGTGATTGACGGTAGGATCGAACTTGTAATTCGTTAGTGGTAAAATTTAATAAAACGGAAAATAAGAATATTGATTCTAAAATCGAGTAAGGAATTAAAGTAATTTATTATACAAATAAATGTCTCGTCAATTACGTCTTGATGAAATTTATTGAGAAGAGAAGATAATAGATACTAGACTGTGGTATAGAAAACCAAAAATATATGATGGTAGGGGAGCTCAAGCGGGGATTTTTGGATTTTCTCGAGCTCGTCATATTAAGATATCCTTCCTTTTGTTGAGTATCTTTTCCAAATCGTAGCTTTCTATATGGTAACACGCGTATAAGGTAGCCGAACATAATATTAAAGTTAAAAAATCGATGGTTGGATTTAATCGAGCGCGTAAGATTTGGATGTATTAATTTACACTTTTCAGCACGTAATCAGCTGACCATATCCTAATCTAACGATTCTATCAAAGTATTGATGTTTTGTTTTAATATTCTGATCGGCTACCCTATACACGCGGCACCATATAGAGAGCTTAGATTTGATGGAAGTATTCAACAAAGGGTAAAGTATTTTCTAAATCTTAATCTTGCACGTTAGAATAAATCCAAACTCCCCTACCATAAACCTTATATGATTTTGAAAGACGTAATAACATCTGCATGAATAATTTTAGCAATTTCATAAAATTCTGGCAGAAACAACTGAACAAATATTTACTCTCCAGTAATGAAATTTGGTATGCCCAATTTTGGTATGAAGATGGAGGGAATGCCAAAGAGAAATTTTGATTTCTGTTTAAAATGTTTTTAGAGGAAAACTCATCGACATTGCCCCCGTTTTCATATCAAGCTTGGGCATACCAAATTCCAGTAAATTTGTGTAATTATTTATGGATGAAAACAGTGGCTTAATTATAGTGGCCTCTATCAAAAACATATCTATCTATAAGATAATAGTTTTATATTTTGTAAGTCTATTACAACAACACAAAACATTTGAATACAAAAAAACACATGTACTCAAAACGATCCAAAGATGGTTTGTTGCTGGGTGTGTGTGTTGTGTTACCTCTTCTTATAAAACACTTCACTTGAAAATATTCGCTCAATCATCAAACAGAAGTTAGAACGAAAAGAATATTCAATAAAATTGATTTTATACATCGACAACAGATTTTTTTTTCACAAAACATTTTTCTTCGTTTTGTCAAATGGGATGCTAGCTTACCCTTATCCTTCTTTACAAAAATTCACCACCTCTTCACATACTCTTTCTTCCAATTTGCATCCGTTTCGTCCGTTTGTTGGTCCTCGTTTTGTTGAATATCATCATCGTATTGCTACAAATCAAATAGTTTAGAATTTCTATTATCTAACAACATATAAATGGAAATATTTTTCAATAGTCATTGGTTTTTTTGGTCTGTATTCTATGCTTATTTTCAATGAAAATATTTTAGTTGAATGTACACTTATGTTTCAAAAAAAATGATCAACTGTGAATATTTTTAAAATAAAATAATCTCTTGATGTTTTCTCTACTAAAGTTGTGTTTTACGGTGTCAGAATAAATAATTAATTGCCCGTAAAAGCTTCTAAATGAGGCGAATATTAATGTTTGCTATTCTTATATAAAAAAAAAAATCAAAAATCAAAAAATTAAATTATTTATGAATTATTAATTTTTTGAAAATTAATAATCCATTTTTATAAAATTGTAATAGAAACTTGAACCTAAGTCTAATTTTCACTCAAAAAATTTTTAAATTATGAGTACACTTTCCACTTAAATAAAGTCATCATCAAATAATGAAACATAATCCTTTTATTTTAGAAATATATAGGGAAAGTATGTAAGATTATTGTGGATCAAGAAACTGTGGATAATTGGACGAATTTTCCATTATTATTTTATAAAATTGATTTTTTTCCGGCTATTGGAAAAATCGTGTATACAGTTTAAAGTTCACACTGGACTCTCATTTTATTATATTTGAACTATTTCGTTCTCGCATCTTCGGACACAAGAAATTCAACAACAAAATATATATACCAAAAATTTTTTTATATAACAAAATATACCCAAAAAAATCCCTTGTTTTTCACAATTTTAAAACAAAATATTTGTACGATTTTCTCGATTTTTTCAACCCCTTTTAGTTTGTCCCTAATGTCAATAAAACTCATTTTATTCAGCTACTTTGGACCAAAAACAACATCCATTTAACGATACGACGAGTAGTCTCCAAGATATCGTGAAAAAAACAGTTCAAAAATCGATTTATCGTAGCCTTTTCAGATTAAATCCTGAAACCTAACCATCCAGTCATTAAATGGACTTTTTTGTATTTTTTGAGTTAAATATAATATAATACTCCTTACGTGGTTGAAATTGCCTGAATTCAACAAAATCATAAATTCAAATATGTTAATCGAAAATTTCTTAAAAAGTACTGCCTACAAAAATCACCGTTTGAACAATAAGAAACTTTCGTTCAATACTTTACTAAAAAATTACGCTAAATTCTCATCATTGGCAGGTACAAGAACATTAGCTACATTTTTCTCTGGACAATCTCGTGAAAATTACAAACAAAAACATTGGATTTTAAAACTCAGAGTAACATTTTATAGTTAAAAATCATAAAATGAAAAAGCTTAAAATATTAAACAACTCAACAATTTTATTTCCAAAACACAAATTTTCTATTCATAGTTTTTTTTTTTTTTTTCAGTTTAAAAAAGTTATATTTAAATATTTTTTTTCAAAAACAAAATTGGGTTATTCATTTCAAAAAATTATAATATATTTTTATTTTTCATGAATTTAAAATGATGAAAAGATATCTATCTCTACAACGTATGTCGACAGAGAGTTGAAAATTGTATATAAATGTATTTATAAAATGCAAAAACTAAAAAAAAAAACTAAAATAAAATAAACTAGGTTTTTTCATTAAATAAAAATTTTTTCCATTAAAAATGATACGTTAATTAAAGCAAAATGCAACTTTATTATATTTTCAAAAGGAATACGTACCTCCCGAAGGCTGTGTAAAAATGACAGACAAGGACAATCAACACATATTACGTTTATTTTAACCCATAATTATCGTACGTTTGGCTTTGTTTGAAGCCAATCTGAGTTGGATACTCTTTGATTAAGAAAAGGTATGTTTAGTAAAAAACAATTTTATAAAACAGATTTTTGTGACATCATAAGGTTCAAAAAATTAATTTTTTCGATATCTTGGGCAAATTTCGACCGATTTAAGTGAACTTTTTTTTGAAACCCATTAATTTTGGATCATACTTTCCGTTTTTAATATTGAAATTTCGCTTACTTTAACCGTTATATAAAATATTACGACCAGACCCTTACTATCTTAAAATTTATTATAGATATGTTAAATTTAACCCAAAATTTCAAAACTATGGTCCAAATTTACTTGGTTTGCATAGTTTATTTGTCAAAATTGGATAAAAATTGAGGATTTTATAGCAAAAATATTATTTTTGATTTTTGTGACGTCATAAAGTTCATAAAATTCATTTTTCGATATCTTGGCCAGATTTCGACCGATTTGAGTGAACTTTTTTTTGAAACCTACTAATTTTGGATCATGCTTTCCATTTTTATTATTGTTATTTCGCTTTCTATAACCCTTATATAAAATATTACGACCAGACCCTTACTATCTTAAAATTTATTATAGATATGTTAAATTTAACCAAAAATTTCAAAACTTTGGTCCAAATTTACTTGGTTTGCATAGTTTATTTGTCAAAATTGGATAAAAATTGAGGATTTTATAGCAAAAATATTATTTTTGATTTTTGTGACGTCATAAAGTTCATAAAATACATTTATCAATATCTTGGCCAGATTTCGACCGATTTGAGTGAACTTTTTTTTGAAACCTACTAATTTTAGGTCATTCTTTCCATTTTTAATAATGTTATTTCGCTAACTATAACCCTAATATAAAATATGACGACCAGACCCCTACTATTTCAAAATTTATTATAGATATGTTAAATTTAACCAAAAATTTCAAAACTATGGTCCAAATTTACTTGAATTGCATACTTTATTTGTCAAAATTGGATAAAAATTGAGCATTTTAGAGCAAATATATTATTTTTGATTTTTGTGACGTCATAAAGTTCATAAAATTCAATTTTTCGATATCTTAGCCAGATTTCGACCGATTTGAGTGAACTTTTTTTTGAAACCTACTAATTTTGGGTCATTCTTTCCGTTTTTAATATTGAAATTCCGCTTTCTTTAACCGTTATATGAAATAGTATGACCAGATCCTTACTATCTTTAAACTTATTATAGATATGTTAAATTTAACCAAATACTTTAAAACAATGGCCAAAATTTACTAGAATTTCATACTTTATTTGTCAAAATTAGATCAAAATTGTTCGTTTTACAGCAAAAATTTTTTGATTTTTGTGACGTCATAAGGTTCAAAAAGTTTATTTTTCAATACCTAGGTATGTTATAAATACGATTTTTAAATCATATAATGCTAGTGAAGGGTTAAAAAAGACGACAACCACCAAACTGATGATGGTGACAAGTATATATAGTCGAGTTACGAACCAAGTAGCGTGGTATTGCTTTACTATAAAATAATCTCATATAGTATTTAATCTACACTATACAAACACACATACAAATAAATCACTATTCAGTAGTTTTGTGCTGTAAAAGAAAAACTGCAAGATACCGCCATTAAGGTAGTTTAAACATAAATACATGCGATTACCTGTCTATTATTAGCTAAAATTCAGCAAACATCCAAATCAGAAACACTTAAGAAAGAAGTCTTCACTATGATTTCTTTAAGATGTCTCAATGATGACATCGTGATGATTTCAATTAAGAACTCTATACGTCTTTCTTTGACATTGACATTTAAGAAGTCAAAATTGGGAATTATTTAAGAAGTTTTTTTTTTTCGAAGAAACTCAAAACTTTCTCAGGAAAAGACTTCAGTCTTTTAAAGGTTTTTATGAAAAATTACAAAACACTTTTATATATCAGAATATATCACTCGTATACGGCCTTAATAGATCCACATTGCAATACATTCTTTTAACTGAATACCTGTAAAGTATGGTCCGTCTGTCCATCAATTCGTCTACTTCAAAGTGTTAAGTAGAAAATAAAAAATTAAAAAAATGTATATTGAAAGAAGTAAAACTTCTGTACAATTGCCTTTCAAAAAAGATTCGTATAAGCTAAACTATTTTTTTACTATTCAACGAAAAAAGGTTAGTTTTATTTTTTTTAAGTAGTCGTTTATCGTACTATCGAATAAGAAAAAATTCGAAACGATAAAGAGAAAAATTGAGTTTTCTTTTAAATACTACCCACTGTCTTTTTTTGAAATCAATGGCAAATGTTGGATTAATTTCTTCGAGTCTACAAGTTCACAAAAGTATGGATAAATTTTGTTTGCAACTATCTTTTCAAATACTTGCCCCCCCCAGCCGCAAATCAATTTCGAATGGTTTAAAGATTCAACCAAAACCAAATGTTGTAATATATTTTTTTTTTTGAAGAGATAAACAATATTTATATATTATAGGATAATATTCATTAAAACATAATAATATAAAACATGGTATGCTAAAAGAACCCTTATTTAGTTAACAAGCCTGAAGCTTGTACATAGTATACATACAATTTATACATAAATAGTTATATACAAATAACATACATATTTATATACAGTGTGTTCAAATTTCAATTGAATAGTTTAATATTTTAAGGCTAGGTGTGACAAAGTATATAACAGTTTTTCATAAATTCAAAGTGTATATGCCTTTGATCGTAGTGTCCACGCAGAAAATGCAACCACTAAATTTCAGAATGAATTGGCTCTCTATAAAGAACTTCAATTCAATTTGAATTTATTTATTTTTAAACAAATTATAAATTATACGGGACAAGTAAAAATAATAGGATGATACACATGAAGGGAAGAGGTTGGTATGCAGCTATGGCTGAGTCCATCAGGAACTATCCGAGTATTCACCTTTTCGCAAACCAAATAGAAAACTATTCGATAGTCGGCACCCGATACTAATGATTAACTGCCTCCCAAATATCACCTCTTATCAACAAATAGATATAAAATTTGGAACATTCTAATATTGTACCGAAACAACCAAATACTAAATCTTTATTCTAGGATTATCAAGAACTAATTGTAATTGACATCTTGTACAACTAGTTTATAATGTTTAAAATCCCTTTTTACCAGAGTAATGATCCCTACTGTATTCAGTTAATAAACGTACTACATTATTTTTAGAGAATGTGTTTTATACATACTTAGAAAATGTAGCATATCATGGAAAACAGAGTCGGACTTTCAAGAAGTTTATTTAGACTTTTATAGCAACCATGTTTCTTTCCAATTGTCTTGGGTTATGTATAAAGGTTACCTAATCATAACCCAAGCATCCGAGATTCACGTGATTCACGATTTACACTCTCATGCAAGTTGAATAGTAGTTATGGAATTCATTTTTTTAAGCCGATTTTTTTAAAGAATATTTTTTTGAAATTTGGAAAATTTTTAGACGACAAACTTGGATGAAACCTACAAGACTCAATCACTTTTTTTCAGACCTTTCTATCTCTTAATTAATCCTACCCAGACTGGTAAGTCCCTTTTAAAGGCAATCAACGTTTTTTAAATTTGGTTGGCCCTGGGCTCTAGTTTCAGAATCTTATGATAATTTCATAAAAAAGTGTAGTTTATTAAATACACTCCTGTGTTTTTTAATACAAATTTTATGTATGAAAAAAAAAAAATTGTATAATGTCTGTCATATTATTAAACAACAAACAAACATAAAAACATCCAACATTTATTATATAAGGCACAGACATATATGAACAGACAAACAGACAGACAGTCAAACAAACAGACAGACAGACGGACATACAGATGCATTTATAATTAATACAAATAATTACTATAACATTCATTAGTTAATACGAACCAACTAAATGCATTTTACAATTATTTTACCAACTATATTTTCTAGTAAAAATTTCTCTAGTAATTGAATTAAGAATTTATAATGGAATAATAAATACCAGAGCAACAACCATTTTTTTTTTACAATTGAGACTTCAAGATATGAGACAACATGGATAGCATTCGTAATAAATTGAAATGTTTCATAATGGCAGTGATGTAATTGGTAGAAATTTTTGTCTAAAATAGAAAAGGACGAATTTTTTGTCTAGCTGAAAGAAAGTTAAAGAGAATGTAAAATATATAAGTGAAAAAAAAAATTAACTAACAATGTTAATTATTTAGATACTCGGCATATGCATGAGTATCAAAGTTGAAGTAGGTATTTCTAATGATTAGAATTCATAGAAATTCAAAATATGAAGTCCATACAGTTAAAAATACATAGAAAATAGACGAAAATATAATCTAAAAGGTTTACAAAAAAATGTTTCAAACAAAAGGTGTTTGCTTTTGAAAGCATACATATTTGTTTTTAAATTTTTATTCTATCTCTTTTCGTTTTTGTGTTATTTTGATGACGTGAATAAGACACATTTAGGAATAGATGCGTGGGCAGACATGCGGACGGGCAAGTTAGGTGATTCCATGATCCCACATACCAAAAGTTTGTTTGTGGCTTCAATATTTTCTATATAAATTCTTCTATATCTTTTGTTTCCCAGTCGCCATATAAGAAAACGTAAATTGCTCTGTATTCCCTAGTTTGCTTTTTTAAAATATTGATAAGACCTAAAGTTATAGAAAATTATAAAATAATTTTTTTTTTACATTTTGTAGATACTGACTGTTCTTCCTGATACACTCTGTAAATACAATTGATATGAGATATTTTCTATATATCTTTTTGATACAACTAGAACTATCTATCTATCTTATCCTTTTTCGACATTGTTGTTGTTTTTTTGTTATAGAAAATATGTTTGATAAAAAAGAAATGTTATAGGAATGTTTTGTAACAATGATTATTATGATTATTATTATTATTTGTTGTAAGTAAAAGGAAAAAAAATATTAAAGAATTTTCTGGATATTTATGTGTATAGATAACAAGGAGGCCATTGAATATTTTCTGTATTTTCATTTTGTTAATCAATTCTTACGTAAGTCGTCTTTTATTTTTTTAATTCGTTTTCTAGGATATCATCAACCGTTTGTGTTAATTAATGGTCATTTGTTTCCACTTTAAAAACTAGTTTTCTGATTTTAACAAAAATTAGAAAATTTTTAACCTTTTTTGATTCTTTCTCTCTAAATCTTTTCTGAATATTAGAATATAATGAAAATCATATAAAACAAATATTAAATTAACCCAAATCAATATTTTAGCTGAATATTACTTAGATCGAAATATTAAAGTAGATATTATGGTCTACAGCAGTATAACAAGAAAAGCTATATATTTTCTAAAGAATCGATAAAAGTTTATTTTATAATGAGTTTGAATAATATTTTATGGCCTTCTTCCTATTTTTAAACATTAAATATACATATTGTTCATTAATAATTTAACAAACTGAAAATTTAAAAACTGAATTCCATTCAAAAACTATAAACATCTGGTCTCACGACTATTCCCAACTGAATTTGGTATTAAATAAAAATCTGAATCCTCAAATAACTCTTCCCTTCACTTTCTATGCGTCGATACTTCCTCTTTACGCATTCTTTGTTCACCTTCAAATTCTCACACTGTAAACCCATCACTCATAACAATGTTCGTTAGAAGTATACTATGACGACTATATATCCAAATTAGGCTACTTAGACATCTATGAATAGACCTCTAAAACACCTAATAAATTATAATTAATTAACCATAAGTTGGATGGTTAATTTACAGGATTCATTAAAATGGCGAGGTATGATTCAACTAAGTCTCTGCTATTGTGATGATAATGCTTTGGTTAAATTGATAAATTAATAGTAGCATTGTGCACGTATTGTTTCTTTTACTTTACTTGACCAAGACTAACCTTGCATCGTGCTTCTTACTCCAAAAGCATATTTTTTGATTTTTGAGATAACTTTATATCTGCATACACGTTATCCTTACTTCAATAATATTGATATGATAATTTATTTCTTGAGAACCTTGTTTGGATATTTTTTAAAATATTTAGTATAATGCTTGTTTTTTAAATTCAACAGTGATTTTTTTACAGTTTCTTGAGCAAGTCTTAAGTAATAAAGACGAAACGTTTGATTAATTTATTTACTCTCCAGATTTCCGTTATCCTTTTATTAATATTACTCATTAGACGCAAACATAATGCGGTATTTATTTAAATATTATTAACTACTTCGCAATATTCATTAAACATTCTATACATAAAATAGTCTGGTATATATTTATATACATAAATATACTTTTGACTCAAAGTATTTATCTCAGGGGAAATCATGCGTTGACGCGTTCATGATCGAACCTATCTATATATGTGTGTGTGTGTGTTCAATATCTAATATGTTTCATCCTATCACATTATATAGGTTATTTAATATCATCTATAATGATTATATATCAATCGATTTGATCATAGATATGAACATGAAAATTTTTAGTTAATGTTGATTTTTGCTTTAATTAAAGATATGTCATAATATAATTGAGATTGTTGACTTCTTATATATCCAAGTGAAGAAATACAAATTTCTTCAAATGTTTTAATTGATGTATTCAGAGCCTACGTAAAGACACATGAGGTCACTCACTGGTACTTGACTTACAACAAGAATGTGTATTTCTCCAAATTCTGTAGTTTGAGCTTTTGTTGATTTATTTTATTGAAATATTTAATAATTTAATATATTTTAGGGTATTTTTGACCCGTATATTTCAAAAATTTTAACATTGGTCGAATAGTTTCCGAGATATTACATGAAATATATAAGGTAAATCGGCCTCTTGATCGGATTTCTAGCGATATCTCAAAAACTACTCATCCGATCGGTAAATAGATCTTAATTTTGAAATCAGCGGGTCAAAATTACCCATTAAATATACATTTTATTCAAATCGGCGGAAAAAATTTTTTTCGATTTTCACGATTTTTTCAAAGAAGTACCTCTTAAAAATTAAATAAATGCTTCTTGTTTTTTTTTTTTTTTTTTTGAAAAACTACAGCTGCAGATGTAGACTTTAAAAGAATCTGCATTTCATCTGAATATCAATGAATTTTGTATCATTTTTACATTCTAAAATACATTCTTGAGTTGCAGTTGAACCAGTTTTGTATTTAAATTACAAATTTTATTACATTATTTGTAAATGTATTCTTTCCCGTGTATTATTCATTCATTTATTCACAAGTCAATCACATACAATCAGATCAATAATAAATCAATCAAAATAACTTTGTTTAAATGTCAGTAAAGATAATAACTAGTTTAGTTAATTGTATTAATACTCTGTTCATGTTTGACGTTGAATACCTAAGCGTTTTATAAATTACGTTTGACTAAAGCTATATTTATCCTGGAATAAAAGGGGACACGGGAGAGAAATGAAAAAACACAATGGTAATAATTAATGTTTCTAAAAAATTTATTTTTATCTAAAACTAGGAAAATTAATTGCTATTTTTTTTTTATAATTTACATCTTCTTTCAATACGAATTTGGTAACCATTCACTGGTTTCATAAATATTTCCAGTTTTAATGGAATTGTTTCAATATTTTCATTTGAATATATTTTATAACTTCTTAGAATTGTCGATAAAACACATTTCATGGACTGATAAGCATATTTTAATCCTAAAATAAAAAAATGCAAATAAAAGAAATGAATTGGGAAAATGTATCAGATTATGAAGATCAAATACTGAATTGATTTAACCCAATTTTTGTAATACGTTGTTGGGAATACCCCTGAAAAAAGTTTTTCTTAAAATTGAAAAGAAATTATTATCTGAAAATTTTCAAACCAGTGAGTTTACTCCAGAAATAATTCAAAAATCTGGGACGCAGTTTTTATGACGTCACAAGGTTTAAAAAATAATTTTTGTTATATCTTGGCTAAACTTTGACCGATTTGAGTGAACTTTTTTTTGAAACCCACTAATTTTGTGTCGCACTTTTCATTTTTAGTATTAGTAATTCGCTTACATAAACCCTTATATGAAATATAATGACTACATACCACCTATCTCAAAATTTATTATAGATATGTTTAATTTAACAAAACATTTGAAATCTATGACCCAAATTTAGTAGAAAAACATACTTTGTTTGTCAAAATTGGATAAATTATGTGGGTTATAGAGAAAAATTAATATTTTTGGTTTTTTATGACGTCATAAGGTTTAAAAAATAATTTTTGTTATATCTTGGCTAAACTTTGTCCGATTTGAGTGAACTTTTTTTTGAAACCCACTAATTTTGTGTCGCACTTTTCATTTTTATTATTAATAATTCGCTTACTTAAACCCTTATATGGAATATAATGACTACATACCACCTATCTCAAAATTTATTATAGATATGTTTAATTTAACAAAACATTTGAAATCTATGACCCAAATTTAGTAGAAAAACATATTTCCTTTGTCAAAATTGGATAAATTATGTGGGTTATAGAGAAAAATTAATATTTTTGGTTTTTTATGACGTCACAAGGTTTAAAAACAATTTTTGCTATATCTTGGCTAAACTTTGACCGATTTGAGTGAACTTTTTTTTGAAACCCACTAATTTTGTGTCGCACTTTTCATTTTTATTATTAATAATTCGCTTACTTAAACCCTTATATGGAATATAATGACTGCATACCACCTATCTCAAAATTTATTATAGATATGTTTAATTTAACAAAACATTTGAAATCTATGACCCAAATTTAGTAGAAAAACATACTTTGTTTGTCAAAATTGGATAAATTATGTGGGTTATAGAGAAAAATTAATATTTTTGGTTTTTTATGACGTCATAAGGTTTAAAAAATAATTTTTGTTATATCTTGGCTAAACTTTGACCGATTTGAGTGAACTTTTTTTTGAAACCCACTAATTTTGTGTCGCACTTTTCATTTTTAGTATTAGTAATTCGCTTATATAAACCCTTATATGGAATATAATGACTACATACCACCTATCTCGAAATTTATTATAGATATGTTTAATTTAACAAAACATTTGAAATCTATGACCCAAATTTAGTAGAAAAACATACTTTGTTTGCCAAAGTTGGATAAATTATGTGGGTAATAGAGAAAAGTTAATATTTTTGGTTTTTATGACGCCATAAGGTTTAAAAATCAGTGACTCATTTATCATTTGGATTCTTAAATTTTTAATTGTGTTTTTAAAACTGCAATTAAGGAAAAAATTTTCTGGGTTTGCGGTATTCTGATTCCTATTAGGGACTTTCAAGAGATAGTGTGAATATTATCCGCATAAAAATATACATACCAATACAATTTCTAGGTCCTCCACTGAATGGCAAAAACGAGTACGGATGTCTTTTAGCAATTTCTTCCGGTAAAAATCGATTTGGATCAAATTTCATTGGATTTGGATAAATTTCCGGTGAATGATGTATTGCTATTATAGCAATAATGGCTCCACTATTTTTTGGTAACGTAATTTCGTCATTCAATTTTAAATCGGTTGTTATGGAACGCATGATTAGAGCACCGGGCGGGAAAATTCGCATTGTTTCTTTGATGACCATTTCTAAATATGGCATACGTTTGACATCGTCATTTGTACACGGTCGATTCGATTCACCAAAAATAGTATAAATTTCTTCGTAAACTTTTTCCTAGAATTTCGAAATATCTTTTGCATGTTAATTTTTTGCTATTGATAATACCTAAGCCTGGATTACCGAATGCAAATTATAATAGCCAATGGCGAATTTTCACATGTATATCGAAAGCTGTCTTACCTCCTATTTGGAAGCTCGTAATTATAGAGCTTGCTCATCTAATGAGCATACTGGAATTTTTTTTTTGCCCTTTCTATAAATAAATAAACTTGCTCAAAAAACATATTTTGTTTATTCAATCAAAAAATGGTTTTTTTCTATTCTCGGTTCACTTATTGATTAGTGAATAGCCCCATCAGCCATTAATTCACACTTTATAAAACAGTCTTTAAATCATTGCTAAATTTACTTGAATATCCTGATAGATTCCTAAAACCATTAAAACAAAACTATTCACGGAGGCTGTCGTATCATTTCCTGCTATCATCATTGTATCAACTTCCTCACGCAAGTTAGTTTCAGAAAATTTAAATCCAGAATCTTCCAGTTCGATTAAATAATCCAAAAATGCTTTTCGTTTCGAGTACAATCCATCTAAAATTATTAAAGTAGTAAAATTTTTTGTAAAAAAAAAAAAGGTTTCTTATTTGAATTTGAGAATTCTCGATCATGATATATTCAAACTTTGTGTTTTGGATTTTTCCAATTCTTCCATTGTTTTCCGAAATTATCTTTCATAACGGTCGCTTACCATCGTTATCTTCATGATTTTCCTCCTGATACGATTTCTGTTGACGTTTTTTATACTCTTCCATTTTCTTTCTCACAACATTATCAGTGATGCTATGTAAAAATTTTATATTTTCCTTTTGCTCTCGACCAATGGCTGTTAGATTGAATATGAAATCATTGTGAAGCCATACTTTGCTAATACGCTCAAATTCTATTTTAAGTTGCCTGAAAAAATTTGAAACACTTAAAATAGTAGAAAAGTTTTTTAAGTTTTTCAGCAAAGCTTCTTCGTTTTTTTTATATAATTAGAGGGGAAACTTCAAAACCAATTGTATTTCTGCTTACCTCAATGCACGATGAACATATTCAGTGTTTCCACCTAATTGTGCTGAAATTTTGTAACCCATAGCTGTCTCTAAAACACAGATGAGAGATACCATTGTTTATTGGATGGCTTCCAAAAATATTCCAATCATACCTACCACAAATAATATCCAAAGTACATGGACTCATATATTTAAATACATCAAATGAATCCTTATTCAATTGTCGTTCCAATATTTGCACTAAAATTTCACTTTGTATGACGAATATATCCATAAAACTTTCAATCATTTTCATATTGAATGTCGGTTGGATAATTTTTCGATGTACTCTCCATTTTGGTACTAGAGAATAGAGAAATTTGATAATATTATGATTTGGTCTCGAAAAATACTGTTTATCGTAATTTTATAAAACTCGCGACCTTCGTTCTCACTAGGACTTCGCAAACTTGACGAAAAATTTTCGGCTGTCTAGTTTTTATAATATCCACTCTTTTATAGAGTTCTAGAGGATACGCAGAAAATTATAACGACACCAGAAATTTTCATAACGCTTTAAAACAGGATATCACAATCTTCCAAGTAAATTGGATTACTTTTATTGTCTGGAGCCCAATTATCCTATATAATTCAGGAATGGATTCCAACTTTTTACAGGGATATGGATTTTACAAATTTAAAATTGAAAAAATTGATATAAATTACAAAAACCTTAATTTGTTTAGTACTCTAAAATAGCAAAATTTAAATTCATATGATTAAATCAAGTGCAAATATAATACTCCAATTTATCCCTGAAAAAATGGCATAATGTGGAATAGTTCCAGAAAAGGGTAAACCGGATATATAGATATAATGTGCAGGTTTAAAAAATAAAATTATTCTACCAATTGTTTACCTGGTGCTGCAAATATACCAGTACCAGTCCAAGGTAACGTGAATTCATAAAATTTATCCTTTTCCAAGGCTTTATTTAGAACAATTTCAACATGTTTTGGATCAAAAACAACCGTATAAAATCGATACGCAAGCCATAATTTCATTGGACTTTGATATTTGTGCATTAAATGTTTTGCCATGTTTAAAATATCTGGAAAACAAAAAACAAAAAACGTAAAAAAATATTCACAAAACAAACGAAAATAAATTTAAAAAAATATTTTTTAAAATAAGCTTTCTTTAAAACGAACTAAAATGTTAAAATAAATTTTTCTACTCGAGGCTACGTATCTTTAGTTTGATATACAGTAAATTTTACAACGCCTCCACAACATTTATTTGAAACTTTATTTTTTTACTTTTTTTTTGTAACTGTTTTTTGTCAAAATATCTTGACACCTGACTTATTGTAATAAATCGATACGAGCAATTTTATATAAAAATAAATATTTATTTAAAATAAATTGACTTTAAATTTAAAAAAAAAATTTTGATAACAAATTTTGACAAAATTGATTTAATTTTAATATTAAATTTTTCAATTATTATTTATTTGATTAAGTTTGGATTACTTTTCCAAATTTTGTTGTTATTATATCAACTCAAACATTTTGATCGATTTTCTTAATATTTTTTAAAAAGTAGTATATTTTAAAAACATTTTTACAATTAAATTTTAGCACAATAAATTTTACCTTGTGTTGTCCCACGAAATAAATGTGCATTACCCAATATTGGTATTGATTTTGGACCATTTAATTTTTTGGAAAGTCTAAATATGGGTCGATTTTGTATATAAAATATAATTTCATGAACAATTAAGAAAACTATTAACAATATTAGTAATTCGATATACATTTTTTTTAAGTTAAAACAATTAAAATTTAAAATTAAGATAATACTGCGAGTAATTTTTAGTTTCAATTAAAATAAACACCGTGAGTACAGTTTTAAACCATTGACAAGACAATACTTTAACTATTATCCAATAATTGACATTGACAGTAATTAATAATAGGTAATAGTTTAAGATAATCGCACAATTATCACACATTTTTTACACATACAATACAATTATTTGTAATTGTAGGTACATTTATAATTATTTAGTTTGAGAGCGTATAGTAATCCCTCCTTGGGTGACGATTAATTCGTGCCAAAGAGGAACATTTTTGTGAATTTTGACAACACAGTTAACTCCGTGCTGGATTATTCGAAATCAAAAAATAAAAGTTGTTCGCCATAGCTTTCTTACAGGTAACTTTGAAGCTTTGAACTCTAAAAAATGGGAACAAACGTTCATAAGCGGTCACCTTACACTGAATCATTGATGCCAGGTTCATAATGGATGTTGCTCCATGATGTCTAAAGCATCTTTTTGGCGAATACTGCTTACATTAGTCTGTTTTCCAGATTAATAACACTAAAGTTATTTATTTTGGATCCCATGGCGAAATTTGATCACTAGGTGCCGCTTTTTTATACCTGAAATTAATGACTTTTATGAGCAGAATATTAAATTTCGCCTTAATATGTACAAAAAACGTTCACTAACTTAATTTTTGTTTGGGTGTTTCATTTTTTCCTACAAAAAGTGTCAGGATTTTAATATTAATCTTTCAGAGCATATATAACATAATTGCGATCTTCTTAAGGACCAAAAGCTAAAAATTACTTTAACAAGTTTAAGTTTTGGTAAAACTAGAGAGGATTAACTATGATCAGCTCTTAAAGCAAATATTTTCATTTCTTTATTCATGTTTTTAAAAATTGTAATGCTTATCTTGGTATATTTTTGGATACAGGTGACTCTCAAAAATAATCCCTTTTTGGAAAGAAAGTATTTGACCACAAAATTATGTTGCATATTTTTTTGAAACACTTGAGCTTTTGAATTAAAATTTTTGATTCCTAAACTTATACTCAAAAACTTTGAATCGAATTATTATGGGTATTGTCTCACCAATTTTTAGCCAAAGTTTTTTTAAGAAACACACATCACCCACATTTCTATTAAAGTGAATTTATGCCTTGAAATAAATTTAATTAAAATTTTTCTCTTAAATTAATTTCTCCACTGTAACGTAATTACAGATCTCAACCGTTCACCAAAAATAAGAAGCAACATCAGACACTGTCAGTACTTGGATGGGTGACCACCTAGAAAGTCGGTGTGCTGTTGTTCCCGTATAAAATAAATCCACTGTAATCACTGTATAACCTGAGGAATTGAACAGTGACTTAAAATTCAAATTGTTTAGCGAGCTTAGGCTTGTAAAATTTTCGTATATACGTTTATGCTAGCGGAGATTTGATTACTATTTCTCGATATTCAGACCTTACTTAATACGCTTACAGCATAAATACGAAGCATTTTTTGAAAAAATTACACTGCCTCAAAATGATTTTGTTGTTGTTTGTAATATAAGCGATTTAAAGTCTTTTAATTATCAATGTCTGAAGGACTGACTATAAGACGTGTGGAAAATTTCCAAAACAAATTGTTGATTTGTTTATTGACTTAAAAATCGAATTATATAAAAGATTGTATGAATTCTTCAATTTAAATAATAATAATTATTATTTTTTTAAGTTCGTAGTATTATTTATTTACACTTACAGTTAAATTTATGTAATTTATACTTTATATCAATCCGTTCATCTATTTCCTTTGACCACGCGTCAATTGAAAGTCACACATGAATACATAAATAAAAGAATTTTCTATAATTGTGGATTTCTTTTAACAAGGTATGCGGAAGTTCAAATTTTTATACTTGACATTCATCAGTCGGCGTATATTGATTTAAGTTTAAATTGTGTAATATAGCAAGAAAACGGTTCATGTTGGGATGTTTATTAGCAGTCATAAAAGTCAGTAAGCTCCAAGAAGATGAACGGGTGATTATAAAAATAGCTGCTGAGAAGCCATACAATTTCCATCTAAGCCAATCAAATTTCATATTCAGCTGACAATTATTCCACCCGTAAATATTCTGCTGACTATTTTTTTTTTAATTACAATATTATTGAAACTATATTATTAATTTCAAGCGACCTGAAATATATTTTATTATTCCTCCAGCTTGGGTGCGTCTACTAAACCGCCATTCAATTATCAACTTCATTGAAATTTTCAAAAAAATTGATCGGCCTGAAATCACCATGAAACATGCAACGCTACCTCACGCACTATAAGATATCTCTAAAAATAACTATTCGATTTGCACACACGGTGTCATGAAAATGAAAATTTACAAAACAAAGTGATTATTTTCCATTAGAAAATGTTAAATAATTGATAATGTTTGTAAACGAACATGACACGTAGAATATAACCTTTATTAAATATTAATTATGTATTTAAATCTATTCTACTTGTATTGTATAATACAAAGTAAAGTATAATAATAATAATTATAACAATAGGTAAAGCTTTATTATTTATTTATCAATTAAATTGGTTTTAAATCTTTTGATTCTTTACTATAGTTATTCAAATCTGACGTAAAGATTAAAAATGATTAAATAAAAACTAAATTATTACGACTCTTATTTGCCATGTAATCATCTAATTAATACAAATGAAAACAAAAAATAATAGTAATTTTTATTTTAATATCAAGCATATAGTTAAGAATCAATATTTATTATTATCAACAGTTAAATCCATGAAAAATTATGTAATTATGGATGTGTTAATTATCTAATCTTATGATAGCAAATAAAAATAGCAACTAACAAAGTTAAGATACTCGCATTCTTTTGCTAATTCTAGACAAAAGTAAAAATAATAATGTATTTCATGCGTCTAGTATTTCAAATCCATTGTAATGGTTCGAATATCGATACCAATAATAATAATAATAATAATTTCGAATGTTGATTAAATTCATTAGAGAAGAAGATTTGTTTTTTCGATTTTCGATGAATGTCTAAAAGTTTTGTTCAATTATTTATATCTAATGATATAATAAGACGTACTGAAGTGCATCTTATTGAAGATTGATGATTATATTAAATAGATTATATTGTTTTCAATAAATAATCCATGTTGAATTATCGAATTATATTTATATTTACTATAATATATTAAATTGAAGTGTCCTAAGTAACTGATTGATATCAACAGCTTTACAATTAAATAATAACTATTTTATTAAGAGAGCTTTATAGTTATATTCAATATCAATATATAATCAATCAATTGGTAAAATAAAAATTTTAGCACCCTTGTGTTCTGACCTCCATACTGTAACTATAATGAAACCTTAATTTAAAACGCAAAACCTCATTTTCCAAAGTACTGATTTTCTGATATTGTTTAATACAACGATCCTTAAAATTTTTTTACTACGTCTAAATAATTTTATAAATTTTTCGTAATAATATATATTAATTTCGTTCATACATTAATAAAAAGTTTGTAATTATAAATTTGTAGAAGAGGGGCAGTATTTTAAAGATAAACGTGGCCCTAAAATTTTCTAAGTAGAATAATTAATTTTGCATTTTATCCTCATTTTCTCACACAATTTAGTATGTTTTTAGGAAACTTAAAATTTCACTTATTTTAAAATTTCATGGCTAATTTCTGACATATCGCTTGAAATCTGTTAGAAATGTTGGTCGCAGAATTCGCTTTTAATTAATATATCATATTCTACGGATCCAATCATTAAATGGTTGTTAATTTCTGAATACATGAACTAACTTTTAAATAAGAAAAGCTCAAATACATTACTATTTCGTTTTTAAAACCTCAAATACAGCTCATTAACAATCCATTAATTAAAATGCACTTTGTAAATAATATACGTATTTTAATTAATAGAAAATATATTGAATCTAATATTTTTCGAGACAATGACACTTTCGGGACAATGCGATGACTATGGACACCGTGAAAGAAATTCTTTTCTTTCGTTGCTACGATTACGAAATACTTCCTTATTAATTAAATGATATATAAGTTTATGAATGGTATATTATTCAACATTGGAAATAAATTTATTTGCAAATTTAAATCAATAATTATTTTTTACTTGCAATAATAATTACTAATGCTATTTCTTCGAACATTCTTACAATTTTCAACCCATTTAAATGTCTTTTTTTTTTGTAATCATTCAATAATTTATTTTTGATTTTTGCTATAGAATTTATATACAAACATTATAAATTATTATGTTTTCCAAAATACAAATTTTAATACAAATTTTGGCTCCACAACGCGCATGAATTGATCCAAGTACCACGCAGACTACAGATAAGGAAGTTCTTGATGCAAATTTATCACAGCCATTAGTCGTTTAAGAAACCTTCTGTATTTCTCATTTTTCAAACAAAAATATATTTTCGGAATAGTTTTTAGAGTTGACATCTTTCTAAATATTATGTCATATTTCAGTAAAGATAAGGGTCATATCCTTACATTGACATATTTCTATATACAAAAAAAAAAAAATAAGCAAAATAAATAATAGCACGATTTTCCAAAATTATATCATAATATTGTTACAACTTTTACACACACACAAAATAAAAACTTTTATCTATATCTATAAGAAAAAAAAGAATTAGTTGACTGCACACAAAATAAATATCCTAAATAAGATTTTTGAAGGGTGAAATATCTGTACCTACTCGAATTATATTCGAAATAAAATTGTGTATATATCGATTGAATTCAATCAGACACGTCTTATCACACGTACTTACAAAACTCATCCAGGCTGATGATAGACATTATTACGTGCTTGGTGTTGCTCTCATCAACATGCCGTAATAATCCCAATACAGTGATTTCATTTAATATTGAAAGTGTAAGTCTTTTTTTTTTAAATATCAAATATATCTATAGTAAAACAAATTTCGATTAAGATGGTTTATCAACAACTGTTGGAAGCATAGAATTTTCAAGCAAAAATAACTCAAAAAATACTCAATTGTCTTGAAATTTGGTTTTAATAATATTGCCATGAAAACCTAGTGCTTGTCGAAAAGGTTATTAAAAAAATTTGGAAAACAGTTGGCCCTAAAGGACATTCCTACAACTTCAGACTAATTCCATACCTAAGATGTTAAAAAAGCGCTTGTTTCCGAATATTTCGTTAACGATATCTTTCGAACCAATCAACCGATTTTAATCGCAATTTCGGTGATCAACGTTGTTTATCAAGGTTATGAGCTTAGTTGATCGATAGAGACGTGTAAAAGTTATTCAGTCAATCCCTTTCAAATGTACCAAACGCGATGAAATCGGTCGCGCCGTTCAAAAGTTATAAGCGGTTCACATACTTTCACACACATTCACATACAGATGTACTGACAACCCCGCAGAGGTAATCAGGGAAGCTTCCTGTAACCTCAAAACGTTGAGATTTGATGAAAATTCGATTTTTTCAAAACGGGGTAAAACCAACAACTTTCCGATTTTTTAAAATCTTCGCTTTTCTTAGCGGGAAGTTAAAAACAAGCAGTTATTCTGTTAGATGATGTATTTTAAGTTTTTACTGCCTTCAAAAATTACATCAAACTCTGTATACATAAAATTTTTTTATACTATCGTCTTATTTTTTCTATATTTAATTCTTTTTACCAAATTTTCATTCTGTGGAAATAATTAAGAAAAATTTCACTCATTTAGAAAGGGGGTCACAAGTATTTTACTTATATTGTATGATAGTTAATTTCTTAGTTTAAATTTTGTATTTTTACTTTTCATGTATGTTTCTATAAACAGAGGGTGTTAATAATTATATAGTCAATTTATAAGTGACTGCAATATACAAGGAATATTTCTAGGTACTTTCTAAGTTTAATTGGCTTTTATCATTCCAAAGATTTAGAAAAATTCTTCAAAATAAATTACAAATGTTTTATTTGTTACAAAAATTTACTCCCTGTCGAAAGGGATAATTTTCAACATATAATCCAAAATTTTTATAAAAAATTCGATTAGGAATGATGAGCGATGTCACAAAAACTGCTCTTTTAATCACACAAAATGGATATTATTTTTGGATTTTTCGGGTCAAAAATTACCATTAAAATTAAAACCTTTTTTTATTTGATTTTGAAAAAAAAAAATTTTGTGATTAAAATAATTTTGATTAAAATGATAATAACTTTTGTTTGAAACTTTTTTTCATAAAATATTTGAATTCTTCACAATTTTAGCTTGAATTTGACTAATAAACACATATAGGTAATAATAATACATATTATTATACATATATAACTGTATAGACTGGATTTTTATAGTATTTTATGAATACAAAATAAAAATAACTCAAACAATGATATTCAATCATATGTCGAGCATCTGAACAATTAACTCTGTTAGTTATTATCTTCGCATGTTTACTATTAAAAAGTAATATATTCAAATAATTCTGAAACTATTAATCGCGTTATATGAGACTCACCTGTATACATAAACAACTTGTTGTTGAATACAATTGTTTGTTTGAATGATTAATGAATTTTCAGGTATTTCACACACAATATTCTCAGTTATATACAATAAATAAACAGGTAGAAAACACATTGATTTAAATAATATTTTCCTTTTGAAAATAAATTATATACTTTTGTTTAATATCAAAACACTTTATTATAATTAATTACCGAAGCTTGTCTGTCTATTTTAGCGGCTAATGAATCCACTAATGTATAGAAATGTATAAATGATTCGTTTTTTTACGACCCTTAACCACCTCGTTTAGGGGTTGAAGATAAATTACTCAGTTAAATTATACATATTTTTATTTTTTTAATCTTTATACATAAAAATTACCCTCAAATCGAAGGATTGATCAAATGTACTCTTTACCCTGATTACCGATTGACCTGAATTTAGGTATGTAAATCGGATCACAAAATTATGACATAACATAATACAAAAAGTAATATGGTAGCGCTGAAAAACTTTGCTATTAGATATTTCGTTGCGCTTCCACCATTTGATAATAAATTCGTCCTTAATATCAAGAAATAAACTTTTTTGAATAGGCCTTTTATATCTAATTATTTTTATATAAAAGCTTGTATTTAAAAAATACTTTTTTACTTAATAACTTGTTTTCGAATGAAGCCTACGGGTTTTTTAATTACTCTTCAATAAAAAAATTTTTCATAAATTATCTTGTAAATTCAAGAGAGATTATTTAAAAACTATATTATTAATATTTTCGATATATAAATTTTGATCAATTTTTAATCAAAAATGTATCACAAAATATTTCGATGTTTCTTAAAAGATATTGGATTGAAACTTATGACTATATGATAAAGAATTATGACTTACACATATACAGAGTGTCACCCATCATATTGATTCAGTGAAAATAAATGAATATTGACATTTGATTAAAATTAATATGTCTGTTATCAACATTTTTATTGACATTCGATTTGATTTCATAGAATTAAAATTAAAAATTCACTTTATTAAACATTTTTTATAGAAATTTTGTGTTAGAGACATAAATTTCAAAACTGCTTCAGCTACTCATTATTCATGATATTACAATAACCCGTATTTAACTGAGAAACACAGATCAAACGTGACTTGTAACATTAGCGTCTGCTAATAGGAGTTAGTTTCTAATAGAGATTGGATATTGGATCCTCTTCTTTTATAGCCCACACTATAAATACAGATAGGCATACAAAATAGATTGAGGGTCAACATGTCACCATGAGTACTCATTTCAATACTTCTAGACTCGGTAAGTTTCACTAAAATCAAAAATTGAATCACAAATTGAAGAAAGCATTTATAACCTACTGTTTTATAATTTAATTTGACTTCTCAGTTAAATCGATAATAAATAGTCGATTTATATTTCAATTACGATTATATTTATTTCATTCAGATTGATAAATGAATTTTTATTTTGGTTTTTTGATCTTGCATCGATTCAACTGGGAAACTTAACTTTTTCCACTGCTATAATTTTTACAGCATTTTTTTAAATTTCTTATCTAAATGTATTCATCTAAGTATCAAGTGTATTCCACATCCTGAAACGAATCACTGTCTCAATGATATTCGGAGGACATTTGATCCGTATCGATGGTTTTCCATTTGGTTTGCATAAAATGAATACTACGATACTTCCTTATAAACTCAGCCATAGCTGTATACCTATCCCTTCCCTTAATATACTCCATCCTATTTTTTTTACTTATTCTGTACAATTATGTATTGTTTAAATAAAAAAAGACCATATAAAGAATTGAATTGAATAACTTAGCGATAATTATTAGGTATAAGTAAGGTTAAGGTGCGCCACCCTGTATATTTTGTATATAATGAAAAGCGAGTCAATGTATGTATATACACAGATATCAAGTATAGTATATAAATGTATAAGCTATAAGAGGACATTCAGTAATTTCCCTTGGGATTGTAAAGCTCTTGATTGTATATCCTACAGGATAATGTGATATTCAGTGAGAGCGCTGTGTGTATATATATGTATCTATGTATATCGTAGTCACTGACTTCAGTTTCAATATAGTCAATGCCATCTATATTATGCAATATAAATAAATATTAATAAAGAATATATATATATATATATATATATATATATATATATATATATATATATATATATATATATATATATATATATATATACATATACATATATATATATATATATATATATACATATACATATACATATATATATGTATATGTATATATATATATGACCAAGTGATCAAGTTCATGGTTAAACTTATCTTATTTCGAATTCTCTTGGTGCATTTGTGTCCAAAATACCAATTTTGAATTTTTTTTACAAATACTAATCAGAACATGTATATCATAACCAAAATTCTAATAAGTCAGTTTTACCATAGGTACAGATGCGGTTACGATTACAGTAACATTAATCATATCATCTTTATCTGCCCAATTCTTAATCACCCCAGAATAGTACTGCTCAACTCCTTACACCGCATAGGTATTTTGGGTCCCTACAACATCCCCCATCTTCTTTCAATAATCACAAAATATCCTTGCAACTTTATTATTAAATCCGAAAATCCAATTTAACTTATTATATATTTTCACCCTTAATCTCGTATACTGTTAGACTTTCCATGGTCTCCAAACTTTATATATTTGTTAAACTGCCTAGTCAACAACTTTACAATAGGCCCTGACGACGGACATCCTTTCTTAAATATTTTGTGCCCCTGTGATACATACGAAACATTATTTTTCTACTTCTAAAAATCAAGCTTTTTTCATTCTGATTATTATGTCCCTCATTTTAAAGGCATTCCTTTTTTGTTACCGATTAATATTTTTAATTTTGCATATAATTGTTAAAGCCAATTTTAATAAATACAAAAAAAACTTTTACCTTAATTTATCATAGTCAATATCTGGTACATCTTTCATCATATTTAATAAAAGCTTAAATTCAGCTAACAATTTCTTTATTTAAATTTAAAAATTACTCAATATTAATTAGTCACCACCACTGAATAATTTTTTAATACAAAAAACATTGTTTTTTGTCTAAATTTGTCTAAAATCTAATTCATTTTGTCTAAAAGCAAATTGTATAAAATAATTTCAAAACCTTTGTATTCACATGTTTTCATGTGTTTTCATGTTTTCGCTTCTCGAAGCAAAAAATCATATTTTTAATGCGTGTTTAAAAATACGCATTCGTCCTTAAGAAATAAATTTCACAAGAATTTATCATTGAATAGTATATTTTGAAACACTATATCGTAAATTAACAATGACAAACGAGGACGCAGTAATTATAGGCTTAGAACGTCACACATTTAGTTTAAATTATCAAATCTATAAATCGTATCTATGATTGATCTTAGCCTTAAGTTTTCGTAGCAACGTTACATACCATAGATACTAATAGTTGCAAGATCCCAGAGCATATCTGACATAACTTATTTTCACACAGATGAAACTTTAGGATCTCAGTCGCGTCTCTTGTATACTTTGAATACCTGAGCATTTGAAAAATTCGTTGTCTGACACCTGGGCAGGTACCAGGTAAGACAGGTAACTAAAAATCAGAGTTATTTAACTTAAATTTACATGGCTGATTTTTTTACATATTTCCTAGAATATTATTTTTGAAGTACTGAATTAAGTGTCAGACACTTTTTATGGATCAGAACTTTAGTCAGACGCTTTAAAGCGCCACAAACAATAGATAAACATTACTTATTTTTACATGCCTGACATTACCATATAAATTTAAGTTAAATAACTCTCATTTTTAGTTACCTGTCTCACCTGGTACCTGCCCAGGTGTTACACAACGAATTCTTCAAATGCTCAGGTATTCAAAGTACAAGAGGCGCGACTGAGATCCTGAAGTTTCATCTGTGTAAAAATAAGTTATGTCTGATCGCTTTAATAAACCAAAAATAATTTGGCGATTCTAGCCCTTTACAAAAGAATTTAAAAAACAGGGAGTATAAATGCAATGAATTGATTTACCCAGCAAGAAATTATTAAATTATTTAGGGAAATTTTTCATTTAGCCTATAAGTATCCCACCACGAATCCATAATAAATATAACCATAAATAATCAATTGATATAATAGATATTATTAATAATAATCGATACCATATAATAATATAATCGATAATATATTAATACATAGTGATCGTATAGCATTAATTGACCTAAATTTCAATAAATATCTCACTTCAATAACGTGATTATTAATAATTATAAGAATAAAAATTATTTTTCTATATCGAAGTAAAGAAATTTAAAAAATTTAAATTTCTAAAATATTTCATTTTATTATTATGTTTTTCTAATAAACAAATTGATTGATGTTTAATTGAAATTCTTCAAGACCATATTTTTTTAGTAAGTATGTACCAGGATGACTGCGTTTAGGTTCTATATTATATCATTTTTTATCAAAAAAGAACACATTTATTCTTATCTTTATACAAGATAACAACTAACATAGAATTATGTAGATCCTCGATATTTTATTAAGTATTCATAAAATACTAAAAATATCATGTTTATACAGTTATAAATACATATACAATAATGATATGTATTTTAATTATCTATATTTGTTTAATTGAGCTAAAATTGTGGCAAATCTAAACATTTGACGAAATAATGTTTCAAACCAAAGCTGTTTGTTTTAACGAAACAAACATTTTTTTGATTCAATTTAGGTCTAGAATGCACTACAAACATTATAGGTCTAGAATTTCTATACATCCAAAATTTCTTCTCGTTATTTCTTTTCACTTTTAGTTATCTGGGTCACACACGGACGGACTGGCGGACAAACGGAAATGGATTAATTAAGTGATTCTATGAACACATATATCAAAATTTTGTTTGTGCGTTCAATATTTTCTAGCATTACAAGCATTGTGTAACTTTTATTATAAAAATTAGATTTAATAAATGGTTATAGAAACATCTTCTTGATATACCCATCAATAATTCTTAACTTTTCTCTTAAACTTGTTGACCCTTGCGCATATTTTACACATTTCGTAGGCATTTTAAAATTTTACTTTTTTGTCCATTACTTTTAATTATGCGTTGGCCATTTTCAAAAAGCAAGGAACATAATCTTTAATTTAAACCTCAATCATTAATTAATCATTATTTTTTATTTAAAAAGGTTCTTAATTTTTGTAATCGAAATCAACAATTTTAAAGTGATAAATAATAATAAAAATATTTAGTTCAATTTTTTTATCTTACGCGTATAAAATTCTTCGTTAATCAGCGTTTATATAATTCTTATGTTTTCATCTTTTGGTTTACTATATATATATATAATTAAAAAATTAATTTCACATAATTAGTTAGAAAACTTTGAAAAAATTACTTAGATATCAAAATGGTTTCGATGCTGCTAGCACACAGTAAAACAATTATATTTTTAATATTTGTGGCATCATTGCTTATAAGTGTTAGTTTCGCATATCCAACTGCAATCGAAACGGATTCAGATCCAAGCAAAGGTTATCAGGCCCCTCCGCCAACGATTTTGCGTATGTATACATTTTTTCCTACCAAAAAATAAAATATGCACACGAAATATCTTTCTTTCATAAAAATTATTTTCAAATATTTAGTTTTAGACATATTAATCTAAAATTTGTGACTTATCATCATGTGTTTGGCACTGTTTGGGATAAAATACTACCCCAATAGTAATTGGTACTCGTAGTTCCCACACGCCAAAGAATTATTCATTTCAATTCGTTATTCACAGACTTATATATCATTTATAGAGTAGTATTTCGTAACCATAGAAACGAAAAAAATAATCGAACAAATCGCATACATTTTCGAAGTTATACTTCTTTAATCGCGTTATGAAAAAATAATGAGAGTTATTGTTACACTTAATGTAAAAAAATATCAATTTATTTATTGTATTTTTCAAATTTAAACTGAGCTTTATTGACTGTGTTAACTATCCTTCTCCAGTCCTTTTATTAGTTTATTCTTATTAATTATTTGCATGCAATTAAAAATTGTTTTTTTAATGATGCCATAGAAGTATAATATAAAGAATTATTGATTTAAATTCGTTAATAAATTTCCAATGTTAAATAATATACCATTCACAGACTTATATATCATTGATAGTGTACTATTTCGTAACCATAGAAACGAACAAATGGCATTAGTCATTTTTTTAAAATAGCAAACTTAAACATTTATTGATTTAAATTCGTTAATCAATTTTCAATGTTAAGTCATATACCATTCACAGACTTATATATCATTGATAGACTATAATGTCGTAACCATAGCAACGAAACAAAAACACAATTTGATGCACGGGGTGCCCATACATTTTATCATTCGTGGTAATAATTTTCAACCAATGTTTTCTAATTATTGTGATCATTTTTTATTTTGCAGCTCTAACACCACGAAAAACAATTCCGTGTAATTCACGTAATCCGGTTGAAGGTGTTTACTACTGTAGCGTGTCATGTTCGGGAAGACCGGGTGCTGATAATGGTGGGGGCGATATTTTTGCATCACAAGAAAGTCTTGCATTTGGTTTATGCATAAATGATATTTGTATTTGTTCAAATAATCTACCATAGTATAAAATTCATCAGTTTTTCATCAGTTTTTCATCAGTTTCTAATTTGGTAGTAATTGATTTTCCACGTTGTCTTTTATCATGGTGGTAGACTAAACAGATGTAGGTGAGATTGGGAAGAAAAACTTATGTGATTATTTTATGTTAGTTCAACCGACCGGATGTGGCGCTTTGATAACGAATCCCACACTTTTAATTTCGCGGGTCAATTAAAAATATAAATAATCTCTTCTTTTAATTAATATTATCAAATATGGAAAAAAAATATTAATTTATTGAATAAACATTATTAAAGAGAATTCTTGGATTTATCAAATAAATTTCGATTTTTTAACTCCAATTTCTTAGATTGAAAATTTTAGAGACAACAAACTCATCATGAGAATTAATTAGCTAGTCGTAATGATTCTCCGAGTATGTGCAAACTATCACCAAATTCACAACGATTAACATCTCCTTGGAGAATCATGTCGACTAGCTAATTCATACAGGTGATGACTACTTTGTGTTTATCTAGGAAATAGACAAAAAAAAATCGAAATTTATTGAAAATGATTTAAAAAATTGAAATTATAAAAAAAAAATTTTCCAATTTCATTATAAAAAAAAAATTCCCTACGACTAATGTGACATCCGCCGCCTGAACTAAAATCAAATAATCACAAACGATAATAAAAAATAATCATAATTACTAACATTAAGTAGATAGGGCCTTCTACCACCGTGTTTCATACTAACTATTTTTATTATTAAACCACTATTTTTTATTAATCTTTTTTTACGTAATGTTTTTAATTTTTTATTAAGTTAATTTTAAATTGTAATCAATGGTTTTAATAAAGTTTTGTTAAATTAACCTCCTTAATTGTTTATATCTTCTTTTTTTTCGCTTTCTCAAATTTAAATGGTATTTTTTTTGATTTTCACGCACAAATAACCAAAGAATAATTATCCAAATATTATAAAATTTGGTATGCAAAATTTTGAAATAAAAACCAGGAGGACGCATTTTTTCAGTTATTTATGCCCGGAAATTGAAAAAAAAAAAAATACTATTTCTATTACATTAAAGATTGTCTTTATTATATAGGCATCATATTTTGTGTACAATATTCCTTAAGGAATAAATGAAAATGTAAATTATAATATATTTTCTGGAATCAAAAAATGTTCTTCAAGTAAAAGGTGTGAAGTTATGATAAAATATAACTACATTGCCATCTATGTAAACGATACTGGAACTATTATAAGCAAAGTTTTCTTTTAAATGTAACCAGTTTCCATTCCCATTTTCAATAACCTTACAGTGAATGTATGTATAGATTTTCTGAATATGAAAACAGATTGAGTTGTTTGTGCTATCAACATTATTGAATAAATAATTATTTACGAAATATTTAATTTATATGAGTAGTTCATTTGTTTGAAATTGTTCGAAATTTCCACAACTATAAACAGCAAATTACATGACTTCAAAATGAATAAGTATTCAAAAAATTGATGGATTTAGTTTTACGAAAGTATCTCCTAAACTGCAACAATTTTAGCAAAATTTTAATACAAGATTATAGAAAAAATACGTATAAATTTATGGCAAATATTAGTGGGTAATGTGTTTGGAATGGCCATCTTTTCGAAAGATCTCACCTTTAATTTACTTTTCAGGAGATACAGTACCCAAAGATCTGGTTTATTTTTCACTTTAATGCCGATATCTCGTAAACGGGACCGGGTCTTTGTCTTGCATACTAAGTCTTTGTTCTTATTCAAATACTTCGATTTTTGGTATTGGACTTGACCTGGCTTATATAGCCTTGGTCTTGGTATTGCTTGATCTTGTATATTTGATCTGAACCCTTTATTTCATTGCAGTCATAATAAGCTGCATAGCTATAATTCTGCAGAGTCGTAAATTTGTAATAAGCGCAAACCCTTTTAACTAAAACTCCCTTATTAAAGAGACAACCAACGCGATTTACTCAAAGTGCTACTGACTCTTATGTCTTGTTGTATATTGTTATATGCGTACTCTTCTCTCGCTCCACCCATTTGTTTGTTATGATTTTGGACTGAGCGTTATGTTTATAGTTGTTTGTTGCTGTTTAACTCGAATGTGTTACTAATAAAGTATTTTAATAAAACGTATACAAGACATCAGGCAGATAAAGCCAATAATAAAACAGCAAACTACAAATTGAAAATAAAAAAACATTTTGTTCCACGAATAGAACACACATTTTGACTCTCGGTATTGCTTGTTGGGTCTTGGTCTGAATCTTGAGGGTGTATAGATAATCTTAATCTTTTTTCGTGTTGTCTTTCTTGCAAGACCAAGCCCAATTATGCTCATTCTTAGTCCTGGCTACTGGTTTATCATAACATTGGAAAATAACATCCAAGTATTCATAATTAAAAGTAGAATTACTTTTTTATTTTTAATCTTTTTATAATATTTTCTCACGTTAACTGTGGATTGATTTCCCATTTTAGAATATATTAAACAAAAGAATGGTAAGTTAGTTAAAATGACGATGGGGGTAACGTAGCATCACGAAGCAATAAAAAAGAATAAAATCGTAGGTGTTAATGGATTTCTATTGTATGATGAAAAGGTTAGGTAGTGGGTGACGTTTCAAATTTAGCGAAAGTATTATGAAATTTAAGTAGATATTAAACAAAATTGTTGTTTTAAACACATATAATTAACAAAGAAGATCTAAATTACCGAGTGTCTCAAAATACTCGGCCAATCAAAATCTTGAACTGTCATGGCCGGGCATCGTTTAGTTTACAGGGCAAGAAAAAACTCGAAATTTGCATTTAAAAACAAGAGGGATTTTTTTGTAGGAGGAAGACCAAACCTATTTCAGTAAAAATTAAATTATAGCAACAAAGAGCATTATAAATCAAATTTTTAACACGGTAGCGTGGCCGAGCGGTCTAAGGCGCTGGTTTAAGGCAGCAGTCTCTTCGGAGGCGTGGGTTCGAATCCCACCGCTGCCAAAATTTTTTATTTTTTACTTTAAAAACCTATAATCCAAGCTGAAGTGATTGCAAAGAAAACATTCAGCGACTCCACAACAATAAAATGACTCCGAAATATTTTGGATTCCGAAAAAAACAATAAGCATTATAATATAAATACATGTCGGCGGCTTACAACTAAAGCACCCAGTCTAAGCTTTATCTATAATACATCATCTGATATACTACTTACATT
Source organism: Chrysopa pallens (assembly GCA_020423425.1). NCBI lineage: Eukaryota > Metazoa > Arthropoda > Insecta > Neuroptera > Chrysopidae > Chrysopa > Chrysopa pallens. Next base: position 80,929,192 of record CM035593.1, read on the forward strand.
ACAATTACAATTTTTTATACATCCTTTGAAAAATGAAAAATTTAAATAATAAAAAACCATTGAGAGATGTAATAAAAATCTTGTAATATTTAATTTATACTTTCCTAATCCTTTATGAATGCAACAAAGTATATCTATCTTCTTTTAGTCTTTTTCTTACTCCCCCCTCCATCATTCCACCACAATACCTTTTGTATATTCATTCATAATCATGAAAAAATTATATTTAACAAGAAGTTTTCTAGATAAAGTATGACAGAAAAAAAAATAGATAGCTTTTAATAATTTAGTGGTCATTCCTCCTATTAGTCAGAACCAAGTGACTAGTCACTATTAGTCAGTGAGTAGGCAGTCAACCGAGAGATGCTGTACGATTCTTACTATATAATTTTTATACAATTTATTTCAATGTTCAATGATAGATATAATATCGTAAAATCTCTTTTTACTGTTCAGATACGCTAAAATGATTTTAGTCATGCTAGCAAAACAAAGTAACGAATTGATTTGAAATATGCTTAAAATCAGGTGCTTCTTAGGTGCTGAAATTTTTAATTAAGAAAATTGAGTCATTATAATGCACTACTTCATTATTGAGTATTATTGCTAGCATTATTGAGTAAAGGCACTAATCTCCCATTTCACTACTCAGATTGTAAGGTTGCGGGTTCGAATCCCACATTATAATAACAATATAATTGCCACCTTGTGGTAGAAGGCATCTTAGCCTTCAGGTTATGCAGTGTTCCAAAGAAGGCCCAGGCGATCAAAATGTCTAGGTACAAGAAACACGGTGGAGGTTCCCCCACTTAATATAAGTAAAAACGCTAAAATAGGGATAATTTTCAACATGCTCTTCAACTGCTTAACCGCAATAGCAATAATGATACACATTTTATCAAGCATCATCAATGAGTTGGGTGGGGGGTTGTATGGAGGGAGTAATGAACGGTGTAATAAGGTGGAGGGAGGGGTGTAGAAGTGAGATAGATGACAGTAGTGATTCACTGATGAAGGTGTAGATAATATTGTTGTATGGAATAGATGAACAAAGTAATATTAGATTGTAGACAACAAAGAGGAGATAGGATGAATAATGGAACATCAACAACATATTAAATCATTGTTTTTAAATGTAGTTAGAAGGTTATGTTGGTGTCTATTAGACCATAGACCAGTAAAATATACATTATTTAACTTATGATCAGTTTCTACTAAATCCGTAAATCTGAACAAGGTGAAAAATTGAAGAAACCTACTCTATGTCACAATACAAGGCCGTCTTTGAGTGTATCTATACTCGGAAGTTGCCAATCAATTTAAAAACCCACCTACAACAATTTAAAAACCCACAATTTTACACCCGTAATGTTTTGTATTAAAGTTTTTTTTTTTTTAATTCATTATTTTATTACTCCGGTATTTTATTTCACCTAATATAGTGGAAGTTGAAATCGTCATTATACTGGCCTACAATACACACATTGTTGTATGTATGTATTACTCATTATTGTATATTGGGTTGACCTATACATTTATTGGAAGTACAATTATAGGGTGTTTAAAGTAAAGTAAATTTACTTAAAAAGATAGGCAACAAATTCAATCGGTAATAATAACTCACTTAAATACATTTTCTTTTTCATATTGTAAGAAAATGGATTTTTTTCGAGAATGTATTTAAGTGCGCAATTATTAGCGATTGAATTTTCTATCTATCTTTAAAGTACAGCCTATAATTATACTTCCAATAAGTGTAATAAGTTTTCAAATAATCATATTATTATTAAAAGCGCAATTGAATTTAATAAATGTGTTACATATAATTGTAAATAGTTACCATAAATGACAAGTCACTTTTATATAAATTCAATTCAATATATTAATAATTTTTATTGTTATCGAAAATATTTAGTTGTAAAACATTTTCAGTAATTGAAATTCATAATCCAAATATGTTTTGTAAAAATATTAAATTTAGTGAAAAAAAATCGACATCGAAGAGGTCGAATTTATTACAGAACAGAGATGATCAAATAAATATTGTTCCTGGCTAGAGACAAGATTCTCCAAGGAAAGTTTTGCTATTGTTTTGATTTTCTCACCTTCTATATTTATTGGGTCACGAAACATGAATTTGTAGTTTATTTTGCCGTGTACTTTTTGAGCAATTTATGGCTTGTGTCTCAAAAAATAGACCATTCTATACGAGTTTTTTAGAAGACTATCCGTTTCTCCACTAGAGCGCTCTCAAAAAGATAGTCTTCCAAAATATATTAAATATGAGAAATGTAGGAAATTTGGTTTGTTGAAAAGACACTACCTTTCTGAGATAAAGACCGAAAACTGAAAAAAAAGTTGTCAAAATTTGCTCCAGAAACTGTCCAGAAAAGAAAATTCTGACTAAAATTTTTGCCCGCAAACTTTCAATTCGTGATCAGTGACCCAAAAAAATATGAAGGGTGAGAAAATGAAAACTATATCAAAACGTTCCTCTGTACCCCAATTAAGATACTGGATATGCATAATAATAAATTTTGGTACAGGTAGAAACTCCAAATTAGACCATTTCCGGTTGGCCTACCATCAGTCCGACCGTTATCACGATCAGTCAAAAACAAAAAGAGATAATGAGCTGAAATTTTGGTGACATATTCCAAACATAAAAAGTGATTTTAAGTTCATGATTGAGTAGAATTGATTCGTTAGGTCCAATGAATCCTTGACCCAACTTTTAAACTATAAAAGATGGAAGAAAAATTCCAAAACAAAACATGTTTATTTCCTTGTAACAAACAACTTTTGTTTTTTGTTGTTTCGCCACAATTTAAGCTCAAACCTAATTATTACATTCACGTAATTACTATACATATATAACTGTATAGACTGTATGTTTCATATGTCGAGTATCTTAACAATTAACTCTGTCAGTCGTTATCTTCTTACTTGTTTTTCTAATATACCCAGCCAAAAAGGATGTATAAAAAGTAAACAAACATTCATTACAATAAAAAAATAAACGAAGCTTTCAACAGACATTTTATTTATTTGAAACAATTTTACTCAATCTTATTATTATTTTTTGTGTGCTGTAATTTCAACATACAATTGACCTACATACAAAATGTCTTCTTTGTACAAAATTTTATCATTTTTGTTTTTATCTTCATATAATCAACAAACATTTGGATGGGAAGAAATATTTGATTTGAGTTACATATTTACTTTGATAATACTAATAATTACAAATTTGAGAAATTCTATTATCAAATATTGGACTTTCTTGGAAAATTAAATTTAATTCTGTTCATAAATTGTTTTTCTTATTTATCCTTGGAATTAATCCACAATTTTGAGTAGAAATTTGTGGTAGCATAAAAATTTATGTTAATGATGGAAAATGGCATTAAATATTCTTGCATACTTTTTTCAAACTTTTCTCGGTCACTTAAGTTCTACTTAAGTGGGTATATGTTTTTAATAGAGATCTCTACGGGCTCTATTCATAATAATCTATAATATATCAAAATTTTTTTTTTCATATTTCGAGCATAAATAAATCAAAAAATAATTATCCAATTGCGCGCGGACTGTCTTACTCTGGAATCCTTTTTAACGAATTCGACTTAAAGGATTCACAGTTCGCCGATGGTCATCAAATTTTAATCATTCTAAAATATTATTTTACAAACTTTACCGGAATGTTTATTAGGCCTATGTATGATCAGAAAACTAACCGTCATCTGCTACAAAATTTGTACGATGTAGAGCCAAGGCCGAAGACCGTCCCGTGAATCAAGAGGCCGATGTACCAGGAGGCCTACACCAAATATCGAGTGTCCCAAATCAAATATCGGGTTTATATATCAAAATTTCATGTCAATGTGTTTATACAACGAATACCGGGTGGATCACAACTAATCACGGGTGATCAAAATTGGCACAGCAACGTGTAACCGGGTCTGCTGGTAAAACATAAATAAAAGTCCACTACGTGATGACCAAGTAGTTAAAAACACAGAAACAAAAGAACAGAATGTTCACATAAAGTTTCTAAGAAATGTAGTTTGACAAAATTAAAAAGGAATCTTTTCATCACAGAAGATGATACAAAGGACATTTATAATAATGAATCGAATGATGTCACTAAACAATTTACACCGAAAATGCGTACCGTTGATAAGTAATCCAACATCAAAATCATATGGGACCTTAAATAAGACACCTGTGGGACACCAATAAATAGAAAGTCTAACCCACACCACATACAAACCAGAGGAGTGCATTTGAATTAGATGAATCACACATTATCAATATGTATGTATGTGTATTTTTATGAAGACAATGAATACGGGCGGCGTCCATGCATTGAATGGAGCGTGCGCTGCTCCATGCACACGATAGAAGCGTCGATGTCGGTGGTCGGTCGCATGCCGTCGACGTCGACACATCACCTCCTCTCTATCGTCTCTCTAACACTGATCACGATCATCTGAATGTATACATGTATATACTACTATATACTCGATGCCTACGTATATATATGGTAGCCATAATGCGTTATATCGGTCATAATATAATTCGCTTAGACACAATTTAGTTAGCGTGTGATGTTTAATAAAATTTATTTAACCAAATTTCAAAAAATTGATCCCAAAATGCTCCATCGGGATCCGTAATTGCTCCAGTGATTTGGTAATGATTTAACCGTATGAGTATGATGACCTTGATTCTTATGGTGCGACTCTTAAGGTGTGACGTCATCTTACTGTGGCTATTTAAATCGTAATTAATAATTTTAATTAATTATGCATAAATAAAAGTAATTACTGAATCAAATGGATTAATATCGAAAGAACAAATCATTTTGATTGCAAATAATTAATTAAATAATTACCTAATCACTTTAAAGCAAATTCGCTTATCTGTAGGCTCTAGGATAAAGCTACCAGCTAAAAGGTTTGAGTTAAAAACTATTGTTTGTTTTGAAATTTCTAATATCAAATGGTACAGAAATAAACGCCTGGATGCAATTGGTTGGAGTATTTCGAAAGAATGATTAGTGATACAGCCACAAAAAGATTGACTGTCACAGCCAGGAAGATTCGCAGCATGTTTGTATACCACAATAGAATTTCGAAGAACTCCGGATAAACAGCCATGGAAAATTTGTTTAAGAGTGAACAATTCTTCAAGGGAAATAGTGGCAAGGATTTATTTATCTGAGAAGAAATTCGCTTAGCTTTAGACTCTAGTATAAGTAAAAAATATTGCCTGTTTTCAAGGCATAATTCGATAGGCTGGTGTTGGGTTGAATTACGATGAGTTTTTGATCGTAATTTCAAAATTGTTTACTCTGAGTATGGCTTAAATCTTATGAAGAACATAAAAACTAGCACAATATTTCGATAAATTTGTAAAATCAAAATATAAAGACAGTTGACTAGCAATGTAGCGTCAAAATTACAATTTGGCTAGTCGAATTATGATACGTCAACCAATTAACTGTATAGTTACGACTACGTATATACCTAGAGATACGACAGAGGCCATTCGGGGTTGTACTGGCTGGTATCGGTAGTAGTTTTAAGTTATCAGTCGAACCAAAAGGCGACTGAACCCCATATATAATCTATTTCGAAATTGCACAGTGCACAAACCTCGAATTTAACTCATTATACATACACATATACAATATTGTTGTTGTATATACAATTATTACATACAAAAGCCATTGTTTACCGAGTTTTATACGCCGGTAACATCGAAAATCGCAGCAAATTTATTGGGATCAAAACAAACAAAAATTTATCATCCAAATATTTTTGGATTAGCCACAAAAAAAGTGCATTTAATTTTAATTATTTTTTTTTTTTTTGAAAATTTTTGCAATGTTTTTACGAAAAAATTTCTAGGTCCAAATAAAATTTGTTTTCAAGTTTATAATTTTTGGTTTTAGGTAAGTTTAAAAATTATTTGATGTTTAACCACAAAAAAAAAAAACTAAAATATTGTTTTGTAAAGCATATGTTTTGATGTCGTCTCTGGATGAAGCATTTAATTTTTTTTATTTTCTGTATGTATTTTTTTATTTGATTTGATTTCAAATCCATTTCAATTTGATATGATATTTGATATTTCAAATGATTGAAATTCTATTTTTGAATAAATATATTATTATAAATATTAATAAAATTAATATTTATTTATTTAATATAATTCAAAGCTTTTGATGTTGGCACGTATTAATCAAAATAATTTTATATCACTCTCTATTTTGTAATATACACACAACACATTGTGAAGTATAATTGTGTACAAGATGCTCCAGAATTGCATGGCAGTTTTATAAAACTAAAACACGAAATTTTAGCGTCCCTATTTCATTTCAGTTATTGTCAAAGAAACACTTTGTTATTTCAGCCATAATTGAATCAAATATACCATAATAATAAAAAAACAAGTGAATATAACTTAACTTAAAGTGTTAATTGTTTAAATATCCGACATATGGTTGTGTGTCTATGTTTTAAATTAAATGAATGAATTTTAAATTAATGATTTTAAAATGTTAATGGAAAAAGGTTACAAACATAAGTTGTCTTCATACGTTTTCAAGCTATAGTAATTATTTCGAAACTCATTCGTACTCTGAATGCATCGATAGTGTTTTTTTGTCTTGCCGCTAAGTAAATTTTTATCTAGTTAATAATTACAAAAAATTTAATTTGAAATTTTTGAATAATTCAATTTCTTGGTATCTCAGTTCTCCTTTTAAATATCTGCTTAGAATATTCTGGTTAGTAGGTCCAAAAAATTTATTTAAATATCCGCTTTAAAAAACTAGAAATTCGCCTTATTATATCTTTACTTAATTATTTGGATTAAATTTGGCGCAAGCTTGCTTGGATCCATAAGTTATTCTTCCTTTTATACTTGAGTTTCTTACTCAACTTATTTTCTGGTAACGAAATTTCGAATAAAATTTAAATAAGTTTTATTTTTAGGAATAAACTAATTTTAGGCCTAAAATGAACAATTTTCCAGTTACAATAAAACGTTGGAATTCTGAATGAAATATTTGTAAAACAGACGAAATCAAATTCAACATAGAAACAAGACGGGTCTGCTTTCGATAGTTTTCATGCTTAAAAAAGTGGTGCATTGTAATACTGAAACACCCTGTCACTAATATCAATTCAATGTCTATATGTTTTATGCTAATAGGAGTTTCCGAGAATTCTGTGATTTTATTTATTGAAAATTTGCAAAAACACATTTTCCATATTGATTTAAATAAATATTTAAATCATTCCCGTCTTGCGTTTAGAAAATAAATCTATTTTAGAAGTTTTTCGAAATTACGACAAAAATCTCTCATCGAATTTGTGATTTAGCTTCGAAAACGTAAAACTTTCTAAGCCATTATGCACGAACATAAAATTTTTTTTCAAAATATACAACATTTGCTTGAAACTATTTAGATTCGTCACCATTTCGGCCCAAATTTTGCTAGTAAACACCAATATAATTACAATACATTTTATATATGTACTTATAACTATATAGACTGCATATTTAGGATATTTTATGAAGACTAATAATTAGGAATAATTCATATTCAACAATTTATCGAGTATCTAAACAAATAACTCTGTTTGTTGTTATCTTAACATAATTTTATATAAAATGTTTCATAATTTTGTTATGTAAATTTTCAATAAATCGGATTAAGTTATCGATATATAAAGTGCAATAAATATATTTAATATTAAATTAAATACTATATTTATTATGAATATCTGTGTATGTTTATTATATGGCTTTCTATATTATATATTCTTTGTCTATCTTTGTCTGGTATATGGGATATGTGATATGTTTGTTTCAACACGACACCATATATGATGATTATTGAATTTATATGAGATATATAAAATTAAATTATACTATTTTGAAATAAAAATCTCTTTTTTTTTTGGGGTATAATAATCGTTTAATTTTATTATCATTTACAGACTTATCTAGACGTGAAAATTCTAGACTTTTCTTATATGTGTATTGAAAAAAAGAATAGTTAAACAGATAAGACGTACCTCAATTCAAGGAGTCATCTATCAGGTCTTGAAGATTTTATGTAATGCAAACTAAGGAAGAAAGAGAACAAGTATGGATAACAACTAAAAGAGTTAATTGATTAGATAGCATTCATAAAATACTACAAATATCCAGTTTATGCAATTATATAGGTATACATGTATAATAATATATACCTGTGATAGACAAATTTGATCTAAAATTGTGTGTAGAACACAAACATTTTACGAAAAAATGTTTCAAATAAAAGTTGTTTGTTTCAAAGAAATACACATTTTTTATAAATGAATTTTTCTTCTTTTTTTTATAGTTTAAAAGTTAAGTAAAGGATCCATTAGACCCAATTGACCGATTTTTCTCATTCACAAATTTAAATTAATTTTTTTGTGTGTAGAATACACCACCAAAATTTCAGCTGCCTATATTTTTTGAGTAAAAAAACAACCAAGCAAAACAAAATTAAGAATTTTTAATTTTCGACATTATTAGTTTAATATCGTTTTATTTGATAGAATGATCGAAAACTGAAATGAATATAGAAAAAAATATTTTTATATGTTTAAACATGAATAAGTTCACATCCTGAATCGAATCATTTCCAATGTGAGGAACTTTATCATTAATATCGGATGTCATTTCGAATCGAATAATACGTTTATAATTTTCGGAGTAATTTTCTAAAATGGTACTTCTTTACAAGACTACATATCAAATTTCTTTCATTTAAGAACAAAGTTATACAATTTCTAAAAAGTGTTTTAGTGATGCTCACAACTTGAGGTGTAGGACATACTGTACACACAAGTGATCACGTCTATTATATAAATTTATATGTCTATGTTCATAATAATAATAATAATAATAATAATAATAATAATAATTTCCATTTCATATACTGAAATATGAAAAGTGAACTAAAGTTAATAAAAAAATTGATGTGAATTCTACCACATTTTAACAGACACACAGACAGACAGCAACACACTGCCATAATAGCAGCTTTCTATATATCTTTGATGTTTGTAATTTTATGAGCCATTGAAATTGAAATATTATATTTTTTCTCCGAATGAAATTTGAAATCTGAATACTGTATGGGACGTTAATACAGTGTGGTGTTTTTAAACAGTCTCCGTCTTGATATTTTAATAAAGTATAACATTATGATTAAATGATTAAATACGATATTAATTGACGTTCTTGTTTAAAACGGTGGCCATTTAAAATAAAATGGGTACGTGTTCTTATGTATGTGCGTCAGAAGTTATACTTCTTTGGCATCATTAAAAAACAATTATTAATTGCATGCAAATAATTAATTACAATAAAATAATAAAAGGACTGGAGAACGATAGTCAACACAGTCAATAAAATTCAGTTTAAATTTGATTAAATAAATAAATATATATTTTCTTACATTAAGTGTAACATAGATCATAACAACCTGTGAATTTTTTGTGACGGTGATGCGCGCTTATCTTAAAATTTCACTATCATCATTTTTTCGTAAGGCAGTGAGCTTCATAATTTCAAATGGCGTCTTATATCTTACAATTCCATTCTTTAAAGGACTTTTTTCAATAAAATCAAGGATGCCATCAAAAAAATGAGCAAATTTTGGAACAAAATAAGCTAAAAATAAAAAGGGAACGGCAGCTACGTTCCTTGTGCATAGATCTTTAGAACCTCTGTATCCTACTTCAGAACACTCTAACAAGACGCCTTCTGACTCAAGGTGCAGTGAAAGAACCATCCAGATCAGGTGATACTAAAGGATCTCATCTAGATCAGTGGCCACGCAAAGCTAGAGTTTCAGATACGAACATTCTACATCTAACGGTAGGCTAATAATGTGAAACGAGATTTCATCATCCTCCATATACGAACTACAAGTGGGATCGTCGAAGATTCCCACCGACAGAGCCCTGCCAGAAAACCCACTATTCTTCCTAACTATACCCTGGTCAGTTTCAACCAAGAATAGTTAAAAAGTTTAGCTATGGTAATACAAAACTAAGCCTATCGCATGTCATCCCTGACGTACCAGTTATAATGACGGTTTCAGTCCTAGCATGATGCCTCAAAAACCATCATGCGTTCAAGAGATAGGGTATATATATAGTGTAAGGATTCCAAGATTTACGCACTATATCCTAATTTTTATACCACATTTATTTATTTTAATAGAACTATTTTTTAATTGACACACTGTATATAATTTATTCAAAAGTTTTGATTGATTTAAAAGTTTGATTCTTTTCGACATTTTATAAATTTCATTTGAATTAAAAATTATGATCACATCTTAATACTAATATTAATTATATAAAAAAACAACACAAATTACAATATTTATAAAATTAAGAAAGTCAATCAAAATTATAATAAATATTACCTCCTTACTTTCAAAATATATCTTTCTTTATACACGCAATATTATTACGATAAATATGAGATAAAACCTGTTGAAAAATAAACGATAAACAAAACTAAAATACTAATTTAATATGTATTTTATTTATGCATATACTTTATTGTTAAATTTGTTTCAAACAAATGTTGTTTATTTAAAAAAAAAAAAAAAACATTTTTGGTCTCTTAAATTTTCTTTTATCTTTTATGGTTCAAACGTTACCTAGACACAGTTGACCGATTTTGCTCAGTCACGAACTTAAACTCAATTTTACTGTCTAAAATACGTCACCAAATTTCATCACACTATCTCTTTTTGTTTTTGAATTGACGGACGGATAGACTGACAATCGGAAATGGGCTAATTATGTGTTTCTATGAACACCTATACCAAAATTTTGTTTGTGCGCTTAATATTAGGAAGCGTTACAAACTTTAGGCTAAAATTAATTAGGCTAAAACTCTGACATATTATGTATGTGTTGAGTATAAAAATTATATACTTTTTCTAAACTATCAACTCATCTATTATAATCTCATATGAAAATATATTTATTTATATATATCTATATACATGTACCTACTAATAATATTAATATATATCTACCTACTTACCTATTAGTTAATATGTAGGTTGGTTTATACCTATATTATAAGCCTACATTATACAAACATATTATATACAGAGTATACAAAAAATATATGAAAAAAACTTTATCGTCAAACTTTAATATTATCACGTCTATTTTATGAATAAACCAATAGGGGACCGGACTTAATTGTTTTTATTACTTTATTTGAAGCATCTTTACTTTAAGAACATGAATCTGAAGTAATTTTTTTAAATCTTTTAAAAATAAGCGCAAGATATGGCCATTTGTAAATTGTAAAACAATAAATTGTTTAATAGAGAAGAATAGATCTTGCTTTGTGACTGCAGTAAAGAAGCATTTATGAAATATTTGTCCATACTCATTAGAAGAAGTTTTGTTTAATAAACATTTGCCCATATTCTTTAGAAGAAATTTTGCTGTATGCCTTGGACACGATTTTCCATCTCAAATTACAGACAAGCACTCTTTGTTAGCTGAGTGACTTACAATGTGCTTCACACAATTGGATTTATGTTTATTTATTTATATTTATTCTGTAAGGATATTTCTCCCAACAAATTTGAGTTCTCTATTGAATCTATAATAAATAGTCTAATTAAATTTTAATTATAATTATGTTGATTTAATTTTGATTGATAAATGAATTTTTTGGTTTTCTAATCTTGCGTTGATTGGCCTAGGAAACTTAACCTTTTTGACTGCTGTAATTTAACAGCTTTTAATTTAAACCGAATCACTGTCTCAGAAATATTTGGGAGGCATTTGATCATTAGTATCGGATGTCGGCTATCCTTACCAATGGTTTTCCATTTGGTTTGCATAAAGTTAATACAAGGATAGTTCCTTATAAAGTCAGCCATAGCTTTATACCTTCTCCTTCCCTTCATATACCCCATCCTCTTTTTTGACATATTCTGTACAATTATGTATTGTTTCGAAAACAGAATGAATAAAGAATTGAATTGAATTTCCATATTTCGTGTACACCCTGTAACATATAGGTAACAAAAGTGTATACATACATAGGTACATCGATGTATATATGTTTGCTTGAACTCATATCAATTGTATCTAAATTAAATTTCCAATCTATTTTTAGAATTATTAATCCAAGTAAGCTAATAATGCTATAAAAATAATACAGAAGCTATTATTATTAATTTGTTTTGAATGTAAATTTTACAAGGTGTATCAATAACACCTGCTAGCGTTCAATGCGATCTTTTTGTTAGAGACTTCTATAATAAAGACAATGTGTAATGTAATATACATTGTATTTTTTTCAATTTTCACGCACAAGTAACTAAAAAACAATTATATTACGAATTTTGGTATGCATTTTTTTGTAATTATTCAATTATTTTTGTTTTACATTTCCATTACAATTTATCTACAAACAATTGAATAAATAATTATATTTTTTTTAATACGAAAGTTTTATAATCAACAATTGAGTATTTAATAATGTTTAGTTTATGTCGCATTTGTTACTCTGTCTTCGAACGTCTACCCAGGATACAATTAGGGGAGAAGGAATCTTTAGTTTTCAGAAAGAGATATGTCGGCCTCTGACCTTGAATCGACCTTCGGCCTAAGTGCTTGATTCATTTTTTCGTTATTTTCCACCAGATTTACTTAGAACTTAGAGAGAGTGAGCAAGAGAGAGGGGGATTCCTTGCCATGAAATTGCTTTAAAATTTAAACATTGTTTATAAAATTAAAAACGATGTCTGCCATTTTAGTGACGTAATATCTCATTTAATTTACATATTGTGGGCGTCCTAAAAAATATTACAATGAAGTTTTGGCCGTGAATGGCGTGGGTGTTTTTCTTTTAACTTAATTACCATTAAGTCGAAAATCGTTTTCCATTTTCTATTGATTCCCTAATACATAATTTTACAATCAATACACCAATTTAAAATAATAAATATGTTGAAACTTTACAAGGCTATAAAAGTTAACAAAAGTTAATTATTTAAATATCTTCTATATGGTTTAATAGGCTGGGTGCCAGTAATCATATCAAATCATTGCTAAATTCAAATCAAAATTTGTATATAGCTTATTCGATTGTCCCCACAGGCCCCAAAAAAACGATTTTTTGCTTATCTCCAAATATTTCGGCAATTGAACTACAAGCACATTACAGAGATTGGTAAAAATGGCGTTCAATAACTCACAGATAAATCCGTAAAATTATAATCAAATGCAATTTCTGATGCAAAATTGAATGTACTGTGGACTACAAAAATCTATGAATAGACGTGTAAAAACTCCGTAAATTAATTATAATCAATCAAAATAAAGTAATAAAAAAATATAACCGCGGCTGACTGACTGGCCGCGTCGATACCGATATGAAAGAAAAATAATATTTAGTAAAAAAAGTAAATCTGATAAAAAAAACCAGTTTTTTAAATTGTTTTATAGTACTGATTATTAATTAATTTGTGTTTAACACGCACTTAACTTGTAAATATCTTTCGATTTACAAGTATAAATTTAAATTAAATCATTTTATATTATCCAGTATTATTTATAGATTAATTTATATTCGAACAAAAATCATACATTATATACTGTGAATTTTTAATTAGTTACAGAGTGTTTCAGAAGATTTTAACTTTTTGCAAGTAAAACAAGCCGAAAACGTGCAAATTAATATATACTAGAGTCCCGTTACATCGGACTAAATTCGACCGTTATGACTTTAAAGTGAATATCACTGCCTTTAAACAAAACAGTATATTAAACAAAATAGTGTATATCCGTGTGCATGGTAGTGTATGTAATATTTTTTTATTGATTTAATGTATTTCTTATGCATAATTAAAAAAAAAAATATATAAGCATTCTCCAGTCCCTTTCTATTTAAACTATACATATGCAAAATTGCTTCCAAACTCTTCCGCCCGCCCAATTTTTGTAAAAAGAGGAACAGAGTTTTTGCTTTACGTATTAATATATAGATTTTACTAATTTTGAAGCATCATTTAAATAAGTAAAAATAGTACAAAGCCCCGTTTAAATCCATTATTTTGTTTCATAGACCCATCTTTAATACCGTTAAAAAACTGAACATAATTTGAAGTGAAATATTTTTTCCTAAGCTGTTTCGTAACCTTGTTTGTAAAATGCAAATAATTAACTATTTCCACGCTTCCATGGTATTTCTGTTCTATAATACCAAATATTTTATTCAATTCGTTTTTAAATTTAAGGCAATCTAGAAGTTATTTTAAAATTGCCATTAAGAAATTCGTCCCAGGCAAGCAAGATTTTTTTATATAAATAGAAAAAAAAGGTATAAAAATCAATGTATTAAACAAATACAATTTCAAATAGTCTAGAAATAATATTGGATATTAAAAAGATATGGAAAATAATTGAATTTAACTAGAATCCATTAAATCAACTATAGATTTTCTCTATTTTTTCATATTAAGTGTATTTACAATTGAATAATTTGTATCCCAGACTCAGTTAAAAAAAAGTCGCTATGGTTACCGATATAATACCGGTATATAATATATTATATAATACATATCTTTTATACAAGATTTTTTCTTAAATTTCTAAGAAATCTACCGGTATTTATTTACGGTAATTTGTATTCATAATTATAATGTATTCAAAGGAAAATAGATTAATTTGTTAATTATTGTAAATACTTATATATGGTACAGGTAAAGTTAATTGATAGTAAAAGTTGACTCTTACTAGACAGAGTAAAAACTGACGAAAAACATCACTAACATACACAAATGTATGGGTCAGCGTAAATTAACGACGCAAAGACGATGTCACATCTCAGCGTGACTGTTGAGACACGACAAAGGCGTGTCATTTTGCTAAGTAGTATCTATTTTATGAATTAGAACTGAAATTTATGAATCCGACCAACTTTCCATACACATAAGAAACTTGTAACTAAATTTAATATACCCTCATATGTTGAGTGTAAAAACTATAATCAATTACTATTTAATTTTAGTGAATCAGTTCATCGCTAAATAAAAAATCAATTAACCAACACTTTAAAATGAGTATTATAATTAAAATAGTCTTGAAATTAATTAATTGATGTAATGATTTAGAATTTAAGTGAATTTAATTAAAATGAAATTAATATCACCACCAAGTCTAGGTATTTCTTATATGTATTATAAAATACAAGGTATGTGGTTGGTATAAATATATATTCATTTATTTAATCGTGTCTTGATTAGATATTTATTTTAATCAATATTTTACAATATTAGATGTATTAACCAAACACTTATATCTATATACACCTCAATAAAAAAATATGCGTCTAAGGTACTATTTGAAGATGGCATGAAAATTTGCTTTAATCAATTTTTAGGAAACTAACAGCAAATCTGCACAACATCATTGATTCCAAAATTTTTCCCGTCACCCGACAGTTATTAAGGGCTAATGAAAATTGTTGTCTGTTCAAATTTCAACCATTTTAAATTGGTTTTATTGGAAAAACTGCACGGAAATCATTTAATTTGACATGGAAAATATTCTTTCACAAATAAAGAAATTTTCACTAAAAATAATCATTCACAAAACGCAATAAAATTATATTACTTGCAAATATCATTGTATTTTCATTTCTTTAATTTTATTTTTATAAGGCTTTTGTTTAAATTAAGTCATTAATTATTGCAATGTAACAGAATTGATTAATACGATTAAAACTAAACACTGAAATTATATAATAATTATTTGATAAATCGATCAAACAATATTCACAAATAGAATACCATTTATTGATACTAAAATATTAAACAGTAGAATATAATTAGAAAAACAAATAATTAGCAAAGAATAAATTCTAAATCTAATTGGTCAATTTAGAATAATAAAAAAATAAATAATTAATCATTGTGTATAGTAATACTTCTTTTTTTTTTTAATCGATTTCTTGAAAACGATAATAGATGGCATTAAGTGATACTCTCATGCACAGACATCTATGAGAGATGTTTTTTTCGAGAACTTACTGAGTTACTTATTATTTTATTAGACATAATCTGTGAACCGTGAAATTAATAATGCAATTTCTTCAATTATTCTTACAATTTTCAATCCAATAACTACAATTAAATATAATTTTTTTTGTAATTATGAAATAATTTTTGTTTGACATTTGCTATACAATTTACATGCAAACAATTGAATAAATAATTATAATTTTCTAGCTATTCTAAATGTTAGCTATTTGCAGCGTATCAAAACCACTTCCACGTAGGTGGAATGACACAATGCTCACGGTACGAATAAAGATTTAAAACCAAAATAAATAATTATAATTAAAATAAAAATAAAAACATTTTATTTATAATTACTTTAAAATATAAACCAAACACCAACACATTTTTAATTTGCTTAATTATACAAACAAACAAAGAAACAAAACGTATGTGACATATCACATATAATTATTGCCTTCTACAATACTCGCATTGCTTTATATTCTTTCTTGTAATTAAACAAAATGTTTTATAGTGAGTGCTTTATTTTGATAAAGATTACATCTAACCAGCACTATCTTCATATGAAATGATAGTGTCGTGTAGTGTATACACTATATTTATATACACTATAGTGTGTCTATATATATAAATTATATATCTATGTATATAAAATTCTCGTGTCACAATGTTTGTAATCAAACTGCTACGAAACGGCTAGACCGATTTTATGAAATTTTTTTTGTTTTTTTTTTGTTAGATCTGAGACTTTTAAACCCCATGAATGCCCCATCTATGAATTTTATTTTGTACAGCCTTTTTTTTATTTATTTTTTATGTTTTGGAATTAAAAATTCATAAAACCCTTAATTTACACTACAAATTTAGAAAATCAAATGGAGAAATTTTTGAACAAAATTTATATTTTTTGTGATTTGGCATTAAAAATACATATAATGCTTAACGTTCACTAAATTTTGGTGTTAACTAAACATAAGTTTATATGATAAATAGATAGGATAGATAAGCATTTGATAATTAATTACATAAGAATTAAATTTAAAATTATATCTCTTAAAAGTTATTTATACATTTAAAAAATTGTATCCATATTAGAAGTAATTTATATGGCAAAACACTGTTTGTCGGGTCAGCTAGTATTATTATATAATATATTATTATATATTATAAGTACAGACATTTGAACAAGAACCATTGCTTTTTTTATGTATAAAAATGGATAATAATGAGTGTCTTTCATACTCGACTTATCTATAACATATCAGAGTACATTAAATTTAGTCTAAAGCTTGTAAATAGTGAAAGCATTAACAAAATATGTCTATCCATGTATTCAACTTCACGTTTACTAAACAAGGGAAAGAGAGAGCGTGCTGAATTTTGATGGCATATTTAAAGAGTTTGTTAAATTTCGTTAATGAGAATGAAAATCGGTCCTCTGGGTTCAATGGATCCATGACCCACCTTAAAACAGAAAAATTTATTTAAAAAAATAATTTTTTTTTAAACAAACAACTTCTGTTTGAAACATTTTTTCATCAATCGTTTATGTTCGCCACAATTTACCTCAAATTTATCTAACAAGCAAACCAAATTAATATTCAATATGTATTTGTGACTATATGGACTGAGTATTTTATAAATGCATAGTTCAATAGTTACTTGAACTGTTGTTTCTATTCCAAAACAGTAGGGTAGTTAAGCTCACAGTGTGACACTCTGTACATATATTTATCTTATTTATTACCATTATTTATCTAAATTTTATTTAATTTCACAAGACAATATATATATATAGCTGTCACTAGTATTTCCATTTGTATCCTGAGGCGTCCAGTATTTTCTATTAATCCCGGTTTTATTATTATAAGTGTCAAGTTAATTGTTTTTTCTTATTATTAAAATTTCCTCGTTGAGTAAACTCAGCTATTGGTTGTGTACCAATACTTAATTTTTTCAAATGCTCACTTTTCCTCAATGGTCATTAAATAATTATTTCAAACTTCTATCGGCAATTCTTTTATTCATATATATCCGGACTCTAACAGCCGAATAATTTTATTAAATTTTTTTTTCCACAATTTTATTAAAATTGATAAAAATCCTATTTTTTTTCTGAATGATAGACTTTAATCGATTTTTAACGAAATTTTTCGAGGAAAATTGTAAAGCAATGCTACTATTTTACTAAAATGTTTATTTGTCTTGAAGTGTGCTTTTTTTATAAAATTCAACTAGCTTATGCAGCTCCTTCGTAATAAATTGTATTTTTATGTTGTTGTAAGGTGAAACATGTCTAGCCAGTCTCTCAAAAAAAATTGTGTTATAAAACATTTCTAAATATTACATACGATATTAAATTATTATCAATGTACTTCACTTTGATTTGTGTCTCTTTGATTTTTTTATTGTGTAATCAAGGACTTTTCCAAATTTAAAGTTAAAAAGAGATTATTTTTTATTAGAATTTATATTTATTTAGAATGAATTTTATGATGTTAATAAATGCTACTTATATACAGCCATTCTTAATTTTTCCAAATAGTTCACAGGAAATAACACTTTTATTTATATTAAAAAATTTGTAAAACTGCAATTAAATTAATCACCTCCTCCCCTCGTCGTAATGAGAATGAACAAATAAAAAACAGCCAATAGAATACTATAAACCATAAAAGAATAACGCAAATCCATCGCTCAATCGTAAGTTCGCAAGTTCTTTTAAAAAACAGTAGTTTATACAAATTTATACAAATTTCGGCGTACAGTTTTTCGAATTTATCTTTCCAAAAAATTATTGAGACAGAGAAAATGTTTCCATATATCTGAAACTCTCTGTAAAATAAATAATTTTGAATTGTGGACGGTTTGACTCGAGTCGGCTCAGCTCTATAAATAAAATATAACAATGAATTACTAGTAGATTATATGTTTTCACATAACAATAATAGAAATTTATGGAAAAAATTGTGTAAGTATTCATATTATTTTTAAACATTCCGGATAGAAAGTTGTGCAGTCAAGAATTTTGTGAATTTACATTTAAAAACGGAATGTATTGAGAAATTATGGGTAGATTTTTATACTTGACATGCATAATATGTCAGAGAATACTAATTTTAGTTTAAAGTTAGTATGGCTACCTAATATTGACTGCAAAAACAAAATATTGGCATAGGTGTTGTCCAAATTTAACCGATTTGATTGAACTTTTTACCCTCACTATCTTGATAATTATTGCAGATATGTTTAATTTAACCAAAAATTTAAAAACTTTAACCCAGATTTAGTAGAATTATTTACTAAAGTTATTTGCTAAAATAGGATAAAAAATGAGCTATATAGGGTAAAAATAATATTTTTTTGTTTTGATGACGTCATTAGGTTAAAAATTATTTTTTTCAATATTTTCGCCAAATTTTAACCGATTTGAGTGAACTTTTTTTTTAAACCCACTAATTTTGGGTTAATATTTTCATTTTTATCACTTATATTTCGATCAACCTAATCCTTATATGATATCTTATAACCATACCCTCACTATCTTGATAATTATTGCAGATATGCTTAATTTAACCAAAAATTTAAAAACTTTGACCCAGATTTAGTAGAAAAACATATTTTATTTTCTAAAATAGGATAAAAAATGAGCTATATAGGGTAAAAATAATATTTTTTTGTTTTGATGACGTCATTAGGTTAAAAATTATTTTTTTCGATATTTTGGCCAAATTTTAACCGATTTGAGTGAACTTTTTTTTTAAACCCACTAATTTTGGGTTAATCTTTTCATTTTTTACATTTATACTTGGATCAACTCAACCCATATATGAAATATTATAACCATACCCTCACTATCTTGATAATTATTGCAGATATGCTTAATTTAACCAAAAATTTAAAAACTTTGACCCAGATTTAGTAGAAAAACATATTTTATTTGCTAAAATAGGATAAAAAATGAGCTATATAGGGTTAAAATAATATTTTTTGTTTTGATGACGTCATTAGGTTAAAAATTATTTTTTTCGATATTTTGGCCAAATTTTAACCGATTTGAGTGAACTTTTTTTTTAAACCCACTAATTTTGGGTTAATATTTTCATTTTTATCACTTATATTTCGATCAACCTAATCCTTATATGATATCTTATAACCATACCCTCACTATCTTGATAATTATTGCAGATATGTTTAATTTAACCAAAAATTTAAAAACTTTGACCCAGATTTAGTAGAAAAACATATTTTATTTGCTAAAATAGGATAAAAAATGAGCTATATAGGGTAAAAATAATATTTTTTTGTTTTGATGACGTCATTAGGTTAAAAATTATTTTTTTCGATATTTCGGTCAAATTTTAACCGATTTGAGTGAACTTTTTTTTTAAACCCACTAATTTTGAGTTAATCTTTTCATTTTTAACACTAATATTTCGATCAACCTAATCCTTATATGATATCTTATAACCATACCCTCACTATCTTGATAATTATTGCAGATATGTTTAATTTAACCAAAAATTTAAAAACTTTGACCCAGATTTAGTAGAAAAACATATTTTATTTGCTAAAATAGGATAAAAAATGAGCTATATAGGGTAAAAATAATATTTTTTTGTTTTGATGACGTCATTAGGTTAAAAATTATTTTTTTCGATATTTTGGTCAAATTTTAACCGATTTGAGTGAACTTTTTTTTTAAACCCACTAATTTTGAGTTAATCTTTTCATTTTTATCACTAATATTTCGATCAACCTAATCCTTATATAACATCTTATAACCATACCCTCACTATCTTGATAATTATTGGAGATATGCTTAATTTAACCAAAAATTTAAAAACTTTGACTCAAATTTTGTATAAAAACATACTTCGTTTGATAAAATTGGATAAAACATGAGCGAAATAGGATAAAAATAATATTGTTGGTTTTGATGCCATTTTTATAGAGCTTTCCAAGGACAAAAATCTAATCAAATCATGAAGTTATTTTCTTATGTAGAACAGCTTATTTATTTGATTCCTACTGATCATATTCACCACAGCAACTTGTTTTTATTCATATTTATACAATAATATATAGGAAATAGAATTATGATGATGAATATTTCTTTACATCGTATTGTACGATCTTAGCATATATCGAATTGGATCGAATTAGAGTGTACTGTTGTACAATCAACTACCAAAAAAAACGCACCAACCTAAATATTTCTTGTTTCTTTAAAATTAAAAAATACACAATTTTCATTCTATAATTTTTTTGGTTTAAAATAAACGTTTTACATACAAGGCGAGAGCAGGAACTTGAGATTTCTTTTTTGGAATGAGATTGCATTTAATTATTGTACTCTTTTCGGATGTTTTCCCCTTTCAATATTAACATGCAACGGTCAAGCGTTTCGGAGAAAATGGCAATATGAGATTTTATTAGTAACAGGCGATATAGCATAGTTGATACGACTTTTCTTAAATTTGTCCTTTTATACAGTTAACAATAAATAAATTTATTATATAAAACTATCCATTTTTAATTAATAATACTTTGATAAAAAAAAATTTTAAAAAAATAGTCTTGACCAAGAATCGAACTCTGAACGCCGATTTTCAAATACATTCAGTCTCCCAACTCTACCAACTACGCTATCATTCTATTGATATTAAAATACCATATTAGTATGAAAAGAGTATACATGATGATTTTCAAAAGTCATTTTCTTCAAAATGCTTGAGCGTTGCATATGATTATTGAAAGGGAAGACCATCGTATAAGGAAGGGTACAATATTCAAAAGTAATCATATCCCAAAATAACAATCCCAAGGTCATGTCCTGGTTAGAAAAACAAAATTACATCTGATGAAGACAAAACACCATCAAAATCGTTAAATTTTGTAATTTTAAATAAACCAGAAGATACAAATAAATTTCCATTTTTTGCCCCAATTTCCTAGACTAAAATATTTTGTATATTATAAATACGTATTTCGACTACAAAGTAGTCATCATCAGTATGAATTAACTAATTGCAATGATTACAACAAGCTAATTCATACTGATCACAAACTTATAATACAAAATAGTTTGATTTAGAAAATGGGGCTAAAAAATCGAAACTTATTCGAAAATAATAATAATCAAACAGAAGATTCAAGTTGGTTCGTTTTTTTATGGATTTGACTATAGGATATCAACAATAAAAATATATCAACAAAAAAAGGTTTTTCATGTCAGTATATGAAAATATTTATACACATATTTTTCAATATTTCCTTCCATTGAAATTTTTCACCAAGCGAGACAGAAATATTTATTAGTATATATTTTTTTATTTGTCATTGTATGACGGATATAAATAACTAAATACAGGTTATTTCAATAATACAGACAGTGTCTGGAGTGTCTTGCCTGAAAAACCGTTTATTATAAATACGAAAGTAATTCTCTCTGTTTTTTTTTTTGATTCAAAGAAATGAATTGAAATTGATATGACATTTTTTGAGGGTATCAATTGAGCCAATAATATCCACAACAAACAATACCTTATTATTAAAACATTACAGTTTAATAATTTATGTAAATTTGACAACAATGTTTCTTAGATAGGAAACTATTTCGTATATTTGTTCTAGAAAGATAAAATATTTTTTTTTGTAGGTGTGATTATTTATTTCTTAGAATTTAAAAACTATATATATTTATTTTTGATTTAAAAAAAAAGATAATTTTTCTTCTTGTGTAAACTTTAATTACAAAAATTTCATCAATCAAAATACTTAAAAATTAAATTAAATTATTGATTTTGTTTATATTATTTGAAGAAATTTATCGTAATTTTTATGGAAAAGTATTCATAATTTTTAGAAACTTTAATAAATTAATTTGATATATATTCTAAGTATCCAGCTGTTCAATGAACGACTTAACTCCACTTTTATAAATTTTTATTAGCAAATAACAATAAAAATAATAAATCCTGTGATTTTCATGTTTATACAAAAAATAGTTATATATCCCATTAAAACATTTCAAATTACAAACGGTATACACATACCTACATAGGTACATACATACATAGTGTAGATACAAACCCAATTTATTATTTGATAGAAAATTAATAAAAAAGTAAAGTTTCCTTCCTCCCTGTGATAAATTCGTTTTGAATCAAAATAAAAAAGATGTTTATGGTTTGTTTATTTAAGTGTGTAGTGCATATAAACATTACATATATATATATAATATAATATAGTATATTGACATTCAAGTTGCTAACCAGTATAGTATATAGGTCAAATATACGTCATTTATTTGTCAATGACTAACAATGTACAATGACATATTATTATTGTACAAGCGCAAATATTGTACCATACCCAACCTTACTTATACTGACTTGTAGAACCTTATTACTTCAATAAAGATGGTATGTACATTAATACAAGTGAAAATAACAACTAACAGAGTTAAATGGTCAGCTACTTAACATATTTAAGGGTGATTAAAACATAATATTGAAGCACTCTTCATTATCCAAACATCTTTCAATTTTTGCTCTCAAATAACTCAAATAATTATTCAAATATTTTGAAATTTGGTACGCACAAAATTGACATAAAGATGCAGGGCTTATCAATGTGGTTTTTTCGAAAAAAAGCTTTCAAATATAATATCGAATTTTGATTTTTACTTCTTTTCGAGAAAATTATTCGACAATTCCTCCATTTTCATGTTAATATTTTGCATACCAAATTTCATACCATTTGGATAAGTATATTTATAGTTATTTGGGCGCAAAAATTAAAAGAAATACAATGTATATTACATGTAATTTAAGTAAGTATTTTATTAGAAGCACATTCGTTTATATCAATATCCGCAGTGAATAATCGCTCTTAAAGTATCACGAACAAAAGAACATCACCCATATTCATCGTTCAATCATGACAAAAAAACCACTTTCAACTTTTCCAAAATTTTCCGGGTATAGCTTTTTCTAAGAATATACTGTTTTCAAGCTTGACTTCAAATTATACCAAAATTTTGCCCGTAAATCAGAAATTAAGATCACGCATTGCCCTGAAATTTTCTTCTTATATTAAACACGATTTTTTGAGTATATTTTTTTTTAAATAATTTGAACCAAATTTCATTTCATAGTTTTTTGAGCTGGAATTAATAAAAACTTAAAATTTTCAAATATTCATTCTAATTATTTACATGCAAAATATTAACTAGAATTCATTAACTAATATAACAACTATTAATTATTAAATTATATTAATTAAAAATAAAAAAACATAATAATTAACAAATAATATAATGCATATCTCATGTCAGGTTGTTTACTAATGATATTATTTCTAAAATTATAGACAGGTAGCTGTATCAATGAAAAAACATAGTAAGGTTTCTAATATAGAAAGTATTCTGGTGATGAAACTCCTTAAAATAATAATTTTACACCAATTATAAAATTTAAAATTTGTCCTTTAGTATTATGAATACGTATTTCAGCTGTAATCAACATCGAGGCAAATTAACTAATTTGGAAATTTGGACTTCTCAATTTTTGGATTGGTTACAGGACTATAATTAAAAACCGTAGATGGTCTAATTAAATAGATGATATCGCTATCATATTGAAAAAATATTGCATGACAAAATACAACATTCTATTGTTGCACAATGGGAAAATTTATGGGAAAAAAGTGTAATTCCAGAGGGACCACAAAAAAAAGTGTTTAGTATAATTCATTTTAATCAATACTATTTACGTTGAAAATTTCTGAACATATTTCGAAAATGTATGCCTTACCAAATTATTTTTAACAGAAAAAAGCATTTTTCTACAAGATTATTTTATTTAAAATAGCTCCTGGGATACAGTTTTAATGGCGCGTCTTGCGAAAACACAAAAGTATATCTTACTTTTATATTTAATGTTTTATTTTGAATTTTATTTTGCCACTTTCCACACATCAACAGTGTTTCCAAGTGGTCATCCATTAAAATACTGCCTGGACTAATGATAACTTTGCATAACTTTGAGAATCACGTGCGAACAGTATTTTTATTTGATCATTAGGACAACAAATATTTTATTAATAATCAAAATGTGAAACTGGGCTCAATTCTATATCAAAACTTAAAATTGATTAAAAAACAAAGAAGTTATAAACTGTCAAAGATTATATAAACATGTCATTCTTGACAACGATGTTTAGCATGTAATTTATATGGAGATACTAGCAAGTGACGTCATACTCTCATATTTCCCGCTTTGATTAGAAACTAGAAAAATTGACTTCAATTCCAGATGTTCGTGAAGTAAAGATGCTTCAATTATGAATTTTTGTGAGCACCTTGTATTTTTGTTCCACGAATTTGTAAATCTTGAGCTTTTTTTTGAAAGCACTTTCTTTTGCTCCTCTATCCACTACTAATCAAACTATCTATTCTTTTTTTTTAACTTATTTTTAATCAAATCGAATTTCGAAATGAGGATTTATTACTTGAAAACAATAAATCTTAATTTCCAAAGAACGTGTACAAATAAATACAACATTTACATGCATTTAATCTATTTGATATGGTTCGATATAAAGCCATGTACACACGTGCTCCATATAACGTATAACGCAATACTCTAACGCGTAATTTTGACGTGTAGTAGCCACTTTTGAGTGGACGTGAACGCATAACACCATCGTGTAACAAAAGTTAATACCCGACGATGTTATCGAATCCCACAAATTGTGGGTAAATTTGAATCGCTAAAAAAGATGTTTATAGTTGAGGCACCAAATACGTGTGGACTCAAAAACATTTACAAAGACAAGACACAAACATTTTTATTTTAATTGTATTTAAATATTTTAATATGGAGTGGAACGAACAAAACACAATATTGAAATTTATCAAAATAACATTTACTTAAAGGCACTCTGCTTGGTAAACAGATGGAACGCTATGCAACACCTACAAACTGTTTGTCCCCTTACACGTAACATGTAACTCATCACAGTACAGACTTACAATACGGTGTTACGTTACAAAGTAATGTTACACGCTGCTTTTGAAAGGTCAAAGGTTATTGAACCTCACAATTCAATAATATTATTTTGATCGAAAACACAAATTTAAATTTGACATCAAAAAACATCCATTATTCAGATTAAAAATTGAGAAAAATAGATGTATTATATTACTAAATAAATTTTAGTAAAAAAATATAATAATATTGACGCCATGTGACAACAACACATTACCATATCACATTATAGTTACTGTGTATCTAACATAACTTGCAAAGTTATTGAACTTTTTGAACGATACACAAGAGAGAGTGGTTTGGTTTTTTTTTTTAATAATTCATAGCTCATTTAAATATTTTAATGCAATAAATGAGAATGCTCTTTCTTATGAGCTGGTTGTAGTTACATGGTTTTGTGGTTAGGTGTGCTATATTGTGTATCGTGTGTACAGGGTGATATACTGAAATTATTGTTCATTTTTAATGGCAGTTTATAAACATCTATTGAAGCTATACTCTTTTGTATAATACTTTTCAATTTTCAACGCCTCCGTTTTCATGTCAATATTGTGCACACCAAATTTTGAGCTTCTAACAGCTGTTGATATTACCCCTTAATTTTTTTAGCCATTACGTAGCTAAATGAGGTTTTCCTGGCCTTTCAAAATGTGAAACCGCGCGAAAATTGAAAGATACTACATAAAGACGTGTGCTACTTAAAGTTGTTAATAAGCTCCCGTTTATTTTTTTTAGCCATGATGTAGAAGATGTGCAAGCTAAACGAGATTTTCCTGGCCTTTCAAAATGTGAAACCTTATTTCAGATACCTTAAATTTAGGTAAAAATTAGAAATATATTACTCAAATTCAATAGAATATTGTTATATAGAAATTGGTACATATTTTCGCTAAATAAGGCAAAATTTTTGCGGATTTAATTACTTTTGAAGACTCATAATTCTCGGGATAGGCAATTTCCCCTGTAAAATCAACAATAATAATAACTTAATTACCCCAAAAAATTGTTTTCACTGTAGAACGCCAAAATATTTTTAGCAGCTTTTTTAATGTTGATTCACGAAATTAGTAGCACGAAAAAACAGGAAATCGAACTACTATTGGCAATTTCAAAAAAAATAATCGTTCAAATCAAGTAAAATTGGTCTGATTTCTCCAAAAAAATCCATTTTTTTAGAAATTGATCGTGTATTCAAAATTCAAAAAATTTCATTTCATCCAAACTTTAATCAATTTTTTTTTAAGCAAATATGGAACTGTGCTAAATTTACGACATTTTTTAAGGGTTTATCAAAATTTGTAAATTTCAACTTCCAAAACTCGTATTACTTTCGTTCTGTCTCCCAAGAAACGCGATAGTTTTTCAGGTATATTTTAAATATGTCAAAATCTGGGAGATACTGGAAAATACAAATAAGCAAATAATAATTTTCATCGTATTACACTCAATATATGAATTAAATATTCATAAATTTTTTTATTATTCAAGTCAATACAATAACAATGTTTTGAAATCATCTACTGTAAAATTGATATTGATTACAAATATTGACGTGATTCGTTTACTATCCAAAACTATTTTCTTCTTTTCCTGGAAATAAATTTTTCATTGTAGCAAAAAAAATACCACATATAAAGGAAGTGACTACGTCTACCTTCCCTCTACCTTCCTCACATAACTGTTGTAGCTTTAGAAATAATTCTTGTCGTCGTTAGACTACAAGTCCGGTGATTTAGTGACACTCCCATATTGAAAAGTCGAAATGTTTTGAAAAAGTATTTTATTTAAAAATGGACTGATTACCTTAAAACTGAAGAAATAAATAAAA
This sequence comes from Chrysopa pallens, assembly GCA_020423425.1. Classification (NCBI taxonomy): domain Eukaryota; kingdom Metazoa; phylum Arthropoda; class Insecta; order Neuroptera; family Chrysopidae; genus Chrysopa; species Chrysopa pallens. The sequence goes on from CM035593.1 coordinate 80,957,207, forward strand.
AAATAAATTTGTAAATTATATTTATAAATGATACTTTTTTCTGAATTTTCCCAGAATCGCATACACAATTTTTAATCCATTTCCTCGAAAATTCTTGCAAATGAGCATTGGAAGATATTTGATTGTTTGACATGGGAGTAAAAAAGGGAGTTTCAACCATCACACACAAGTGAAATTTAAACAAAATTCGGTCAATATTACTTTAAGAGTGCTTACGCTTGTATATTGATTTACTATTACCTTAGTGATCCAGGAAACGCAAGTAGATGCAGTCTAATGTAGTACCATATGAAAGCTACTGAAATGTTCTTAATAAATATGTTTAATAAACGGATTTAATGCAGTGTTTAAAGCAACATATCTTTATAATCGTAAGTAATGCACTAAATAAAATATTAATCACTGTTTAAATCAAACGTGTGGGTAATTAAATATAAGGTGGCATCTTATCACAACTAATTTAGGTTAGTTTTTAATCAGAGTAACTTTATTTTTATGAATATTGGCCATAAATGACGGTGAACTTCTGTGCGTCAGTCAAAATAATTGTGATTAAATTATCTTTCTTTAAGATGTATAATTCAATTTTTAACCGAAATCTTTCTGATAATAAACGCAAGTTAATACAATAATAGAATCAAATTCTTGTGAGATTAATTTTAAAAAAATTGACGTATTAAAAATTTAAAATATGGTTTTTGACTTACAATTTATTTCATCACATAAAGTAATTTCAGTCACTGACTCTGGTACATCCTGTAATTTAAAAGTTATGTTTTATAAAGATAAAATAGCAGTTTTTGAGAACTAGAAGGCTACCGCTGTTGTTTTGTTTATAATCAATGTACTATAACATAACATAATAAATATATATATTATAGAGGAAGGGTTGGTGGTACCTTTATTAAACCTACATATATATAAAATAAATATCAAATATTATATTTTCATTATTAAATTTTCCATTCAAATGATTTTCTCTCCATACATAAAATTTTGTAACTATTTATAGAATATTCCATTGAATTTTTATATCTATATATTTTGTAAATATTGAATATACATATATAGACGGTTTATTTAGTCCAAAAGAAACAGTTGAATTTACGCTCGGGGTATGATTTATTACATTTTCTTTGAAGTTATACTTCTTTAGGCGCGTTATGAAAAAATGATGAGAGTGAAATTATAAGATGCACATCACCGTCACACAAAATTCACAGGTTGAAGCTGTCGTTATGATTTATGTTAATGTAAGAAAAATTTTGAGCGTGTAGATAAGTACACGCGTCCATTTTTTCTTTCAACAAGACTCCTTTTAATAATACTATAGTCCCGTTACAGTGATTGAAATTCGACCATAATCTCTCAAAAGTGAATCTCACTGGCTTTAAACAAAACTGCATATTTGCGTGCCTTTAAACAAAACAGTATATTAAACAAAAGAGTATATATACGTGTGTATGGTAGTGTGTTTTAAATTTTGGCCAAATTTTCACCGATTTGAGTGAACTTTTTTTTCAAACCCACTAATTTTGAGTTAGTCTTTTCATTTTTAACACTAATATTTCGATCAACCTAATCCTTATGTGATATCTTATAACCATACCCTCACTATCTTGATAACTATTACAGATATGCTTAATTTAACCAAAAACTTAAAAACTTTGACCCAAATTTAGCAGAAAAACATACTTTGTTTGCTAAAATTGGATAAAAAATGAGCCATACAGGGTAAAATTAATATTTTTTGTTTTGATGACGTCATTAGGTTAAAAATTATTTTTTTCGATATTTTGGCCAAAATTTAACCAATTTGAGTGAACTTTTTTTTTAATCCCACTAATTTAGGGTTAATCTTTTCATTTTTACCACTAATATTTCGATCAACCTAATCCTTATATGATATTTTATAACCATACCCTCGCTATATTGATAATTATTGCAGATATGCTTAATTAAACCAAAAATTTAAAAAGTTTGACCCAAATTTTATGCATAATTTAAAAAAGTACTTCTCCATATAATCTATAAAGTGTACCAAATCTCATATTTCTTCGCTCGCCCACTTTTCGTAAAAACGGGTTTGAAATTTGTGTAGAAGCACACTCTTTTATGTCAATAACATTTGTAGATAATCACTCTTAACAAAATGTAATTAAAACTTCTTCAGAATTATTAGCATAAAACAATTTTAACATACATCATTGAAATATAAATAAAATTTAAATAATAAAACTATAAATAAATATATTGATATTAAATAAATAAATATAAATTGTTTATTTTATATTTGATTCGATTGATTGATTTTTGAAATGAATTTAAAAAAAAAAAACAACATCATCACATAATAAGATCATGATTTATTTTTATAATTAACTTAAAATAATAAATAATAAAAAAATTTTGTTTATTTATTTATTAATTTCAATTATGTTTATTTTTTTTTTTTACTTTTATTATCAATTTCTGAAGAATTATATAATATAATTTATATTAAATACAATCATAATCTTTAATTAAAGAAAATATCCCGGCTTTGCGCACACTACAGGAGGAATTTTTAAATATACTTAAACTCAGCAGTAAATAAATCAAAAGCTATAATATTTTATGCCTATTTAATAGAAATTATTTTTATGTGTACCATGATTTTGTAAACTAATAAGTATAAAATAATTTCTCTAATTTCCAAGATGAGATTACACAAATTTTCTAGTTTTTTTGATTTGAATAATAAATTTTTATAACACAGGTCCATACCCATCAACTAAATTTGTTCTTTTGCAAGCATAAAGCGGCTTTGAAAGCTTTCAAAGTATTTGGCTCATACTGGCTCATAAAACTTGAAAATGTAGTTCATACTGACTCAAAAAATAAGAATTTTTCAAACAATGCCTATTATTTTCAATTTAAAGTGACTGTCCAATTAATAAATTAATTAAAGAATGTTAATTAGGTGTAATAATAATTATCAATAAAACAATAGCCAAATCGAAAATCAATAAATATATAAAAATAATTAATAATAAAAAAAAAAATTAACGATATGATGAGGAAACAAATGTTAACGATATACCTTAGATTCGTATCTCGTTACACGTGTGTTTGTAAATACATTAACAATTATGTATGTCAAATGGTCATACGCTGCTTTATGATTTATTTTATATTGCCTGACTAGAAATAAACGATATGTAAATTCATATTCGTTAGTCCATTGTTTGTAAACAAAAGTTTCACGTGAACATTTGTATTATACACTTTGATTGTTTGTTATTATATTCATTTATAAAATAATAGTTCACTATTATGTATTAAATAACAATAAAGTAGATATTGATGACCATTATTATGATAGACAAAAATTGCGAGTTTTCTAAATACTTCCCCAAACCAGTGTTGTTAGAATTACATCTACACACAAGTTTATCACAAGCAGTTCGAAAGAATATACGCTAGTATTAATCATAATATTATCTTATTTATGTCTAGACATTTTACAAATGAACAGATTTGTGTTTAGTTTTAACATTGACATTTTAATAATAAATCGTGTATTCGCCATAATGATAACGTGTTTAGTAATATCTAGATAATAATTTCATCGTTAAATTTAACGCCTTTACATATAGTCATCATATTCTCTCTCTCTCTCTCTCTCTGTGTGTCTCTCTAGTTTAATAACTAGAATAAGATTGTTTTTGTCATATAAATATAAAGTAATAATAGTTCACAAGATTTTTATTGTATTGGATTGAGATGAAATGAATTTTTATGATGAAATGAATCTACAAAAATAAACAAAATAGACTACGTGGTGTGGTATATACGAGATTAACCCTTAACTGGCATCATCACAAAAAACAGTATATAAAGATTATGGTGGTAGTGTGTTCGAGGAATGACATTTCAAATGATTTAAATGATTTAAACTTCTCTTGATTGAGCAGAAATCTCTGCAAAAAAAAATTATCTCAAAATCTGATATTGACAAGAAAACGGAGGGCAGTCGAAGAGTTTTTCCCGAAAATACATTTCTAAATAAAATTTTGATTTTTAATTTAGAATTCTTTTTTTCGAGATAATCTGTTCGACATGTCCTTGATTTTCATGCCAAAGCTGTGCATAAAAAATTTGGGTGATTATTTTGTTATTTTTGAGCGAAAATCGAAAAACATAAAATGTATATTACATGACAGATTGTCTTAATTAAGTCTCTATCAAAAACACAAACCCACTTCAGGTGAAACTAATAGCATTAAATCGTTTAGAAAAGCGATTGAACTTTGATTAGAACATTAGAAAATAAATATAGCCTCACAAACCCAATTGAGGGTTAAAATATCGAATGATATTCTAATAATGATGATGACTATTAAATATATTAAATAAATAAAAAAAAATATTAAAAGAAATTTTCATTAAACTTGATGTACTAAACAGAAAGTAAAAAGGGAAAAAAAAAATGATTTTATCCATAAATATAATATTAAAAAAATTCATTATTGTAAAATAGACGTATACTTATAGTCCAGGAGATAGCATTGCAAATGACACAATCATTTCAAGTCGATTAATTAATGTTGGGGAATTGAATGTTTATTAGCCAGTCATACATTGTTATGAAAGTCAGCAGGCTGTGAGATGGTGGACGGGCAGGATAAAAATTTCTGCTGAGTAGTCATTCAATCTCCATTTAAGGCAATCAAATGTTATATTCAGCTGACAATTATTTCACCCGTTAATATTCTGCTGACTATTTTTTATTATTTACTACATTATTGAAAGTATCTTTTTTTGTGTTTATTCGATGATTTTAGAAAAATTCGTAAACTTTAAACAACCATAAAAAATTATCTTTTTTTTACAAAATTCATTATTTAAAATGTAATTTATTCAAATTGCACTTATGAATTTGCAATGGAAGATAAAGTTATGGTACCATAAGATAGATTTTCAATTCTTCAGGGTAACTCAAATGTAGCAGTTAGACTCACCACTTGATCAATTTTTTTGTTTTGTTTTATTTTTCTATTTTATTGAGAAAACAATTTAGGTTTACATTGCAGTCGTATTATTTATATTTTATTTTTTGTTTTTTTTTTAAATCGATTTATATAAAAAACAATTTCCTTACCTTGGGAACCGAACGTCATCAATTTAGAATAAACAATTGTGAATATGTTTAAAAAGGTTTAACAAAATAATTTTTAGAAAATCATAAACCATTTATTCAAAGAAAACTGATTGTGCAATTAGAGGCTTAATCAAATTAGCGATTTTCTATCTATGTGAATTATTTGAAACCAATAAAGAAAATCATTACTTTAATAGTTAATCGTGCGTGTTTAATCCATGGATTTTGGAATTATGTTCCTTATATGGAGCGTTTGACAGATGAGGGCTAGAAGATATCTGACCGTTATTTTAAGGCCACGTTTTTTAAATTTACCATGTTTAGTGCGGTCAATATTTCATAGCGTTACAAACTTTAGACTGAAATTAATATACTCTGACATATTACGTATGTCGAGTATAAAAATATAATGGTTTCAGAACTTCATAACGGAAACTAGAAAAAAGAAATTATAAAATACAATTATAATATCATTCCTCCATTGTGGTTGTTATGTATATTATATAATGAATGGAACATACCTCCAATGGAATGTTCCATTACACCTCTCGCTAAAAGTGTTCCAAATGGCAACCATTAGTTTAACATTCATCGATACTTCATCTCCATTTGGATTTATTTTATGTCTTTTAATTATGCTGATAATTATAAACGATTAAAGCTTTGATATTCCGAATTTAAAAAATTAATCTACTCTGTTAGTTATTACGCTATTTTCATTTGTTAAAAAGTTAAAAGAGAAAGCAAATGCGTAAAAGAAAATTCCCAGTAAATCTACATAAAATGTATATGTAATGAGATGTCGTGAAAGTATTTTAAAGAAAGTTTTATTCTATATTCTCGAAAACTTTTCAAAACAACAGAATATAGAAAAATTACAATAACTTGAAATAAAATGAATGAGATGAGATGATGGTTTCAAATAAAACTTTCAAATTCTATTCAAGAAAAATATTTAAATTTTTAACTTGAGGTTATTTTTTGAACATCAAAAATACATTTTTAATATTGTTCTAAAATTTGAAAAATATAGTTCTAAAAGTAAAAAAATATTCGTGAGAAATTTCGATGTGAAGTCTTCAACAAAAATGTTCATTGTTTATCATGATTGATTTTAGCGTGATACGCTACGCTAGTTGCATTAATAATATTTCAGTGTTAATAGTTTAACTACCCGACATATGGTTGAGAATTAATGTTTGAACTACCATCATTTCATTAAATGTCAACTTTGGCTCCAATTTCCTGGATACAAATTTTGATGAATAGTATAAAAACGAATTTCGACTACAAAATAGTCTTCATCAAGTATATATTAGCTAATTGTAATTATACTCCAAAGAAAATGTTACTCGTTGCTAATTTGAATACAGTCTGCACCAAATTAGCTCGGAGATTAGCTAATTCATACTAACTACGATTAGCTAATTCATACTAATGATATGACTACTTTTTATTTGAAATACGTATTTTTACTCAAAATTCATTATTAAAATTCTCACATCCTCTATTTGAGGTGGAATTATGGCGAATCAGAGCAATTTACGAAAAAATGTTTTAACAAAAGTTATTTGTTTTGAAGAATCGAATATGTATTTGAATTTTGACTTTTTTTGTATCTTATGTTTTAAAAGATCGGCTATGGATCTCAATCACGGGTCTTGTATAAGCCTCTAGGTATAAAAATCGAGCCAATTTCGATTAAGCTTGAAGATTTTGAAGGTAGATGAAATGTGGAAAACACCGCTTTCAAACGCTCAATGAAACAGCATGTGAAGCTTTAAAAGGATAGTAAGCAATAATATATATCACTTATATGTACTATGGAGCAGAGTAGCTCAGAGGTAGCTCACTGAGCTTTCATACCAATGGTTCAATGAGGTCAATTCCCATCGGAATTTTCTTTCAAGTCCTACAATATTGGATATCTTTGATACACGTTTCCTGAGTTTATTAACCCCCAAAAAACTTCGTAACTGATCTTTGATTGGGGAAACCACCAGTTGGCCTGGTGAATCGCAAAACACACTTCTCCTCTATGTACCACCGTGGTCTGCTAGTCTCGATGAGAACTGGGAGCTATCGCAGCAATGCATCGATTCAAAGGCCTGAAATGGCGTCTAGCAAGTTTTTTTATATGAAATGTAGGCTAAAAAGGTTTTTAAATCAGTTGTACATTTTAATTTCCTTCGAATGACAACCATTTTCACCTTTTAAGGTCAAATGTCAATTGAAAAAATAAACACATGTATATAACTCTATATTGAAGAGTTATCTATGTTTGTTATATATTTTAAACTAGAAGGTTAAACGAACAATTTGAATATAAAATGAATGTTGGTAATATTACATTCATTCTCATCCACAAGATGGTGATTATTTTAATTCAACGTCTATACGTCTACCATACCATACCTGCTGTCTAATGATTGTTTGAAATACATTTTTTACTTGAATCAAAGTGAAAACACTCAGTGCTGCCTGCAGTTTGTTCATTTAATATGCTATATAACTTTATTATTATATAGTATAAATCTTATCAGATTGTATTCTTTCAAATTGTATATAGAATTTACATTGTAAATAATTTTATTTCGAGTTTTATGTATCGGAAGTATTGTGTTCCTGTTTGTAAAATAAAAAAAATGGTGGTGAGCCATCATGGGATGCCTGGCAGATGTGAAAATAATTTTATAGGTTATCCGTCACGTGTGTAACGTAGTAAATAACACTGTATATACTATAGGTATGCGAGATCAGTGTAGCATGACAGATTGCGCACAGTTACTTGCGCATTACCTACCGACTACGTATTGTACATATATTCCATCATAAAGCATGGAGATGCGTCGCCACGGTCTATATTGCCACGCAAACAATCAAGTTTACCGTCGTCTATAGATGTTTCATATCACAAAAAAAACCCGGCTCAAATGCAACACGTTGCACGAAGTTTCACACGTTGTAACTTCAAGATAAGAAGATAAATATAGAATTTTAGGAGCAAAGATAAGAAGATAAATATAGAATTTTAGGAGCAGGGTTTATTTCCGATGATATTGATTCCAAGTTTAAAATCATTATGCAATTTATTCACATATATATTATTTGCATTACGCTTGTCCAATCTCCGAATTTGAATTTTCCATATATATTTTTTATAATAACTACGGCTGTAATAAATACAGTATAATGTCTTCTATCTCATTCTCTCGCACATTAAATCCTATAGATAGCCTAATAAACAAGTTTTATTCAATCCTATAGAATAGGGCTAAATAAGAAATCAATAGGATAAAATTTCCTATTCAAAAATTTCAATAGGCTGCGAACATGTAACCATTTAATTTGCAAGGATTTGCATGATACTGTGCGGTGATTTGTGCGGTCAATATTGGGTAACATTACAAACTTTACACTAAAATTAATATACTATAAATCCTATAGATAGCCTAATAAACAAGTTTTATTCAATCCTATAGAATAGGGCTAAATAAGAAATCAATAGGATAAAATTTCCTATTCAAAAATTTCAATAGGCTGCGAACATGTAACCATTTAATTTGCAAGGATTTGCATGATACTGTGCGGTGATTTGTGCGGTCAATATTGGGTAACATTACAAACTTTACACTAAAATTAATATACTATAAATCCTATAGATAGCCTAATAAACAAGTTTTATTCAATCCTATAGAATAGGGCTAAATAAGAAATCAATAGGATAAAATTTCCTATTCAAAAATTTCAATAGGCTGCGAACATGTAACCATTTAATTTGCAAGGATTTGCATGATACTGTGCGGTGATTTGTGCGGTCAATATTGGGTAACATTACAAACTTTACACTAAAATTAATATACTCTGACATATTATGTATGTGTCGTGTGTAAAAGGTGTATATAAAGTTGTAAAAAATACAATCTGTTATACAATTCTACAGGTAATATCCTTTCAACAAACACACATAGAGGATAATCAATTAGATTTATAGGTACATTAAATTTATAACATTCATTTCAGTTTGGAATGCATTCAAGTAATTTCATACTGATTCAGGGACAGGACAGACATACTTGTACATATTTTCCATGTATATGGGATATTAGTTAGATTCACTTGATTACATAAAATCTATTGGATTTTCTACCTCATACAAGCTCCTCTCTCTATCTACGACTACATAATTAATTTAATTTTATACTAAATTTGAAGCGATCATATTTCGACAATAGGGTATTTGCTTGAAAATTCAAATATATGTCTTTGTATAATCTTCAATGATTCAAACTTAATACGTTTTTGATGATACAAGTGCAGATCTTCCATTGAAAACCAAAGTCTTTTTGTTAGATACAGTTTAAAATTTAACTAATTATTATATTAACTATGTTTATAAAGAACAAAATATTATCAATAAATATATTAATTTATAAAGTTCAATAAATTTGCCACTGTCATTGTGTTCTAATTTATAATATTTAACTATTTCATTTCGCTATTCAAATTTTGAGAGTTTTTTGGTATTTCTTCAAAAAAAAACCGTTTTTGTAAGTCCAAAATTAAACGGGCGAGGAGTAGCAAATTCAGAAATGTGTCCCAAAATGGTAAAGTAATGAATGAATAAATATAATCTAATTCTAAAAGCATCCAAAACGTGGTACAAAAATCATGTATGACCACAAACAAGAAGAATTAAAGAATTAGTCACAACTATTTTTTTGGTTTTTAATTCTAACACACTGTACTCAACTAATTTATTGCAAATTTTTATGTACTGTATGTACAAACAAACACGTATAGTTAAATAAATAAAAAAAAAAGCACCAAAACATAGCAGCCACCCAACCATAATAAATAAATGGAGTGACCTAGTTTTAATGTTGTTAATAAAATTTGCATAAATTTAATTGCTGTTTTTTTTTTTAATAATATGTTGTATGTATGTATGTCGGAATAAACCAACCTCTTTCTGAAGTCTAAATAAAAAATTATTAACACATTAAACTATGAATATAATATAGGCTAGGAAGTGGGACGAAGAAGAATTAAAGATTTAGAATTTAGTTCTTGTGAAAAAATAAAAAAACAAGTTCTGCACAATTAATAATTTTTTATCATAATTTTGAGTGTGATCCACTCAAAATTAATGTTGAATACCAACACACAAAAAATGTGTTGAATTTTTAATACAAAATCAGTGTTGACTTAATTATTATTTGAGTTTTAATACTGAAGTTTGGTAATTAATTTAAACTAATGAAATATTTAATGCTTTTGAGGAACATTATTTAACTTCATTTATTTAAATTTTACATGAACAGTCTTAATGCTGATTAAAACTACACCAACATTACAAATTCTCATTCATTTCAATTATTATTATTATTACGAATGAATAATATAGAATTCAACAACATTACATACAAAACTACGTATATTTGATGATGATGACGACTTGAATACTTGAATTGAACACCATCATACTCAAAGTCAAATCTTTTTGTTCTAATACAAAACGTCATAAGATGCATATAAATCATTATGTTAGAAATTTATTTATATTATCAAATGTATTTAGGCTTCGATGAAAACTATTCGTTTAAATATCGAACTAAGTGGGAGAGATATTATTGTTCTTAGAATTTATATGGTTCTATTTTATCTTCTAGAAATAGATTTCTTTGATCAATTATAGTTAACGGAAGTAAAGTTTTCGGTATCGAATATTTAGTGGAATTTTTGTGTGAAAAATTTTATCATTAAGAATTGTGGTCAAAAAATCTTAAGAACTGCAATGATCCAACGTCATATTAAAGAACGAAACAAGGTTAAAAAATTAATTTTTCGATATCTTTCATCCCAAATTTTGATGGATTTGAGCTTTTTTGAAATCTATTAATTTTGGTTTTTCTCTTTTTTATACTCGATATACATAATAAGTCAGAGTATATTTAGTGTAAAGTTTGTAACGCTATGAAATATTGACCGCACAAACAAAATTTTAATTTAGGTGTTCATAAAAACAACTATCAATTTCCGACTGTTCTTCCGTTCGTCATCATGATAACTCAAAATTAAGCAGAGATTGCCAGCTGAAATTTTTGTGACATATACTAAACATAAAAAGTGAGTTTAAGTTCGTGAATGAACAAAATCGATTCATTGGGTCCACTGTATCATTGACCTAACTTTTAAACTATAAGAGATAGAAGAAAAATTCAAATACATTGCATTTCTTTAAAACAAACAACTTTTGTTTGTAACATTTTTTTCGTAAAATTTTTAGATTCGCCACAATTTAAGCTCAAATTTAGCTAATTATCCCATATTAATAATTACAATACATATTATAATTATACATATTTAACTGTATAAACTGGATATTTATAGTATTTTATGAATAGTAATTATAAATATTCAATCATTTATCGAGTATCTAATCAATTAATTATGTTAGTTTCTATCTTTAATTTTTCATCATGTTTTCTGTAACATTCTGTATATGTCGATATATATTCAACATAATACATTAATTATTAATATATATATATATATATATATATATATATATATATATATATATATATATATATATATATATATATATATATATATATATATATTACAATTTTTTATAATTTGTTGAATGATTACTTGATTTATTATTACATATTTAAATATGTATACTAAAATTAACAAAAAAAACGCGACGATCTGAATCTTCAAAACGCTTACAAAAAATTATCAAATACACTAATTTTATGGAGTAACTTTCAAAATTTCCGCTTATAAAATAAATATTTTAAATTGATAAACAAAATTAATTCTGATAAACAACTCAATACACTAAAACAACGGGTTATTTAATGTTTTTAAATAGGTATAAATAATCAAGTGTTGCATTTTTTGTTTTCTTGAGTATATATATATAATATTTATTATAAAACCTATAGTATTTTAGTAAACATAAAAGCGTACACATGCATTAAACGTTATTAAGCATTAAACATGAGTGAAGCATAGATATGTACATATATACAGATCGTATTTTATTTTTCTCGGTATAACGAAAGAAATGTTAAAATGTACCTATTAGTGGTGATAGCATTATTGCTCTTGGTCTTCAAAAAACAAGACTGAGATCAAAATTATCTATACATCTGCAAGACCAAGATCCAAACCAACACCGAGTATGCAAACCAAGACTAAGTACAAGATTAAGCTCTAAAAATAACAGCGTTCGATTCATGCATGAGTCAAAATGTATGTATCAATTTCAAAATGATCTTTTAATGGAACAAAATATTTTTCCTATTTGAAATTTTTAGTTTGCTTAAGATAAGATGATAAAAACGAAAGAAAAAATAAATTACGGTCCATCTGAGTTCGCGAAATAGGGAGGGGGTGAGTGTTTAAGGGTAAAATTCGGTTTAATAGAATTTCTGGCAAAAACTAATGGAAAAAAGTTAAATACAAAAGTTGTAGATCTTTTTATTACCTACAACTTTGCCATTTAAATTTTTTCCACAGGACTTGTAGTTTTGCCAGAAATTCAGGTAAACCGAATTTTAATCTTAAACACTCATCCCCCCCTTACTTCCCGAACTCAGATCGCCAGTAATTTATTTTTCCATTCATTTTTATCATATTATCTTGCGTTTCCAAATGGTTTCATTCTACTATAATTTTTTTTGTTTTAAAAAATTATCTAGCCAGGTTTAAAAAAACAATCAGTATATTATAGATAATAATAGTATCGTGGTAAATATTATTAATGTGTAATGCAATGTACGTACAATGCATATAATTTTATTATAATTATTTATACATTAAATACATACGTTACAAGCATTACAAGCGTTAAACCATAACAATAAACATAGAGAATAGCCATGCATACACATACATGCATGTGTGGTATTTATATCTATATTACTGTTATTTACATGTAATTTACACTAATCACATGTAATTACTGTATATATTGGCACTATAATGTGTACAATTTACCTTGAATATTATGTGAGGAAGGTACAGGATTCATTAGTGAGAAACGGTTATTCCTATTGCAAATGACACTTTTTATTAAGGACTATAGCTTTGCCAAGCGCACCTTGATTACTGGAACTTCATAGGCGACAGGCAGTATTGTTCACAGCTTAGATATTGAAGCGTTCTAAGTGGTAACTGACAAGAGTACAGCTGAGTAGATTAGTGGGTCTTTGGACAGGGTACTGTCGGTTGAACTACATAATTTGGGTATCTAAGACGATCAAACTTTTAGATCGTGTCTGGCAGACGATGAATCCTATATTTACTGTAGTAGTCTTCAAAGTGTTAGATATAGAATGTTTGGGTCTGAAACTCTGAATCCATCCATTTTGAGAACGATTCCGGCGTCGAAGCTGTGGGGTTTTTACATGGACATTGGTCTCGATAAAATCTTAAAGCATCATCTGCCTTGGATAGTTCTTTCGTTGCACCTGGAGCCAGAAGTCATCCTGGGCTCCAGATGATTGAGTGTTTTAAAGAAAGGTTAAAAGGGGCCAAAAGATTTCTATGCAATGGACGCAACTGCGGTTCTTCTCTTATCTTATCTTACCTTGAATATTTTTAACATATAGAAAAACAAGTGAAGATGACAAGTAACAGATTTAATTGTTTACATACTAAGTGTATGATTGAGTATCAATGTTCAAACTACTTATAATCATCAGCATGCATAAAATATTCTAAATATCCAGTCTATAAAGTTATAAATACCTGTATATATAATAGTTTTTCAGTTATCTTGATGACAGGACAAACGGTGAAGGACTAAATAGATGATTTTATGAATACCTATACCAAAATTTTGTGTGTGACTTATTTATTGATGTTACTAACTTTAGACTAAAACAAGTGAAAATAACAACTAACAGAATTACTTACATATAATTGAATTTCATTGTTAGACTGATTTTAATGAACATTTATAAAATACTATAAATATCCAGTCAATATAGTTGTTGCGTAATTTTCGTTACACACACTGTATATTTCAATAATTTTATGCTATGAGTATAATTTTTAAACAATAAATTTCTGAGGTTATACATAAAGTCTCGAATTAACCATAAATTAAATTTCATATTTGAATAGATTCAATAAAACGATTAAACATATTTTCACTATAATAATTTTAAACAACTTTCTATAATATAAATCATCATATTAAAATAATGAAGTGTATGTAAAATTAGGAAAACGTGAGTAAAATGCATTATAAAAGTCACGCTATATTTTATGCTATGATAATAATGCTTAAACTTATATAATAAGCTTTCAACGATGTCAGACACTATTGGATTAGCTAAGTCAACTTGAAACACTGTTCAAACACATGGCTTGAGGATGCGTGACGTTTAATATATACCGTAGAATTTAATGGATATCTAGGAAAGAAATTAGAAAAACTATCGAAGGTCAAGGATTTCTAAAATATCATTAATAAGAAATTTTACCGACTTATCCATTTTTTAACTTCAGAAAAATGTCCTATGAAAATCAATCACAAAATATGAAAAATCACAAGTATACAGGTTCAGAGGAAAAACAAAAAATGGGAATAAACTTCGATTTTTTGCCCCAATTTCTCAGATAAAATTATTTTGTATTTTTATAAATACGTATTTCGACTACAAAGTAGTCATCATCAGTATGAATTAGCTAGTGGCAATGATTCTCTGTGGAGATGTTACTCGTTGCTAATTTGGTGACGGTTTGCACACTTTGTAGTCAAAATACGTATTTATAAAAATACAAAATAATTTGATCTAGAAAATTGGGGCAAAAAATCGAAATTTATTCCAAAAAATCCTAGAGTTCTCTCAATAATAATAATAAAAAGGGGGGGGGGTAAATAGCACCAGAAAACCGACTTTCTAGAATGATGGAACACGGATTACTAAATAATTGTTAGAAAATCGCTAATTATTTTTAACATAGGACAAGACAATATGGCTTAAAGTCTCCGTGTGAATCAGGCACTATGCATCAACTCATCAAAAATAGCAAAACCAAACCTTAACTTTTATTTTTTACTGAATGAATGAAGCACCATCTTACAACATCTTTAAAGAATCTAAGGGGTTTTCCTAGAGTAAATTATTATATATAAACATAGTAGAGACCTCTGTACTCATCCAATAGCATAAGCATAACAAATGCGAAACTAGACCCCAAAAAATTTGTTGACCTGGCCCCTGGTTCCTACAAAAAGGTTATTTACAAAATGTATCACACTCTGGCCAAGATATTTCTTTATCACGAAAACATCACTCATATTTTTGACGATTGCTGCTAGCCTGAATAACCCTTCCTTTGCCATTACTCCTTGTAAACTGGGACATAAAATACTATACTGGAATAACAAAAGCTATGAGTTAAAATACAAAATATGTTAATATAAAAAAAGTTATAAAAACAATAATTTGGCAAAAAGGCCAAATAAAAATTATACATTAAATACCAAAGTTAACGTTTTAGATAATTTCATTATAATTTATATCTATCAATAAATAGAGCAAGTTTCTTCTATCAGAAAGTTATACGTCTGCCTCATAAAAGTCTGACTTACTTCAGTTATTTTCTATAACATTATATGATTCATTAATTTTTATTGACAAATCATTTTAATATATTGAATAAATTGACATTTAGTTTTCCTTGTGTTCAATATTTTGTAATCAAATCTTTATTATATAATATGTCAACCATTTTTATCCGTTTTACCCTGTTTTAGACTATAAATATATGATTAATTCATATATAATGGGATGATAGTTTGATACTAGTCTAGATACTGAAATACAAAAAATATTATTTGAAGATATTTCTAAAATTAATCTACAACTTTGTTTAAATAATTTAAGATTCAAAAAAAAAAAAAAATACTTTTATAACATATCAAATTGTTTAAATATACGACATATGGTTAGTATCAATGTTTCAATTATTTGCAATCATTAACATGTATAAAATACTCTAAGTATACAATTATAAGAGATTGTTAATACAATAATTTGTATTATAATTATATATTTGTTTATTTGCTAATTTTGTGTGTGAAATCGTGGCGAACCTAAACAGTTTACGTAGGAATGTTTCAAACAAAAGTTGTTTGTTTTGATGCAAAAAATCTTTTTTGTTTTTTGATTCTTCATTGGACCCAATTAATCAATTTTGCTCTTGCACGCCATCAACATTTCAGCTTGCTATTTTCTTTTGTTTTTTAGTTCTCTTAATGACAGACAGATGGGTGGATATACAGAGGGGAAATAGGCTAATTAGACGATTCTATGAACACCTATACCAATAAGTGCCTTCAATATTTGCATTAAAAATTGAAGACTAAATTTAATATACTCTGTCAGAAGTTATACTTCGTTGGCATGATTTAACAAACAATTTTTAATTGCATGCAAATAATTAATTACAATAAAATAATAAAAGGACTGCAGAAGAATCAGTCAACACAGTCAATAAAGCTCAGTTTAAATTTGAAAAATTCAATAAATAAAGAAGTATTGCTACAAAAATTTTTGATAATTAAAATGATATTTCACGGATTTATTGTACTTGGGCTCAAAATCCAACACAAAATGAAACTAGTAACATTATTATCTATATGTACAGTAATATTTTGTGTATACATGTACAATAAATAGTTATAAAAGACCACCGATTCGATAAATAAATATAAATTTATTAGAGTGAATCATCTATTGAACCGATTTAAGTTTTGACACATTTTAATCGATAGATATGTTCTAATATTTTTTATATCAATATTTATTCATTCAATAATTATTATAGAATATTACCAATATCAATATTAATATACCAGACTAGATAATTTTTGAAAACAAAAAAAATTATAGTAGAATGAAACCAATTGAAAACGGAAGATAATATGATAAAAATGAAAGGAAAAATAAATTACAGGCGATCTGAGTTCCGGAAATAGAAGTGTGTGAAATTTTTAAGGGTTAAACACGGTTTATCTCGATTTCCGGTAAAACTACAAGTCTTACGAAAAAAAATTAAATGGCAATCTTGTAGGTAATAAAAAGATCTACAACTTTTGTATTAACATTTTTTTCACAGTAACCAAGTTTTTGGTTATTTATTTTAATCTTTTACAAAAAAATTTTTTTTCCACGATAACTTTTTATGTTCCAAATACACTGTTCCAAATATCGACGAAAAAGCACCCTAATTTTCAATCTAAAAATTTTGAGGTTATGTGAAAAAAGTATAAATACAAAAGTTGTAGATCTTTTCATTATCTACAACTTTGCCATTGAATTTTTTTCCATAGGACTTGTAGTTTTGCTAGAAATCGAAATAAACTGTGTTTTACCCTTAAAAACTTTACCCCCTCCTACTTTCCGAACTCAGATCGCCCGTAATTTATTTTTCCATTCATTTTTATCATATTATCTTGCGTTTCCAATCCTAATATAATTTTCTTCCACCTTTTATCAGTTTTTAAGGTTCCTACTCTGGTCTATTTTATATTTTATAAAAATAGCAATAATATTATCAACAAATATATTAATTTATTCAATTTTCTAACTTCGATATTTAAGTAATTTCTATGAACTAATTTACATATATACAATAATAATTTATCGTTTACTAAAATGTAAATTATCGGTAAACTTAAAAAACAGTGTTTATAATAGGAATAATAATAGTAGAAATATATTTTCTAATTGCATGAAAATTGCATGAAAAACATATTTCATATATGAAACATATTGTAAATGCATTTCAATATGATATTCTTATTTCCGACATTTAACATAGAAAAAAAATAACTTTTTCAATGTTTTATATTTTATTTTCTTTTCGAATTTGAAATTCTAATTATAATTTATTCACATCCGACGGCAATAAGTTCCTATTGAATATTTATTACCACTTTTTTTTAAATTGAATATTAATTATTGCTTTAATCACTTTGTATTGAGTGTTCCAAGACTTTCCTGATGACTAAATATCCCAAGAATATCATGCCTAGATACAATAAACCTGGATAAATATCCCTAGTTAAAAATATACCCTGACCCAAAACTTACAATTCATTTTTCCATAAAAATTATTATTTTGAATTTTTGTACAGCCAATAATTTAAGAGGGTATGTGTTTTTGATAGAGACCTCTATTGACTCTATTAATAAAGACTGTCTGTTAAATAATATACATTTTTTTCAATTCTCGCGCATAAATAACTCAAAAAATAACTATCCAAATGTTGAATTGACATGTAAACTGAGAGCGTCTAGCAGACTTCTTCCTGTAAAAAGAAAAAATAGGAATCAATATTGTATTTCTGCGTGGTTTTTGGCCGTCATGTTCACCATGTGATTCAAAAACTCACAGTATTTTAAGTGGATTTAGCACTTAATTAGAGCCTCGTTAGCGAAAGTTTATGTATTTTGGGACGAGCTTGCCTGAGCCTGCAGACTTCTTGACTCTTATGTTTACCATGCGGTTTAAATACTCGCCGTATTTTAAGTGGATTTAGCACGCGTATTTAGAGCCTTGTTATCGAAAGTTTGCATATTTTGGGACGAGCTTGCACGAGTCTGCAGACAGGTTTTTGACCCATTACATCCAGGCTGTGAGTAAAATAAAATTTGTGTGTTTGTAAATTTTAATAAAGAGCCAAAAAGGCAAAGGAACTTTTTTTATATAAATTAATTCTCTATATATATTTTGAGTTTTGAGTTTCCCAATATTTTAGCTCAAATTTCGCTAATTTCCCAATTGTTTCCTAATGAAATGTGAAAAATTGCAGTTTGGATTTAGGAACCGCTTGATTTTCAATATATGGATTATAATTTATTATAAATTTTATTTCCAGATAATAAATTCATTCGTAATTGAAACACACATCATGTCAGCAATGATCATTCCAAGTACAATAATACCATCCCCGTTACCATTGTTAACCAGTAATAGTGCATTAGATTTAAATATTCATACGGCAGCTGCTCCAGTCTCAACAAGTTTTACAACAAATAGTATTACAACAGCAGCAACAAATAACCTAAATAACCATGGTGGTGGCGGGGGTGGTGGTCCAAATACATTACTATTTAATAATCATCAAAACCATCAATTGAATGCATCCGTTATGATGATCGAAGAAATATTTACGGCTGCAACGCGTGTTGCCCGTGCACATCATAGCAGTCACCATTATAATACACATCACACGGAATCGGCGGTGTCACCGGTAACACTTAGTTCTGATTGGTCACGAGTCGCGCGATTATTGTTATTAGCAACGTTAGCTGTAATTGGTAGTGTAGGCAATGTGTTTATGATCAGTGCGGTTATGGTTGAGGATCATTTAAAGAAACGTGGTAAGTATCCGACGGACCTTTGTCACACATACACCCCTCGCTCTATTTCAAGATGCTCTGTGATATCCAGTATTAAGAATTGGCTTTGACAAGCACATCTTGGTTACTAGTGTTACTACAGCTAAACCATTTAACTGTTCCCGCTTGAAACTTACCTGGGTAAAGTTAAAAATACTAGTGGGTCTTCTGAGGACACTGTTGGTTGAACTATACTCTTCTTTGTCATGCCTGGAGGACGGTGAAATCTCCAATCACGTTATTTGCATCAGTAGAAATCTTCTAGGTATTAGATATAGAATGTTCGGGTCTGAACCTCTGGATCAATCCATGATGTGAAGATTTTCAGCTTTATGTATGCCCACTTGACTCGATTATATCCTATAGCATCACATGCTCTGGATGGTTTTTCCACTGCACGAAGAGCCAGAAGGCATCCCGAGGATACAGAGGACCAAATGTTCTAAGTGCAAGGAACAAAACTGCAGTTCATCACTTAGTACTACCTTATTTTATCCGACGGACCTATATTTCCTCCTCATTTCCATCTACACGTAACTTTTTCCATGTTTGCCTCTTCCTCTGAGATGCTTTGATCGCTTAACTTTCGTCATTTTTCTCTTTCAAATGACCGTATTCTACAAACCATCTACAAACCCATCCATTTTCTATGCTCAACCCGTCTGGCAAAGGTGTAGTTAAACAAGACCCTTTACAGAGAGCCTTTGGGTAAATGTGGGATATATCGAGGAATATTTGATGGATTGGCATGAAATTTTAGAGTAATAAATTCAAGATATCATTTTTCAAGATTGTAAAAATTCATTTTGTTTGAAAATAGTTCCGTTTCCCAACCCCTTAAAAGTCTACTATAGACTATGTATATCATGTAGAGCGCGTAAAACAACATTTTTTTTCCAAGTTTTTGTAGAACGTTTAAGAAATAATATACTAATTAATTTTCCAGGAAATACGTTTGTAGTGAACGTTGCATTAGCCGATTTACTAATAACTGGAATGGTAATACCAGCATCAACAGTAGCAATTTTAGCAGGCCTGGATGGTTCCATGACAATATGTCGTTTTCAATGGTATCTAGCCGTACTTTGTTTTTTTGTGACCGTTATAACGCTAGCAACAACAGCAATTGAAAATTACGCGCGACTATGTTGTACACGGGAAGATTATTACAACAGTATTCTGACACCAACGAGAATAACAGTTTTACTGTTAGTTTATTGGGCATTCTGTGGCATTCTATCCGGGTTACAATTCATAATCGATGTTGGTTTTGATTATTGTACACGAAAATCAACAGGCCTGTTACCGTATCAAGCGGCCATAGCCGTACTGATCGTATTTATGCCAATTTTTATAACATGCGTATTCTATATTCGAATTGGATATCGAATACGGGCGACAAAAGCTCGTCCAAATTACAAGGCATCGATTATTTATCAATGGGATTATGCGCTGATGAAAACCAATATGTATAGTTTTATATTATTTATTTTATTTTGGTTTCCATTCGGTGTGGTTCTGGCTGTGGACGGTTGGTCTCCGAAACAGACGGTACCCGATTCTCTATTCTATAATCTAGCATGGTTGGCACTAAGTAAATCTTGTATCAATAATTTTTTGTATTGTATAACAAATCAACATTTTCGAAATGCCTATGTCAATTTATTCCATTACTGTTGTTGTAAGACTACAGTATCATTTAATCGACGCACACGTGCTGATGGTCCTGGACGAGGTCCATCTGGAGATGTTCGAGTACATATTATACCAGGTGAGTGAATAAATATGTTTAGATTTACAAATAAAATGAATTAAGTAATTTGTGCAAAAGAAGGGGCATTTGAGGCCGATTTAAGGCTAACGCTCAATTTCAAAGGTGGAATCTTGAAATAAAAAAATACCTAAATTTAGAGCCTACCTAGGTGGATAGGGCAAGAATTTAAATGATTTTGGATAAAAATGCATATTTTTGAAATAATTTTGGTCCATTTCATTTAAAAGAAGTTGAGTACCCTCCGACTAACAATCGACTAAAAAAGTTTTGCTAATCTTTCCCAAAAATTCAACTTTGAAATTCGAATACAGGCAAAAAAATAAATGAAACCTGCATGAAGCTGGGTGTGTACTGAATATAATTCCATTTTCCTACAAGTATTGTAGTCCAGATTTCGAATTTCTACCGGAAATATATACTATCATATCTCTTGAATCCAAAAAGTTATTTTATCTTCATATTATTTTTATCTTCGTATCACTTTATTACATTATACCATGGATTTTGAGAATTTCTCCGTTTTTCCTGTTGAAGATGTTTCCCGTCCGCATTTTCTTTTTCCCCGTTGAAGATGTATCAAAGTATTTACTTCAAACTTACAAAACATTTTAAGCTCTACAAGTCTTATTTTTACTGTTTTTTACTCGGAAAATTCAAATAAGTGGGGTTCATCACAGCAGGTATTTTACGATCAAATCATTATTTTTCCTTATAAAATTGATTTTTTTAATACCTAAAAGTGACATTTTTGGTTCAAGACCCGTGTAAAAATGATTTCTTTGACCTCAATTAACATGTACTTTTACTTTTCATCAGGATATAATATGTATTCATACACCAGTCCACAACGAGGTGGAGGTCGAGAATCCGGTGGTGGAGGTCATCATGGCGGCGGTGGAGGAAAACGTGGTTGTGTAAGTTCGTGTCGTCCGTCGACAAGTCATCGGCCAAATGGACGTGATGTATATGAATTATGATGAGATTAATTTCTCACACATTAATAGATAAATAAATTTTTTTTTTATGTATGTTATTATGAAGGTTATATGAGGTTATAGGGTGTATGTGTATTGTAACCATAATTAATGCATAAATATGTGTTGAAAAATTTATGTTACGATATGATTGGACAAGACATAAAATATAAAACGTTCACTTTATTAACGGAAGGTATTATTTATTAAAGATTTTTTTAATTAATTATATCAATTTACAGGGTGTTTGATTTATATTGACGGCGATATTTTATAATATGTATTCCTTTCCAAAAAAAAGATAGAATTGAAAAGACTGTATTTAAGAAATGTCGTTGTATGTTGGCCAAATAAGAAAAGATGTGTCTACAATTCAATGAAATGACTATCAAAATATGTCTGGAATGATAGATAACGGAACTAAATATTCTGAATGATATATAAGGAACGTCTCCCCGAAATTGAGTCACTAGAAGGAATTAGAATATAATATTAGTGATCAACAAAAAAGTATGGTTCGTTTAAGTAGGGCAAAACTGATATCTTTTCATGGAATTGTTATTGCAGGGTCATAGACTAAAAATAAATACAACTCCCTGTACTTGGTAATCATAATTTTCTACGAATAAATAAATAAATCAATGAAATTGATTTTGTACCTTCCTCAAAAGAACTAGAAATCCATGCCATACAGAAATTATTTTATACAGAATATCTCAAAATTTATTTAATAATTTTCTAATTTTTTTGGATGATTTTTAATTTAATAAAGTCTTTAAAAGGTCAGCAATCTGAAAGCAATCTGAGGTCGGTAATTTAAGGTAGTGAGTTTTTAAGGGTAAAACACGGTTTATCTCGATTTCCACCAAAACTACAAGTCCTATGGAAAAAAGTTAAATAGCAAAGTTGTAGGTAATAAAAAGATATAACTTTTATGTTCCAAATACACTGTAATTTTTTTTATAATTATTTTTCACCTTATTTTGAATAAATATCGGAAAAGCACCCTAATTTTCAATTGAAAAATTTTGAGGCTATGTGAAAAAAGTGTAAATACAAAATTTATCTTTTTATCGTTTTTAAAGGCTTCAGCCTTGGCTAATAGACTAATTACCAACCAAAAAAAAACATATAAAATGGTATACCTACAATAGCTCACAAAATAAAACATCGACTTTAAAAGTGTATTTTCCAAAAAATATTTTCTTCAGTATATATTATTTTTCCAAAAAAATTTTTTGACTAATTCAAATTTGACGAATAATTGAAAATACGGAATCAATACAAAAACTGAAGATTGCTACACAAACTAAATAATGGGACATTCTGTTAACTAATGATGTAAAATGATTATTTATTAAAATATAAAAATAATTAATAATAAATATATATATTGAACATTTACCTAAGTGTAATAACATTATTGGCTTTAAATAAAAAAGAAAACAAATTTTTTTAAACATAATTTTATCTAAAAAAACCCATTTTACACTAATTTTATATAATAATATTTTTAAATAAACAATTCAAAAAAAAAAAATCAATATTTTTTATTTATAAAAATAAATTAATAAAAAAAAAAAAAAATATTATATACTTTGTACATTCAATTTTATAAATGTTATTTATTAATATTATAAAAATAAATTTATCCAAGTGTTTTAATAATTAAAAAAAAAATATTGTATATTAGATATATTAATTAATTAATATTATAATTCATAATTATTGTTATTAATAATTTTATGTTGACCATGGCTAGTTTTTTATTAACCATTGATATTTTGAATCGGCTGGATGTTATCATAAAAATAAAATGTTATAATTATTAATGCGAACTCTAGGATTTTTCGAATAAATTTCGATTTTTTGTCCCAATGTCCAAGATCAAATTATTTTGTATTTTTTAAAATACGTATTTCAACTACAAAGAAGTTATCATCAGTATGAATTAGCTAGTTGTAATGATTCTCTGTGGAGATGTTACTCATTGCTAATTTTGTGACAGTTATCAAGTTATGATAACTACTTTGTAGTCGAAATACGTATTTATCAAAATATTTTGATCTAGGAAATTGGGTCAAACAATCGAAATTTATACGGGAAAAGAGTTAAATTTCGGTATAAAGTTTTTTTTCGGCAGACAAACGGACACTGTGAGTTAAAAGAAAATGAGTAAAAAGTATATACATACGATAGTTAATAAAATAAAAAAAATTCAAATTTTTAATTGAACTTTCAAAGATTTTGAGGTAATAAAAACAAAAAACAAAATATCTTTGAGTAAATATGAACATAGTTTCCGAAAGACTAGCCGTACGTACTTTGACAATTACTGGGAAAGACATTCCTCATAATTTTTTTTTTTTTTGAAATATATCTAAATATTTATAAAACTTGATGTAAGTAAGGATAACCTAAAATATTATATACAAAAAAAAAAAAATAATAATAATAACCCAAAACCAATTGAGCTTATTTTAAGACAAACAAAATCATACTTAAGTCTGTTAAAAAAAAACTGAAATACTGTCCTATAAATAATAAAATTATTATCTAACCAAAGCCAAAATAATTAGAAAATTGTCTGAAATAATGAAGGAAAAATTCGTCCATTTATATAAGAAAAAAAAAAACAAAAGATTCTCTAAGCTAAAAATTCTTACAAAGCCTTTTACACGAAAATTCCCCTTGAAAAAATCTATCCACAAAAATTTTCGAACTTTCGAAATTATACAAAATTAATATTTTTTATAAATCTACTAATATAAAAAAAAATCCAAGCTTTGCCTCTTTGTTTCAATGAAATTTTTATAGTTTCTGATTCTTGGAGAATTTCGAAGTTACCAAAAGTTTTACCGAAAACACTCCAAGATCTAAGAACTTTAATAAAAATATCACGCCTTTAAAAAAAAGCTTTAATATTATTGTGATAATTTTGCTATAAAAATAGCTACTGTAATCAAAATTTATGAGTGACGAACTCCGTCCAATCTTGTCCAATTTTTAGGTTCCATAAATTTTATTTCTACTCATATTTTTTTACTGTCATGATACTTTTCCTACAACTAAAGTCGTTTGTCAAATGTCAGATGCACGCAAGCGCAAATCATTTTTAACATTTTTATGACATTTACGTTATAAAACGTTTTTTTAAATGTAAAAACAAATGAATTGAGCTTGCGCACTCCTTACGGCATTCGACATCCAACTTTTATTGAATAACGGCATAGATTTCTATCTAAAACTTTTGCAACAAATGAAATCTATTTGATATATTCGCTTTCAAACTCATATCTGTAATACGCACAAAAAATTATTTCCAAAATGAAAAAAACTTTTATTTTAAAAAAGCACAATCGTATGATATTTTATTGCCAGGGTCGATGCTAAGTGGAGCGCTAAGCGAATGACGAATGCATCGTTCTTTTTCACGTAGATTATTTAAATTTTAGAAAATAATTCAATATTTCAGACAATATTTGGCGATAAAAAATGAATTAACGAATAAAAAAAAACATAAATTTAAACATAAAAAGAAAGTTGGTGCCCACAATTTCACAAGCTAAAAAAGTGCCTCCAACTGCAACTTAGATAAGAATTTTTTAGGTTATAAACAAAAACATAATTTGAAATTACACGAAAAATTTTTTTATGATAAATTTTTTATGAATTAATAAAATTGGCATTTTGATATTGATTTTTTTATTAATATAAAAACCAAAAAAAAAATGTAAATACAAAATTTAAGGACATTTTAATATATCGACAAATTAAATGTAAAAATTTAATGCACAAAGTGATCAAACACTTTATACAGAGTTTATAGTAGACGTGAGCCTCCATATCCAAATTTTAATCGAATTTAATTTTAAGCCAGCTTTGGATTGCGTTAACTTGACGGTATCTATGACGTTAACCATTCAAAAGCTTCAGAATTAAAGACTTAAAATTAGTTCTAAGGTATACACATTCGATCAATATATGGTATCGTATAGGCATTAGTTTCACA
This sequence comes from Chrysopa pallens, assembly GCA_020423425.1. NCBI lineage: Eukaryota > Metazoa > Arthropoda > Insecta > Neuroptera > Chrysopidae > Chrysopa > Chrysopa pallens. The sequence goes on from CM035593.1 coordinate 80,983,548, forward strand.
ATACTTAAATGTTTAAATAGTTCTATGGAAATAATAGATCTATAATAACATAACATACATAAAAGAAGTGAGCTAACGGTTCTTACTCTTAGATCATAGACTGCTAGATATTGCAAACGTATATAAGTTTCATATATTTTAATGATCTATAGTAGATTAATAAAGAAAGAATGACAATATTAATACAAATGACAAAGAACAACAAATATGTTGAAAAGTCTTCAAAGCGCATGATCAAAATAACATTTTTTAGTAGACTTGCACATTAACACTTTGTCAACATATTTATTTAACAGTGCTAGTCTACTCAGTATCATATTTCTCTTTCTGTGGACATATTTAGCAGTATATGATCTAAACTCTTATAACGCTGGCATGACTGTCTCTTTTTAATTGGTATATTAAACAGAGATACATTTAATTGTAATAAGTACGTCTATGATATTATAAGTATATAGTAAAAACAATATGATTATACAGGTGTTTTTTATATCTAGGAAAAAAAGTCTAGTGAAACACCTGTAAAAATAGGCATAACGAATATTATTTATAAAAAAATAACAAACCTATTTCAGTCTAAATGTCGCCTTTCCCCCAGCTGTGATCAATATTAAAGATATATATTTAAATATTATTGTTGTATCTTTAGCAAATCAATAAAAAAAACTATTAATTCACAAAACTACTAAAAATAGTCTGATGGTTGCTACTCAAATCGAAAATCAAGAACTGAAATTTCTTAAAGTTCTATGACATCAATTATGAATTATTTCAGAATCCTTTACTAATGATTTTCTTTTTTACATCAGGCTATTTAATTAACTAAATTTTATTGCTTTATACAACGAAATATTAAAAATAATTAATTATTTTAAATAAATAACAACAATTCACAATATTATACTAATATACTTGCCATCTTAAACAATTAATTTAAATTAAATTATTATTTATTGACATTTAAATATCGGCCATGATGTAATGTCATTTTGATTGTTTATACAATATGTTAGGCTGAACGCATCCCACACCGACATGAAATAGGGATGGACTGTATTCATCGATGTTTGAGATCGATGTTTTTTGAAGACGAAACATCGACAAGATATCTAAATTAAATAAAATATCATTAAGTAATTTTTTTCGATATTTATTTCAATTGTTTAAATAAATAGATCTGTATATTAGTACTCTCGAAAATTTTTGGATAAGTTGGCAAATATTCTTTTAACTACCGGTTTCACAAATTAAATAATAAGCTAACATTTAAAATATATCAAAAGCTTTATAAACTTTAATTTGCGAAAATAATTTTGTCAAAAAGAAAACATAATTGGGAAAACTGAATGATTGAAAAATCAAAATATTTATTAAAACACTATAAAAGAATTGGGACCATTTAGTCGAGAATTAAGTATAACAAAAAAACAATTAAATACAGATAAAATTTAAAAAAATAAATCAATGTTGCTTTAAATGTTTAAAAATAATTCGATGCTTACAATATTTGTAAAATCTCAACAAAGATTTTTTGAAATTTTGTATATAAATTAAAAAATAAATGTAAAAAAGATAAATAAGTATTTAAAAAATGCGCGATACATACAGTTAAAATATTTTTAACGTGGATATTAAAAGTATATCTATCATTTCACTGATCTCTATATTCATGGATTGAAGATCCTGGTTAAATTAAAAAATACATCGTTAAAGTGAAATAAATTTATTCATCATTGATCTGTGATTGTTTCAAGCCTCTATGCTTTGATATTTGAAAAACTCGTTGAATACTCGAAACAAAAAACCATCTTTTAAAATTTGTATATTCGATTTTTGTTTGAAGACCTCCATATTTCTTCAAGCAGCAGTCGTATACGCTTTAAAAGTTATAAAATTGTCCACGTTATAAATATACAACTTGTATGATATAATTAAATGTCTTTATGTATTTTTGAAAGACCCATGATAAATCATATCTCGCTCTATAATAATAACCTATATCAGTGTTTCATAACGAATATAATTAACCCTTTAATGGTCGCAAGTTTCATTAACCTAACTTATATAACATTATATTAATCTAAATAAAAATAAAAACATTGAAATATAAAAAATAAATAAAATATTCTTTAAAAAAATACACAACCAAATTTGGACAACGCGCCTAGAGAGTAAAAAGACTACATGGAAACTAAAGAAAAAAATTGTCATTGAATCTCTGAAGTCCAGGAGTCATGTCATGAATATTTTAGTCACCATTTTCCAGATGATACGGGAAATTCTACCTGGAATTCTTTCCTGTATTCCTTCATGTTTTAAGTACTGGGGCATAAATCTCTGAGTAAATTATATATGAGACGATGAACAGATCCGCTCCTCCAATTTGGTGATCATAAGAATTTATCACTAGCTTCTGGACTATTATTATTGATTGTTATTACTGAATTAAAAAATTTAAATTTACTAAAATCATAAAGATTATATTAAATTAAATAATTAAACAAAATATTATATTAAATATTATATATATATATATATATATATATATATATATATATATATATATATATATATATATATATATATATATATATATATATATATATATATACACTTGTATTTTGTACTAAACTAAATTTTAGATTTTTATATAATTTTTTATACGTCGGCGTTGAACAAAAGCAAAAATTTTTTAATGAATGAAAATTATTAAAACTAAAGACTTATGTAAATTTTTCTTTTTAGGAAAAACAAAAATTATATCAATATTTTACATAATTTTATTTAAAAAATTAATTTATAAAGTATGTCATTAACATATTAACCCTCTATCGGCCATAAGTTGAGTTTAAATTCTTCAGTAATTACATATGGCGTCTGAAAATGTCAGTTAAGAGCAGTGACACCAAAACAAAAAAACTATAAAAATACTTACATTCTTTTGAGTCCACAAAATGAAGATTGCATATTGTACGAGACTGAATGTACGGATTAGGTATTTTTTGTATTGTTTCGTATTCAGCATTTTTCCCGAAAAGTTATAACATATAGATGTCGTTTCGATCTGCACGGTGCCGATAAATAAAATCAGTGATTGAGTCGCCATCTTTAGAGAAAAATAAAAATTAAAAATCGAGAGAGAATGACGTATTTTCTTTACATCTTACTTTGACCAAAAGTGTCTCAAATAACAAAAAGTTTGACACATATATACTACTTTTACACATTTCAAAAATATTTTGTAAATATTCCTATTTTTACTCATATTCGATTAAAATACTTACAATTTTGAATTTTTGTCTAGGTATTTATTAAAAATTTATTTTATCTAACAAAATATCATTACGAATAAAATTTAAAAAATATACAAAATGGCCATTAAACTAAAAAATTATCAATGTAAAGACTTATATTAATATGATTTAGAAAAACACAAAATATAATTCGCAAACCAAAACCACTTTTCGAATTTATTTGAGTTCCTCACGTACATAAAAAAGTAAGCTAAACCAGTGCTTATAAATCAGTTCACTGACAGTGATTTAATTTCAGCAAATTTTAGCTAAATGATTGTTTAAAAACATTCATAAAGCTCGCAGCAATTAAAAGTTCCAAAAAAGGCTAAACTTAAATATTTTGTTATAATAATAATACATTTTTTATTATCTAGAATAAAATTTATTATTTCAATATTTTGGTTAAAAAAATCATAACGCCTAGCTTAGACTAATCAAATGCTAATACATAAAATAAATTATGCTTAATGTAAACTGGGCTTATAAATAAAATAAAATCATGTGATCAGTGTCACCATCTTTATTCAAAAAAACAATTTTTTACAGCAACTAACCTCAAAAACACTGTTCATTAATAAATTGTATGTAATTTGAGTAACTCAAATAGATAAATCTGAATTAAAAATAAATAATGTAATGAAATAATTAAAAATAAAATCAATGTATAGATATAATAATAATGCCAGCATGAACTAGATAATAAATAAAAATAAACTCTGCTCTAAAGATATAAATGTAACATTGTCTGTCATATGTGTGTTCACTGTCAATAAAAAATAAAATAAATAATTAAAATTACTATTATTAATTACTTTAAATATGATTAATAAATAATAAGATATTTGTACATCTCTGTATTTTGTTAAAAAAAAAAAAAAAAAAACTTTACGGGCTTCATAATAAATTAATTCTAATAAAAAAAATTTAAACTACATATGACTTGTTTTTTTTTTTTTTAATTAGTATATTTTGATACAAACCTGACTTATAAGCTTACTTCTTTTTTGATCTAGATGATGTGAATTAATGAGGGAAAATAAGAATAGACAAATATTTTAAATTCCATCCCCTCCCTTTGGGGAAAAATGTCAAGTTTTCTTTTATACAAGCTAGGAGGATACGGATTTTTGGAAGAGTCCAAAAAACCGTTTTTTTAATTAGCCTGCCTGCCTGTATGAGATGACGATATCTTTCGAATCTAAGGAGCTACAATCTTCTAATTTTATACTTAAGTTTCGGATAATCCAAAGGCGAAAAAATAGGTTATTATTTGATTGTAATTAATTATTTGCATACAATCTAAAAATTGTTTTTTAAATAATCCCAAAGAAGTATAACTTCTGACGCGAGTACATACGTACACGCATCTATTTTTTTAAATATATTTTCGATAAAGGTAAGAAGTAAATCCCAGTACACCCCATTTCATTCCCTTCTGATACATCCTGTAATAAAAAAAATAAACCACAAAAAAAAAATAGAAATTAGCATAAAATATTAAAAATTTATTGAGATACATTTTAGATAAGTACAACAACAATCCACAGCTGATTCAAATCGAATAAAAAATAAATTAGTTTCAAAAAAAAACACAATTATTAAAAAAAGGAACTCACATTCACAATTAAGTACTTCTTAAATATACCCAAAATTTAAGTCAATGTCTATTTAAAAAAAAAAAAAAATACTTTTAAAATGGAGAATTCATTCCTAGTTTTGTACCAAATTCCAGACGTGCTCGACGTAAATATCTTAAGTTTACCCTAAAACAAAATGAAAATTACACAATAAAGATAATGGAGTCGCTTTTATTCCTCTTAATTTTTAGTTTGACAACAAGTAAAATATAAACTATATATTAAAACAATGTATAAGACAAGGATACTTGGAGTGAGACAAGGACAAGTATACAACGGAATAAACAAATATTTTTTCAATACAAAAATCTCTTTTAAAATTATTTAATCTAACCTTAGATCTTTTAAAAAAATCAACATTCAACTGATAAAAGAAAAAATAATATTAAAATACTTACTGGATTTCTTGCCATTTTATAATTTCAGCTATAATAAATGTACAAAATGGCGATAAACAAATGAATACAATAATATACCATGGTAATGATATAAATGGCAGTATACTGATTACATCATGTAACAAGTATATATTTATTGTTGTATAAATTATTTGTAAAATAAATCTGCAAAATAAAAAATCATTGTATAATATTAAGAATAAAATGCGCATTAGTGTTGTGTGGCATTTTATGGATACATAATGAATTGAAATTAGCTATGTGCAGTGGTAATATATGGAATATGTATTGAGTTGAAGTAAACGATGCAATGATGGGATGGACGAATATTGGATGATGTGACGAAATGGAGAGAGAAAATCGAAGAACATCGTAAGATTTTCTGATCAGAAATACTGATGCTACTTCAGACAGCATTATATGTACGTGCACACTATCAGATTTTCTGATCAGAATATCTGATGTTGTTTGTGCTAGACCAAAATAAGTGCTTGTTGATTTGATGAGTCGGTGTCAAATAATGAATGCGAAATAAATCGAATATTTAATCTGCCCTCACGCTGTGAGTCTGTAAAAAATTTAAATACTTACACAAATAAAACAATAAAACACCATAATCGATTCTTTAATGGATTACGCTTCCATATTAAATGATCACGATGTACAAAATTTATTGATAAAACACCTAAAAAAAAATATATAAAATTGATTTTACTATTAGCAAATAGAAATTTATTAATACAGTTGAGTCGCTGTGCTTCGATCAATCAAATACATCAATTGAGAACCCTATAATAGGATACTTGCATACAATTTTAAATCGTACTTCTTAATTGATTGATGCGCCACGAGTAGCTATAATTTAAAATGCATTATCATTATTACAATTGTTTGTGTGTGTAAATTGTATAGCAAATGTCACACAAAAATTATTGAATTTTTTAATCGAAGCATAGAGACTTTTCTGAAAGTATTAAAGCACAACTTACATAAATGTAGAACACAAATAAAAACTGTCAAATGTTGAATATATAATATTAATGGTTTTAATTCAGTCGTTTGTTTATTAATATTTAAATTAATTATTGATATTAATAATGTTGTATTGTTATTATTATTATTATTAATTAAATTTAAATTATTAATATAATCACATAAATAATATAATGACGAACTATATATAATTATAGAACATATTATTAATGAAATAAATTTGCCACAATAATTCCATAATATAAAGATTATCAACTAAAACACAAAATATATTAGCGCAAAAATAATACTTAGTTTGTATAACTTTAATTGTGCAACATGAATCTTACATCATAACTCAGTCCAGATTGTAGTTTTTGTGCAGGCCTTTGCATAATATTTGGATCTTTATGATTACCAATAAATGACATCGATAATATTGGAACTATAATACATATTAACCATAGAACTTGATGGATTGATAACAGTGATGGTAAAAACAATATTATTATTATCAATTGGAGCTGTCAAAAAATGAAAATATTTTTAATTATAAAAAAAAAATACATCTCCTCTACCACAGCCACAGTAAAAGTATTCAAAAACTAAAAAAATATGTGTAGCCTATGTAAAATTATTGACTTTTATATTCACAAATGAAATTGTAACCAATATTATTTATTAGGCAATTCCTATATCGGTCTAAATTTTCATAGTCTGTTCCTACTTAATGTAAAAACACTATTATACTTACAAATGAAATTGTTACCATTGCACATATCCAAAATTGTATACAATTCCAGAATGTAAACATATAATGTCTGGATTCTAATATTAAATGGAATAGTGAAACAGGATCTTCACGACGAAATGTTAATGCACATGGTAATGCATTCAACGAACGATTTAAATTAATTGGCGATGGTCCATGGACTGGATTTACTGGTGTAAATACTGGTAATCGTTGACATACTTGAGGATATAATGGTTCTACTGCAATACTATTAAACGTGAAAATTATTAGAACATTTTCGAATTTAGTTGCACAATATATTTAATTCGAAAAATTTCTCAAATGAGAAGCATTGTATTTTCCTCTAGTAATATTGTAATTTTAATTACAATGACGGGATTCGAATCCGTAACTTAGGAATCGGAGCTCAAATAAACTGAGTCTCTTTGGGAAAGCCTGTATGAATATATACCTAATATTAGCTTGCATGAATACATCAATGTTATCCGCATTCGCAGCAGAACCGACAACACAAACAGATTGTCCATAATCTTGCATAATACGTAACATTTCGGCAGTAACATTTGGTGTACAATCCGTAAATAATGATACCAATAATGGAACATTATCGATTGATTCCAAGTGTGGACGTATATTTTCTATACCACGCGGTAACTTTGCCTATTAATTAAAAAAAGTGTTATTAATCGTTGTGATAATCTTTTATTAATGGTAACATCACCGGTGTTCGAATTAATCCGTGATTCAATCGTCCTGGAGTATCATAAAAAAAGGTGTTTCCGTTTGCGTTAGATCGAAGTACGTCAATTATGAATATTAACTGCGAACTGTAAACTTCTGATTAAATTTAGAATAGACAATTCAACCAACATTAATGCGATTACCGGCTAAGTTATCAAATGCAAATAAAAAAAAAAACGTACTCGATTTGACATGTCAAAATTAACAGGAGCACTTTGTTCCGTACTATCTGTTAAACAACTCAACGATGGCCAACCATCTTGATGGCTACTTAAATCGACACTTTGTACCATAACACTGTCATCTTCTGATTCATCCGGTACATCTGATAACAATTTATCGTTTGCATTTAATGGTGTTGTAGGATTTTCACCTCCCCCTCCTCCTCCAGCAGATTCTAATATTGTATCTTCATCAAATTTAACAACAGTACAATCTAAATTGATTGCACTTGGAGCTGATATTGATATTGTCTTTGTTCTTTCTAAATTTGTACTAAATTAGAAAAAAAAAATTGAAAATTTTAATTATCAATTAATTATTTAAATTAAATAAATAGCTCTAGTTTTAGTCACATAAAAATTTAAAATTATACTTTATCAATAGGGAACTTGCATTAAATTTTTTATAACGCTTATAAAAGCCTAATTAACTTTATAATTAAACGAGAAAGGACTTTGGTAAAAATTAAATTAGATTCTTAAGGGGAAAGGATATCAATAAACAAATATCACTGATGTGTATTTAAATAAATACAACGTTAATAATTTGTTCATAATTATTTATTGAATTATAAAATATATTCTTGTGTTATAAATCATTACTCCATTTTGTCAATCCATTACTTATCGATGATATCCTAATAATAATAATCTCTATAGTCTTTTCCTATATTCACTACTGATCTAAATTCACTACACTGAACTAAAACTATATTAATTGTATTTGTACACTGAACTGTACATAACAGTCTCCGCCACTTATTTATAAGTTCATTCTATTAATTGGCTTCTTTGTTCTTGTAGATCGACGTACAGGTTGATTACCCGGTTCAGTTGCTGGATTTTCCACTGTTTCTGGAGTTGCTTGTGTTCTGGTTCAGGTATTACTTCTGTACTTCTAAGTTGATCATAGTGTCGTTTAATTTCGTATCCATTGTCTAGTCGTACAATATAATGCAGACGACCTAGCCTTTGTATAATTTTACCGAATTTCCAATTTACATTTCCTTGATAGTTGCGTGATTGTACGCGTTCACCCAGGCGAAAAAATTTATTGAAATTCGATGCTGTAGATGGTAAATCTGGTGTTGGTTTAATTAAATCTAGTCTGGTTCTCAATGCTCGACCTAGATGTAATTCTGCAGGAGTTTTTTTACATTCTAACGGTGTATTACGATACTTGAATAAGAATCGTTGTAATTTTTCTATAATTGTTCCAGGTTCGTCCATCATACTTTTAATTTTGTTTTTGAATGTTTGTACATTTCTTTCAGCTAGTCCATTTGTTTCCGGATGGTTTGGTGCTGAATGTAGGAGTGTTATTCCGTTTCGGTTACAAAAAGATTTAAATTCTTCCGATTTGAAGTAAGTTGCATTGTCGGTGACCATGGCAAATGGTAGACCTTGACGACAAAATATTTCTGATAAAGCAGAGATTGTTGATTTGGATGTAGGTGCGTTTACTTGTATTGCGATTTCCACCCATTTTGTTTTTGCATCTACCACTATTAAGAAGTGGTGGTTTTGAAAAGGTCCCGCATAATCCACATGAATTCGTTGCCAAGGGTATTTTGGTGTTTCCCAGTGATGTAATGGAGCTTTGTTTGGAGTTTTCTTCACTAATGCACAAGCGTTGCATGATTTGACTTGTGATTCGATGTCGCGATCAATGTTTGGCCAATAACAGCTTGATCGTGCGATAGCCTTCATTTTAACTATCCCTACATGTGTAGAGTGTAATTCTTTTAATATAGCTGGACGTAATTTAGAAGGTATGAAAACTCGTTGTCCTCTCATAATAATTCCTTTGTGTAAATTTAATTCCGGATCACGTATTTTTCCATTTAGTAAACGTTCTTTGATTGTTAAAAGTTCACTGTCATTATTAGTTTCTTTGCGAATGGTATTTGCGGTGATCGTATGTGACGTGCTTATTTGTTGTACGGTTAGATCGTATACTTTGCTTATCTCATCGGTATCGAGTACATTAGTGTATGGAAGCGGAGCGCGTGAAAAATAGTCTACATTTTGGTGATTTTTAGCTGCTCGATGTTTTACAGAATATTCAAATCCTCGGAGGAATAATGCGTAGCGTAATAATCTAAGTGCTGTAAGCTGAGGTAATTGTTTGTTGGGTTCGAGGATCATTTTTAAAGGTTTGTTATCTACTACGAGTGTGAAATGTCGTCCATAAATGTATTGAAAAAAGTATTTACATGCCCAAAATACAGCGGTGGCTTCCCTATCTAGTTGACTATAATTTTTTTCAGCTGTTGTCAGCGATCGAGATGCGTAAGCAATGGGACGTATTTCATTATTGATTTCGTGTGAAAGAATACCCGATAATCCGACTGGGCTAGCATCTGTTTCTAGAATTAAAGGATATTTTGGGTTGTAGGGTGTCAATACACGTTCGCTAGCCAATTCTGTTTTAATTTTTTCGAAAGCCTGATTACAATCAGGTGTCCATTTAAATTTGACATTATGTCGTAATAATTGATTTAGAGGATAGAAAAGAGTTGAGGCGTTTGGTATGAAACGCTGGTAATACATCGCTAATCCAAGAAATGAACGTAGTTCATCGATATTTGTAGGAATCGGAGCATTTTGAATGGCAAGCACTTTATCTTGCGTTTTGTGTAAGCCGTTTTTACTGATTACGTGCCCTAAATATTTGACTTGTTTAACGAAAAACTTACATTTCTTTTTATTTAATTGAATTTTGAATTCTTGAAGTTTTTTCAAGCATTTCTCAAGACGATCTTTGCATATTTTAAGTGTTTCACCTTGAATAAGGATGTCATCGAAATACGCTATGGTGCCTTCAAGGTTTGATAGAATTGGTTCGAGAATTTTTTGAAATTCTCCAGGCGCCGTTTTGAGTCCATAAAACATACGTTTAGCGAGGTATGTTCCTTTGTGTGTTGAAATTGCCGCGATATGGGAGCTCTCTTTGTCTAATTCTACATGCAAGTAAGCTTTGTGGATGTCAAGAACACAGAAAAAGTTTCCATCACGTAGTTGGTTAAATAAATCTTCCACTTTTGGTATTGGGTAATGATTTTCTAATAATAATGGATTAATGCTAACTTTATAGTCAGCGCATAGACGTACGCCCTGGTTGCCCGGTTTTGGCACTACAACCAGCGGTGATCCCCATTGACAATAGTTTGCCTTTTCAATAATGCCTTGCTTTTCGAGAGAATCAAGTTCATCATTGACTTGATCTAAAAGAGCATATGGAATTGAGCGCGGTTTAATGTATGTTGGTTTTGCATTTTCTTTTAATTTTAATGAGCACAAAACATTCGGAATTTTGCCTATCCGTTCTTTAAATATGTCGGCGTATTTGGAAAAGATTTCTTTAATAAGAATATCTGATTGATTTTTTGTATCAGGGTTTGATATAATGTTTTTTATGGCGCAACGATTTTCAATTTGATTTAGATTTATAATCCCTAGATTCCTAATCCATCCTCTTCCAAGAATGGGTGCGTAATTGTGTTGTACTACGTATAGTTCTTCTATTGAACTTTTATTATTGTAACGAACTGGCACAGTAGCCACACCTAGTGGTGAAAAAGACTCTTTAGTGTAAGATTGGAATCGGACATTTGTCGGTTTAAGTTTAATATTAAGAGATAATGCATCAAAATCCCTGCGTGACATTATAGTTACAGGGCTGCCTGAATCGACTTCAAAGTTTTGTTTCGAATTCCCGATTAGAACTGGAACACAAATTTTGTTATCGAAATTAGTGGAATTTATGTTTAATATAATTTCCTGTTGAGAGTGCGCGATATTAAGTGAGTTGACACCATAGTCGTCTTCATAGTTTTGTTCAACTATATTGACTGATGGCGATTTTGGTACTTGATTACCTAACGCTGTTGATAAGCACACTTTACGTAAATGTCCAGATCTGTTACATGCTGTACAATGCAGTTTGTCTTTGCTTCTACATTCACGTGTTTTATGGTTAGACTTTCCACAAGCTAAACATTTATTTTTGAGTCCTAATCGTTCAATCTGTGAAAATTTATGTGTTGATTGACTGCGCGGTTGAGATTTCGAACGACTTCGCTGATTTGAATCATGAACATTGTATTTTGTATGTTTCTGTGAGTTACCGATGCGGTTCACGGATATAGAAGATTTTTGGTAGTCTTCCCTGTTTTGTTTTTTTGCAGCTTCTATAGCTAGTGCTATTTCAAGCGTTTTATCAAAATTGACTGTTTCCTCTTGTTGTAGAATTTTTTCGCGAATATCTACGTCTTTGAGTCCACGAATAAACTGTGCTTGTAAAATTGCAAGTATGGGTTGTTTACAATTTCCATTCGGACAAATCCATTTACATGTGTGTAAAAGAAGTTTTAAAGCGGCTACGTAACCGGCTATTGATTCGTCTGTGTGTTGTGTACGTGATAAAAATTTATGTCTCTCTGTATGGACGTTTGAGGGAGGGCTCAAATGCTTTTCTAAAAGTAATATGAGCTCTGAATATGTTTTTTCATTTGGCTTTTGAGGTGCTGTTAAGCTCGAAATTAATTGATAATATTTGCTACCCAGACAATTTATAAGAATTTGAACCTTTGCTGACGCGACTTCCGTACTCGAACCTGTGAGTTGACGCAAAGTAAAGAAATTTTCTAACCTTTCTCGATATGTTGTGAATGATTCTGCTTCTTCGTTGAATGCTTCAAATGTTATCGAATGTGTAAGTAATGTATCTGATAGGTTTCTTGACGGCAGTTGTGTAGTATTACGAGTTGATGTTGCAGCCATTTGACTAACGATTGCTGTAAGTGCTTCTCCTTGTGTTTTGAGTGATTGCAATATTGCTTCGATTTCCGCCATTTTTTCTATTTTTCCACGTGTATTAATTAATAACAAAAATTTGTTTATTATTTACTTGTAATTTTTTTATCCTCGTCGCCAAACTGATGTGTATTTAAATAAATACAACGTTAATAATTTGTTCATAATTATTTATTGAATTATAAAATATATTCTTGTGTTATAAATCATTACTCCATTTTGTCAATCCATTACTTATCGATGATATCCTAATAATAATAATCTCTATAGTCTTTTCCTATATTCACTACTGATCTAAATTCACTACACTGAACTAAAACTATATTAATTGTATTTGTACACTGAACTGTACATAACAATCACATAAGTGGGAAAGAAATTTTTCTTTCTCTTCCTTGAAAAGTTAGCATAGCAAATGGCCAACCAGGGGCCAAAACCATATCTGAAAATTACTGGTTGGAAGACTAATTTCACCTTTTACAACATTGGGTGACTAAATTTAGGGACTGGAAATGAGGAAATACAGTTAGACTACATATAAACTAAAACAATGATGGCTTGGATTAAAACCACAAGGCCCAACTTGGTCCATCGGCAAAAATCAGAAAGGCATAAAATTCATATTGGGGTCACTTACTCACATGGGACTGTAGGATAATACGGCGTTTTTTGATTATGAAGTATGGAATGCAATGAAATCATCAAACGAATAGATAATTGGGTAACCAATCAAGTTCCCTATTGTCCAGTTTTTTATGGCAGTCAATATATGTATGTTAACTCCTTACCTAAATGTTAGTAAACATTGATTTTCTTCATCATTTGATGAATGCTCTTTTTGACGGCGATTTACAATTTTTTGTGGAAATAATGATGGTGACCATACTCTGGCTGTACCATTATTAGCCCAACATTCCGACATACTATTTATTTTAATATTAATTTGAATTAATTAATTAATTAATTAATTAGACACCAAATGAATTAATTCTCAAACAGAGGAGTAAATGGTTTTTTATTGTCTCACAGATGCCTATAGTAAATTGAGATAGTTGTTTACTGTTTGAGAAAATTTTTTTACTATCGCTATTATGCAGTAAATTGAAATTTGATATAAGCCCTTTTAGTTCAATATAGCCATCAGTGACACAATATTTTGTCTATGAGAATTTTAACATTTACACAAAGCAATTTATTAGTATTTTGAGTTATTAAAATATGAATAAAACATTATGAATGCTTCCTCTTGCGCTAACATTTTCTCTGTTCAAATATTTTGAAACTCCCTCTAAAATCACAGCCAGCGAAATTATTCACAAAAGGAAAAAAAAGTATATATATAAAGAATTATTCATTAGTCGATATTTACACTTATAACCATTATTTTGGTATTGTAGAAAATTTTTCAAATAAAACCCTTTTCATTTTAAATTGAGCTTTCTTTGCAAAAATTCACTTATTTATTTGATAAACGATAATGAAAAATTATTTTGAATAGTTGATAGCCGTCTATATAGTATTTGTCTATATAGTATTTCATACATAGTATTTGGCATTTGATAGAGTATAAAAATGTTGACAGTTGATAGACTATGAAAACATAGAGTATTCCAAATCTTTTGATATTTGAATAGTCTATAGCCCTCTATATTTGAAGTCTATCATACATAGTATTTGGCATTTGATAGAGTATAAAAATGTTGACAGTTGATAGACTATGAAAACATAGAGTATTCCAAATAGTCTAGAATAGTCTATAGCCCTCTATATTTTCATAGTCTATCATACATAGTATTTGACATTTGATAGAATATGAAAACCTAGACAGTATATATATATATATATATATATATTTTCATAGTCAATCAACTGTCAATATTTTTATACTCTATTAAATGTCAAATACTGTGTATGATAGACTATGAAAATATAGATTTCCCAAAGAAATCTCAATTTAAAATGAAAAGGGTTTAATTTGACAAATTTTCTACAATACCAAAATAATGGTTATAAGTGTAAATATCGACTAATGAATAATTCTTCGGTATTTGTATTATCGGACGGTCCAATTCCTGATCTTTCGATGTCTATACTTTTTTTAAATAATTTTTCTGGCTCTAGTAAAAGAATACTCAACTTATATTGATTATTATAATCAATCCTAGAAGATTCAAGAAATAGCAATCATTTCAATAAAAACAACAAAATGACAGTATAAAATAATTTATAAAAAAAAGTCGATGGTATCACTCACTGTGATTTATCTGATAATAATGATATATGACAATTCCAACCACTTTCCAATCCCATTTTCTCAGAGAAAACACGTGAACGTAACTCATTTTCCTTACTAAAATGTACAAAACGTACACATGCACGCTCTAATCGTTCAATTAATTGTACCATATCGGATTGGGCTTGATATTGCATTGTAACCATACCCAAAAATACTTGATTACATTGCATCTGAATGCATCCCTCAATATTTGTTATTTTACTATTTTGATTTTTTGTATTTGTCTCATTATCCGTTGTATTAAATATATTTAAATTATCTGAATTATTATTATTGCCATATAATAATGAATCTAAAATCAATATTGAATAATAATGGAAGAAATTCTAGTTAATTTATGATTTAAAATCAATAAGTATGTTATAAAGAAATTATTTTTGATTAGAGAGTAAGTTTGTAGAAGATGGAAATACTTTCACCGCCGTATATACTCTGCTTTTAGTCTAGTCTGACATTTTCTGACATCTACAAATATGACAGAAAACTACTCCCAGATATTGTTCTCCGAGCAAGATTGTAAGAGCGGACGCACACCATCAAATTTTCTGATCAGAAAATCTGATGGTCAACGCACATTATCGGACAGTACTATAAGAAATTCTGATCAGAAAATATGATGGTGAGCGCCCGCTCTTAAACGATACCTATTACTAACGCGGTATATTTTTATTGTCTATGGATACAATATAAAATAAATAATTTTACCTGTTGAATGAAAATGATTTAAAATTCCTTTCAAATGTGATGCACCAGCACCATAATAATATTGATCATCATTGTAATCATCACCAATCAAATGTTTATTTATTAGATAATGATGTTGCGTCTGTAAATGACTGATGTATGGTGCACGTGATATATGATAATTTTGTAATTGTAACGATGTGTGATGTAATTTACTATTCGATGGCAATTCAAAATACAATTGTGATAATTTATTATCGATTAATGAACACGAATGATTATTGTAAATGGGACGATAGCCAAACGCTGTACAATACGATGTTAAACTGGTGCGTGAATAAAAATCGGTAATTTTTTTACGATCGGCTGATGTTAACGGTTGTAGATCGTAACCGTTCCAATAATCGATACACGAATCTAAAATAATATCAGCTGTGCCTTGCGAAAATAATTGATATGAATCAATATTACATTCTTTTACAATAACAGCAACCATATGTGGAAATGGAAATTTTAACTTTGTTGTTAGATGTAAGGCTTTTGCTAGTTTATCCTTGCGAACCATATCGGATTGCTTTAAAAAAAATCACAATAATTAGTAGAAAAAGTCACAACTATTTTGAAAATGAAATAAATGCAAAAGACAATTTTGGATATCCAAAGCGACAATTTATTCCAATAAAACTTGGATAATTATTCCAAAAAATATGCTCCTGAAAATAATACTATGCTGGAAATGATTTGGATCCACTTTTTGGGCATCGTCCTACATGGGATGTGGTATACATGGTATATATGTCCTACTGTTGCCGGAGGAGGGAAGTAATATCCTCAAAACGTTTACAATTGTGCCCCATCTATGTCTTTTATTTTGGATTTAGGACGGGTACATACCAAGTGCCTAAAAGTAGATATTTGTTCTTCTAATGTAAAAATATTTTTAGCAGTTGGCTCAACGAAACCAATTTGTTTCGATAGCTCACACAAACAACGTCGATTTGCAACAGGTACTAAATTTTCATTGTACATGGCTTCACATGTGATATGTGAACAAAATCTGCTATAGCTTTCCTAAAAAAAAAATTAAAACAATCAAATTTTGTGGAATTCTTAATATAAATTTTTTGAAATTAATTATCCAATAAACTTTCAGAAATGAGAGATCTTTGAACAAAATTTGAAAATATTTTTGTATAGACAGTTTAGAGAGTACCAATGAACGTACAAAAATTAAAATCTATGTAGAAATAATATACTTTAATATTCCGAATTTGAGTCATAAAAGCACATTATTGTTGTATTATATTAAAATTAAAAGTTGATGCATTTAATGTTTATATCACGTGACTAAAACACGAGCTACCATAGTGTGGCGGTGGTTATTTAAATCGTAATTAATAATTTTAATTAATTATCCATAAATAAAAGTAATTACTGAATTAAACGAATTCATATCAAATGAGCGAATCGGGAGCAATTTATTGAATTAAAAAATATAGAAAAAAGGCATTAATAAGCTGCTTTTCTACAATAAAACATTTCGATACTTTCCAATTGGTTTACAAAATTCTGAATGCTTTGAAATTTTATCGGCTAAATACCTGAGTTTCCATATTACATGTATTTACTAAAATCGCTAAACCGATGGGTTTCAACGATGACAAATGTTGATTCCATTCATGATCATCGAATTCCAATTTAAATGGTACATTTTGATTATGCGTTAAATCTAAAACTTCAATAACCGATTCATTGATTATAGTATCGGTGTAACGATTCTGTTGTTTGGTACCACGATCACGATTAAACGATTTATTCTTTTTTACTTTCATTGTTGTTGTCGTGGTTGTTGTTTTATTACTATTTAATGTTGTCTCATCATCGATCAATATTGATTCTTCATTCTCATTGTCATTAGCCTCATGATTTAATGAATTTATACTAAAAATTTGAAGAAAAATACAGTGAAAATAATAACCAACAGTTTTAATTGTTTAAATACTCGACATATGGTTCAGTATCAATATTTAATTTTTTAATCATACGCTAGTTAAAAATTTTTGATATTTCTAGCATCAAATCGGATTTGGAATTGTATTTTTCCGAAAACGGAGCTTTATGTGATGTTTAAAATTTTAGTGGTTTCCTTCAGTCGCCAAAAAAACAAAAAAACAAAATTAATTCGTATTTTATTAGGTTTCGAGTCTAGAAAAACGGGAAAAACACTTACTTTACGATCAGATGGCTAGTTTTCGAGATATTGCTTGAGATTTTTCCAAAAAATTGACCTCCAATGTGGATTTTAGGACTTCTATAGGTCAAATTACCCTTGTATACATAATTTTACGAAATACGTTTTTGAGATATCGCATAAAACCAGATTCGGCGGTCAATGTTTCGGATAAATTTCAAGCAATATCTCAAAACTAGTCCCTCGATTATAAAATAAGTGTTATTTTCGATTTTTCTTAATTACCACAGAAAACAAAAAAACAGCAATAGATATTTATGGATTTTTTGATGATTTTTAATGTTTTTTTTTTAAATTATAAAAACTTTCAAAGAAAAAAAGATCATTCAAATAGTTTAAAATTCGACAACGATATCCACAACTTACCTTGATGATTGTGAAACATTTTCATTACTTTTCAAAAAAAATACTTTTTCAGCTGTTGGATTCGGCCATGATAAAATACCTTTTTTATCAACAACACAAAGTGCCTAAAAATTATATTTACTACAATAAAAAAAATTAAAATTTATATTTTGAAACTTCTATAATGTTTGATATTACTCTTCTGACCCAGCCGTTAAATTATCACATAAACTTTTTCTGGAATTTAGCATGAAATCGTGTTTGGTCAAATAAATTTTATTAAAATTTAAAAGAACTGTGATAAAACCATTAAAACTTACCGATAATTGCGCAAATACATGTAAAATATTCGCTGAACGAGTCATCATTAATTCTTTCCCAGTAACAATATTTATAAAAATATCCCATACTTCACTCCAACGATATTTAAAATCAATATCCGCTTCCGATAATGATTCGGGCTCAGTAAAATGATCGGATTCAATTTTTAATGGAGTTTTTGATGTATTATTAAAAAATGCTTTAAATCTAAAACAAACATTTTTTTGGGTGAATCCAAATGGATAAAAATAGTACTTTAAAATAGCATTGCGAAAAATAAGTAAAATTGGTCGCTGGGTTATTATTTTGCACACAGGGTGAACCAGACGAAGAGCAACTCCGCTCTGGATAAGAAATCAGCTGTTGAAAAATTAAAGATATATCTAGCTATTATATTTACCTTGCAAGACCTAATATGTTAACACCAATCCAAAATATGGGAAATACAATCGGTAACAATGGTAATGTGATTAATATTGGATCCAATAAAAATAATTGTATCCAATAATGATGATTATCAATATCTTCATCTTCCTCTATTGATAAATATGTAAATTTTAGAAAATTGATAAAAATTGATAAAAAATATACGGTGAGTAACAGATAGAACGACATACACTTGTTAAATAGAAAATATCGATCATTATCGAATTGAGATATTGGTCGATTTAATGCACGCTCTAAAGCGATATTTAAATTATTTAAATATGGTGTCTCACGTAATATATACAATTGATTCTTAAGTGGTTTCTTTGATTTTGGTATGGAAAATATTTCATTTGCGTATGGTAACGTCGGTCCATAGATTTCTTTTTGACGTAATATTAAACAATCAGCTTTTTTATCCAATGCTTCGCATAGACCGGGGCTTAATTGACCTGAAAAATAATTAACATTAAAATAGATCAAACATAGGATGCAACGGCAAAGTTGGCAAGAAGCATTAATGATTTTCGTATTTTAAAAATTTTTGCTTCCTATAATCTGATAAAAGTTTGAGGGATACGAATCTCAACAAACTGAATAATTAACTTATTTTCAGAGTATTAAATATAAATTGAAATATTATACAGCTGTGTAACCTTTTCACTTCTAACCGTTCGTATATTCTAGTGCAGGTTGATTTGTTGCTACTATAAACTTTAACATTTTTAACAACTTTTGTTGTATTAACACGTTATATCGATAACACATGTGGAAATGATATTTACATGCCAATAGATAAACGTCTTTTAATTTGTGAATTGTGATACCAGTAAAGCAAAAAAAAAAATCGTTTTGTTTGTACTTACCAGGTCGAATAACAATAATATCATCTTTAACCAATAACGCCCACGGTAAATTTACTAGAACACCATCTCGATAGACCCATTGTAGTGTAACGCATGGTGAAAATGGCGTACATAAATGAGGATAGTTTTCTGGATCCCATTTAACATTTTTAATAGCTAATTTTAATGTTGCTAATATTGCTTGAACTCTCTTTGGCATTTCATTATGTCGTAAACGATTTTCAATAATCACTAATATTATATTAATTATTAATATAATCAATAAAATAATTGAACTAATTAATAATTCATAATTCATTTCATTGTTAATTAATATTGGTAATATCAGTATTATTATTGATAGCAATAAAAAAATGGCGGAAATTATATTGAAAACGGTGTATGGACTTTTGTAATCGAATGCATCGTGAAGCCATTGTTTTAATTTCCTACAAAAAAAAAATTGAATCAACATCCTATTTTAGTCCAAAGCTTATAATCCAAGTTATTTCAAATTTCCCGGTATTTAATGATGTTAGCTACAAAAATTATAAATTGTAAATATAGGAAAACAACGATAGCTCAGTCTACTTTTCTTTTTAAGTCTAAGGTTTTAATTAATATATGGGTAGCGCCACTGCACTTCAGTATACCAACACTAGGTTTTTGTTTTTGTTTGTCAGAATTTGTTAGGTAGAATTTGTTTACGTAGACTAATAATTTGTATGAATGTAGAATTATCCTGGTATCGCTAATCCATCCCCCTTCTCATTCATTATCGCCCAAGTTTTGGGAGAGACCTAATTTTTTCGATCAATTGGACCATTTAAATTGAATTTCTATTTACATCTCTCTTCTTTGACATTGTCAAGTATGATAGCGAAAACACAAATTAATTTTCATTTCAGTAAAAACTCATGAAATTAGAATGGAAACTTTTACGAATTTAAATGCTTTTTTTTGAAAGCATCTAGAAAGAACTCATATCGTATTTATCATATTTAAATTACCGTAATATTATAATTATACTAATTCGCACGGTTTTTTGTTAAAAGCAATTCCCTCTCTAATTCTAGAATACAGAGTCATACACATATTTACCCAAATCTTTACCTGTCTTTATTTTGATCTTTAAAATTTATTAAACTGGTTTCGATTTCATCATGTAAACGATTTAAAGCATCATGAGTAGACAATCCACTAGGTGCCGACGATGACGCCATTGCTCTACTAAAATCCACAATCTCCCACACTCCATATACAACACGTATTAATTAATTTTCTGGCAAAATAATAATTAATTTTTATAAAATTTAAAAGAAAAATAATTGTTTGGGGTATATTAAAAATCAATAAATGAATTTTCAAATAAAAATTTATTAAATCATTTCAAAAATTACATAAGAAAATCAGTTTACTGGGAATTCAAATATTTCCAAAGAAATTTTTATCAAGTATAACAATGAAACCTGTACGTTTCTTATGTATTTAAGTAATTAGGGTTATGTTAATTGTATTTACAATAGATTTAATATAATAAATTATGCCGTCATTATCTAATAAGTTTAATGACATAAATCCTTTTTTCCCATTAACAATTTTTTACACTGATATTAGCACTTTTATCTATATGCAAATAATCAAATACCGTTAATACTCAATCACTCTGTACATTAATAAATTAGCAGATAATAGATACGTAATAAGACAAATAATCACAATATTCACGAGATAAAATTAACTTCAATGCCATACAAAGCAACATTATTATTATTTTTATTAAATATTAATAACAAAAATTAATAGATTGTTAATAAAATATATAACCAATTTAATTCGGCAAAAAATAGTGCTATATTGTTGATTTTTATTAATATTAAAAACTAAACTACTTAAAAATAAGTAAATAAATAAACAGATTACAAAATATTATTAAGTATATTTTTATCAAATAAAATAATAAATTATCTACAATTTCAAACAGAAATACAAATTAAAAAAAAAAACGTTGTTTGATAAGTAGTTTTCTAAATGCATAACCAAGTGAGACGTTTTAAAAAATAATAAGTTCAAAAACAATAAAATGGAAAGTTCATTAATAGAATATGAACAAAAAATTATTAAAGTATTGCAACAATTTTTAATACCTGAATATAAAATTGGTAATGATACATATTTAGAAATACTTTTATCCCAAATATCTGGGAAGTATGACGCAGGTTTGTGAAATTCATAACCTTATTGAACCCTATAATCTTTTGAATTTTCATGAATTTTTTTATTTTTGTATAACTAAACTGTTAGTAGTCATTCACAAATTTTATTTTTAAAATTAATTAAATAAATAACAATTTTTTTAATTAAATATGTTAAAATTATTTCAAATGTCAAATTTTTGCGATCATTTAATTCGATATCATTAAACTTATGTGGCTTCGATATAATTTTCTAAAAATGCAAACTAAGCTATTTTAATTTCCTTTCAATAAAAAATTACATTCATTTGATTAAAATAAGTAACTTATTGTTAGTTTATATGAATATTTTTTGTTTAATTCATAATTGGCGCTATTTTTAAGATCTCATTTACCATTTGTGGGTTTGTTCCATTAAACATCTTATAATTAATAAATGTAGATATTTGTGAAAAGTTAACAAACCCAACTATTTTAATTTAACATAATTCAATATTCAAATATTATGCGATTAAACTAACGCTTGCCACATTTGATGGCCTTTGAAATTGGACAAAGAAATTTTTTTTGAATACCCTATTATTTTCAGAACTTGGAGTACGTCTATTAAGCAGCAAAATATTTACAAATTGGATTGATGAAGCAATAACAAAATGGGAACAATCTCCCTTAAATTTACCCTCAGTCCCAATACAAACATTTACACTAAATCTTACAAGTTTATTATCTAACAATGAAACACAATTTATTAAACTTGATCTAATTAACTTATTCACTCGAATGTGTAAATTGTTTTGTGTCGAAGATGATTACACAAATGTTTCTGTTAAACTCGGGTATGTACGTCTACTAACATCATTTCTATTATATCCAAGTGGTATTCAATGGATTTTAGAATCGGAACGATGGAAACATATTTTACACTATTGTTACAAGAGTCAAACAATTTACATATCCCGAGAAAGTCAAAATTTCTTTATACAATTATTACAAGCTTGTTTCGATAACAAAAACTTTATTGAATATGTTGATTTAATATTTATAGAAATATTATTACCCCTACAAAAATTACAAAAAGTTGCTGAAATTAAAAATGATGAAATTGAGGATGATATTACACCGATGTTAAAACTTATCCAAGCCATTTTACATGAATTTTATGTAAATTATCCGAATCCAAAATTATTTACGAAAATTTTTATCACTAAATACCAAAATGATTTGGAACAATATTTATGGAACTTAGTAAATACAACTCCAAATAATAAGTTTCATATAATTTTATCTCATATTTTAACTCAATTATATTTTGGAAATCTGATTAATTTGCAACCGGATAATAATGGTTCCATTAGTTCCGATGATACTAATTCGACAACCTATAGCCAAAAAAGTGAATGTCAAGAATTGCATCCATTTTGTGATAAATTATACAGTTTGTTTAACTTATTAATAAGTAAGCATAGTTTTGGAGCGTTTTGTAAAGCTGTTGGAATCGCTCATATCTACTGCTGTAAATTAATGAATGGTGATCATCGAATGGAATTTACGAATCAACTTGTAATGTTTGAATTAATTCCAATTGGAACTTTAATACAAATGTATTTACAATTTGATAACAGTTATTGTAAGGCAGATCACTCCGATAATGAAATTATGGAATTGTATATAGCAAAATTATTTAAAATATCATGCGAAGATACGGTTCGTTTATGTTATACAGTTCGTGATGCGATTCTCGTTGCGGGAGAGAAAATCTGTCGAGATATATGTGTTCAAGGATTAGGACTAGCAATGCAAACCCGTTCATATTATGAACGCGATCAGATTATTATTTTATTCCAACATTTAATGTATATCTTGTTAAATATAAGCGATGCAACACGTGATAATAAGCTTCCAGGCGAATTAAGTGCAGATCCGCATGGAGTGATAACAACTCTTTTAGATAGTATAGCTACACTGATTACAGAATTTAAATTAACATGGCGTGATTGTGTTGAAACGATATGTTTGCTGGATAAATCTGTAAATCTGTTAAAATCTCAGTCGATTTCTTGCCGGGCAACGGTGTTGACCTTAAAAGTGATTCAATTGGGTATTGAAAATTTTATGGCTCCGAATCTGGCATTATTAATGGATTCGATTGAGTGTTCATCAGCATTAACTGATTTGGGACCGTTGTTATATCAACGTTTACATGATGTTCAATGGGAAATACGTGATAGTGTTCTTGAAGTGTTGCATACGTTAATCGTTATATCTGAATGTAGTAAGTACAGTTTTTTTTCCTTAAAAAGATTTAGGACAACGTTGTTATATTTCCTAAAAACGGATAACGGGAGATACTTCTTGTTTCTTCTTCTAGAACATGGCTTATGATTTTATGATGGATTTAAGGATGTTGAAATTTGAGGAACTGAACCGTTTGTCACTAAATAACACTGAGTTGCCCGCACGTGAGCTGTCTCAAAAGCTTATATAAGTCTGTCTCATAGACAAGATGTTTCTGTAATATTTCTTATAAAAGAGTGGCTTCAAAAAGGAAGACTGGAATTTCACGGAAGGTACAAAGTAGGTACAATTGAAAAGAATAATGAGCCTTTGAAAGGATAGGATATACCAGATGGAAGGCATATTTGTAAGACGATAAAACCTCTGTTCGTGTTATTTTCACTTGTAGATTATCCAGGTAGAGAAACGGTGTATTTTCTGAATTTCTTCAGACCTCGACCGATTCCTGCAGTTTTAATTCTGCTTATAATAACGACTCTAAATTCGAGCCTTTCGGTTGGTGCTCAAAATAGTGTAAATATGTGTTGTCCTAATTCTTATTATAGCAACTAGAAATTTCGAATTTTAAATTAATTTTTTAATTCACAGAATTTCCAGCATTTCAAAAGTTACTCCTGAATAATAATTTATGTACAATAATTGTGGATAAAACCACCAATGATTCGGAAAGTTATGTACGAGCAATGGCGCTTAAATGTATTACATCTATGGTTAAAATTGATACATTCTGGAATAAAGTACTTGAAAAAGAAAATTTACTTGTAAGTTTCTATTTTTTATGCTAATGGAACACATAAAATAATGGTTTTTTTAATTTTATAGGACAAAACAATAAACATCTTGAAAAACGAAACAGAAGGTATTGTTCGACGTGAAGCAGTTGCAGTAATCACTGAACTCTACGAAAATGAGCGTATCAAATGTGAAAATTCATTAAAACGTACATATAAAACAATGTCCTTAATAACATTAACCGATTTACATTGGGAAGTGAAAATTAATGGCCTAGAATTTTGGCGTCAAGTAATCTGTAAACAATTATCACATCAAGGTATGATCGATGGTACCTTCCCCGATGTCACCTTCTCCAAAGAAAACCATAAAATAATCGTTTTAAATGAAAAAGAAATTCAAAATCGTTTATATAAAGTATTACAAAATTTATCGATAAACGATTGTTTAACAGTATTGATTTATTGTTTGTACGATGAATGTGATATTACGGTCGTTAATACAGCATTATCGATACTGTTAAAAATGAAAGGATGGTATAATAAATATAATATGCTAATTAGTATCAACGATGATGTTGAAGAATTTAGAAAGGAAATTCTATTAAAAGTTCAATCGATTTACACATTTTTAATTAATAATAATAAAAATAAAAGTGATATTACGAATAATCTTGAAACAATAGTCGATAATAACGATAGTGTTATCGATTCAATAATTAATTCGAAAGATATCAATTTATTAGTAAATGTTTATAATAAACAGAATGATGTAAATGAAATGATTATTGATGAATCACCATCACCACCAGCAGCGGTGGAGCAAATTCAAAATAATGATTTAGTGAATAATAAAATAACACCAGAATTATTTTTACAATATTTAGGTTGTATTGATCCACAATCGGTTGCAGTCGAACGTAATCGTTGGCTAACACATTGTACACATAATTTAGATTCGTTATTAGATGATATTTTGAAATCGTATGATGATCAATTTAATGTTATGGATTGTTATTAATAAAAATTTAGAGTTTATGTACAAAAAAAAAAAAAAAAAAAAAAAAAAAAAAACAAGTACTTAGAAAGAAATTTTAAAGCCAAAATTTTTTTATTTTTATATATAAAAAACCGATAGTAGTAGGTGTACCATAGGACACAGAGCTTTGACCTAAAATTATACCAGTTATTTTACTTATAATTTTATTCATTAAATCGCTGTATCTGTTTTAGTAACGTATTCACGCTTTACCAGCTGTGCCCGCGACTACGCCGCGTTTCCTATTGAATTCATTTTGATGGGACTATATAGGTCTATTCACACTTATCAATCATCGGCTAGTTCAATCATAGTTCAGTATTAATCCTATCCTTGTTCCTTCCATGGATTATGTATTCGCCCACTTACACTCAACAAATTGTAAAAATATCGTTGGTGACGAATTTAAAAATAACTGAACTGACACTGAACTTTGACGGACAAGTGTAGATACCCTGTATTAGATTTCTCAGTAGAAAATTATTTCTGAGTGAACTGTGACGTGCGTCTTATGTGTGGATTTTTCAATCGAAAAATCAATGTTATGGGAAAAAAGTGTCAATACAAAAATTGTAGATCTTTTTATTATCTACAATTTTGTCATTTAATTTTTTTCCATAGAATTTGTAGTTTTGCTGGAAATCGAGATAAACCGTGTTTTACCCTTAAATTCTCACCCCCTCCTACTTCCCGAACTCAGATCGCCCGTAAATTATTTTTCCTTTCATTTTTTATCATATTATCTTGCGTTTCCAACGGGTGGTTTCATTTTACTATAATTTTCTTCCACTTCTTACCATTTTCTAAGGCTTCTACCCTGGTCTCTAAGTTTATTATAATTTAGATGTAGGAATTTAAAAAAAAAAATCAATTTTATTTGATTTTATAGTCAACAGTATGTATTTTGATTACATTCCATTTAACAATTTTAACAATAAAATATTTAAATAAAGCTTTAAAATTATGTGTATATCTTATTCAAAGAGAGAACAGCATCTTAAGCCTCAATGAAACTCTTTCCCAACACAGAAGCTACGCCACTGTATAACGATAACAAAAATAAATACGTAGTAAATAAAATTGTGAAACAAATAATTAAATTTTGTATATTTTGTAAAATAAAAATATTAAAAATGTCTATAAATCACTTCACGTAAATCACTTCTTAACTTTAATATATTCAGAGCATCCTCGATATTTAATTTACGTACACCTAACTCCTGTAAGGCATCCTTTTGTGTTTGTATTGATTCATTATTTAATGTATCCATTAATAAAATCGCTGTACTCTTTGATAACACCAATAAGGTACATGCCTCAATTATTCTACAACAAAAAAGTCTATTTTATTAAAAATTTTACACGTTTATAGAACGAAAAGTTTCCTAATAAAGACAGCTTCATAGCTCGGAGTCCAAAAAATAAGGTGGAAAATATTCGATTATTGGTTCAGTTGTACAAAATGTGTCCATCTCCCACGTTTGAAGTCAGTCAGTCTTGGAAAGTTCCGCTGATTACACCCACTTGCTATTTCAACTAACAATTATCAAAACTCAATTTTATTTTATCTTTTTTCTCAAAACTCAATTTTAAAATCGGTTGCAACGATTTTTCGAAAAGTAATGAAGATTTTGCTCAAATTTTTTTTAAATGTCTACTAACAAATTTATTGTATTTTTAAATTCGGATAAATTTTTGATATCGTGGCAACCACAAGGCAATTTTACTGTGGAGGTACGCAAAAAGAAAACAAATAAAATATGCTTTTTTTAGCCGCCGAAAACGATGTAACGCCTAAAGTCGGTTACAACCTAAATAAACTTTACTTACGTATTAAAATAAATCTGTGGTTTATTTGTATATTGAGCAAATAACGGTAATAAATTCTTCATAATATCATAATGCAATTGTTTAGCACCGCCATCATTAAAAAAATTTTCCAAAATTAATTCATCATATAAAAATAAATTAATATTTTTGGCAATTAGCTTCCATACGGACGTAAAAATTTGTATTGTTAATAATTCATTTAATTCATGTAAACGTGTTGCTAGTATTTGATACATTGGACAGCCTGACGTTGTTAATGATAATGAACGATCATCGTTTATATATTGCATTGTATTCCATGTATCATGTCGATATGCACGACTACGTGCTTTCACATCCAACACAACCGTTTCCGTTAAAGTTGATATTAAATCGTTTTTCATGTGTGTATAAAATGAAATCGTTTCATCGAACACTGATTCTGTTTCTTTAGATTCCTGACCGTGTCCTGATGATTCTGTATCTGAATGACCGTGTTGTTTGATAAATTGACTTTTAAAGTAATGTAAATTTATAAAATGCTACAACAACAAAAAAAAAAAACAAAAAATGGTGGCAATACTTAAAATAAAATGCTTAAGGATGTTTGGGAGATACAAAGTACAAAACTATAGTTTTCAGCTGACGACAGTAGCTTTTTTTCAACTAATAAAAATAAATTTAAACTTTTACCAATTTCCATAAGATTACATGTAAAAATACAGTATTGAAGTTATACTTCTTTAAGCGCGTTATAAAAAATGATGAGAGTGAAATTTTAAGATGCGCGTGCATCACCGTTGTAAATTGCAATAACTTTAACAGTTTAGCGGATCGGTTTGTAATTAAATTTAGAATGGAATAATGAACATTTTATTAAATTTGCATTCATCTCGTAGCATTTTTATATACCACGAAAACATCCTTAATATTCCATGATACAACTAAACATCATGATACTTACAATTGTTTCACTCCATTCGATTAGAGTATCAATAATATACGATATCGTATTTAATATATAACTGATACGTGATGTAAATGATAATGATAAAGGGCCACTTGATGATGGTGCAGCCGCACCAGTTGTAAGTGTATTATCGGAATGTGATAATTGTAGTAATCGTATACGAAAATCATCCAATAAATCTAATTGTAAATCTAGAAATTGTAAACGATGTCCTGGTTGTGGCAGCGATTGATAACGCTCACTCATTGTTTTTAATAATGTGATAAATGTATTACCACATTCTGTAATCTTTATACTGTCGCCATTATCGCTATCAACATCATCATTTAATATGATATTTTGTAAGGCTGTTAATGATGTAAATATTGAGTCCATTTTTTCTAAAGCATCTAGAAATTATAATAAAATTAATCTATAGACTAGCGAAGTAACTGCGTCAGCATACATTCTTTTCTGTTTGTCAGAATTTCTGATTGCTTTAATACAATGTTAATATTCTAACTTTTAAAACAGATTAAAAAAATTTTTTTTTTAATTTTAAAAAGAAAATGTCAAAAAACCAGATAGAAACATTAAAAAAATTAAAAATAAAGAAGAAAAAAAATTATTTACATTTTTTCTCCATATTTAACCATTTTTGTAGTATAACAGGATTCGTTAATGGCGTTAAACATCCAGATTGATTTATGGGTAAATTATAAACAGTACGTAATTCTCGATCCATTCCTAATGTTTCATCCACACAATGTGAGAATAAGGCATCATCATATGCTAATGTTGGCAATTCATTATCCAATTTATCGATACATATTTGTATTAAACCTTTCATAAATTCGATCTATTTAAAAAAAAAAAATTAGTTAACTCTAAAATTTAGGTCTTTACAAATTTGCAAGGCTCTTGACATGTGACACAACTGACGGGAGTCGAATCCGTAGCCTACAGACTGTTGAACTAGTGAACAATCAATTTAATCACGGATGATTCATTATCTGTGCAATATTTTTCTTTTCGACGATTTGTATGTTGTTTGTACATAGTGTCTTGAAGTGTTTTTGGTTGAGTGGTTGTGGAATCTTGTATTTTTACACGTTGAATATTTTTATATTAAATGAAATGAAACAACTTGAAATATTTTAATATTATTTTATTATAATAAATCTATGTACACGTGCTATAAGTTGCGTGACTTAAAATGTACTTGTCGTACATGTGCTGTGTTGTATGAATGGCTATTTTTGTATAAATGTACTTTGTGTGTCGTTGTACATATAATCATTTGTGTAATTTGGGTGTCGCTTGCACGAAGTTGATCGATGTGTCGGACGAACTAGTCGACCAATGAAATCGTGTTTTAGAGTCGACGCTTTGGATGGTGGTGCCATCCGACCTTATATTTTTAACTTATTTTGATTATAATGGCCATGTGCCACTACAGTCTACAATACAGGATGTTAGAGAATTTCTCGATACTAAATAGATACGTGTCTTATAAGAAGACTCACCACTCTTCTAAATTGTAGCCAGATCTATGGTTTGGTCTTATAACATTCGATGTAAAGTGCTAATAAAACAAAGTTGTTAAAAAATCAAAATCGCCTGAAACTTACCCTTGCATTAATATGATGCATAGCTAAACGATTAATAACCGGTTGTATAATATTCAATATAAATTGTTGATGATCTCGTATCCATGTTAATATTTGTGTCATATACCATTCTGGTTTATCGGCACGATTTGTTTGTTTATTGCCATAAAAATGATATTGAAAACGTTTTTTTAATGGACGTATTAATAATTGTATTGGTAAACATATTTGTATCGATTGTGTTGTAA
Source organism: Chrysopa pallens (assembly GCA_020423425.1). Classification (NCBI taxonomy): domain Eukaryota; kingdom Metazoa; phylum Arthropoda; class Insecta; order Neuroptera; family Chrysopidae; genus Chrysopa; species Chrysopa pallens. The sequence goes on from CM035593.1 coordinate 81,014,429, forward strand.
ACTCTTGTAATTGTTCATTTGGTGGTGGTAATTGTATTTGTAATAAATATTCACAATATGTTTGTAATTTAATGATTGATTCATTATTTGAATTTAATATTGGTGACGTTAAATTTGTATTCACAAATGGCCATTTTATTTGTTTTAATATCTCATCAAATATACTAAAAAAACAAAAAAATACAAGCTAAGAATTTAACACACAATTAAAATACCAGGCTTTTTCAAATGGGGAAGAAATTATTACATTTTTTTTTTAATTTCTGGCTTCAGTTACTTTCAGTTATATAGCCATTAACCAAAGGGGATTATTATTTTTATACAACAACAGTACACAGTACTGCTAGGTGGTCACCCATCCAAATACAGATTGTGACTGCTGTTGTTTAACTTTATTGATTGGTCTAAGCCTGTCATTACGTTACGTCAGTCCGGGGTCTAAATTATTACTTACACAGAAAATTTATCCTTTAAATAATTATGCCAATGATGTATAACATCTTTTAAATAAATTAACAAATGCGTTGCAGGACATCCACTTAAATTCAATTGTATTTCACATAAATTTGCATACAGTGTAACACTTAATTCATCATCATTTTCAACAATCGATTGATACAATTCATTACTAATATTTTGAATTTTTTTCGATATATTAAAATATTCGATAATAATCTCTAAACTTTTTATCTTATTCACATAATCTTGTAAATGTTTAACAATATCATTTGTTGTACCCAAATATTGTATTGCATTTGTTGAGTACAATTCAAATTCATTATTAATTTCATCGATACTTTTAATATCTTTATTTAATTTATTTATTGCATCTTTTACAATTGTATGTGAATCAATATTTTTTAAGTCTATCTAGAATGTAAAAATAAATTTTGGTCTAGACGTAAAAATTTACTAGCAAAGCAATAAATAATACCTTTTTTAATGCTGTTTCTTTTTCGTTTATAAATTGTGTTTTTATTTCATCAATTTTATTCAAGCTTTTAATATCTTTACCTAATTCTCTATTCAGTCGTTCGATTACTTTTAACTTTATAGGATTTTGTGTTGGAATATTCATTTTTCAAAAATTATTTTTTTTAATTTTTAAAATACACATCATCTTATACACATATGTGAAAATCGTACTATCACTACTGTCAGTGTCAATTTCACGAAACACGAATTTACACACATTTGTAAATGTCAAACGATCATAACCTCAAATTAATTAGAGAAAAATGTTAAAAAATAGCAAAACATCGACATTTACAAATAGGAAAGATGCAATGGGGTTTCAAGATTTTTTGTTAAGACTACCTGAATGGCGAATTATTATTAAAGCGTTGACATTATATTATCGTTCAAGCAGATTTAATATACTTCATTGGAATGTATATTCTAATCACCTTATCGCTTATTACTCACCGCTTTGATATGATTTCACCTTTATTGGAAATGCTTAAAATTATGATTGATTATTGTCAGCTCTGTTCAATCATAGATACAGTACATTTAAATAAGTGTTCTGGATCGCTTACCGCTCGTCACTCATCACTTTAAAATGAATTTACCATAATGAATTCAGTTTATGTTAATCCCAATTATGCGAATGAAGGAAGTTATTTTATCATTCTTTACGAATTGAGAAAATAATTGTATGATCATAGATTTAGTATAGTCCACTGGCATGTGCAATTAGTATTAAAATAATGGGTTACAAATTTTTTAAATAAGAGTAGCTATAATGGTTTATCACAATAGCACTGACCATGATTAAAAAGTAAGAGTTAAGAATTTATCCGTGAGCCACAACCAAAACCATAGACATACCAAAACCAATTCATATCATAATATGTTTTTTACAAACAGAACAAACTTCATGTAAATAGGAATCTGGAAGCACATAGGAATCTGGAAGTAGATGAAATGTAAAACCACCAAAATATGATTAAGTTGGCAGTAATAAGTGCTTACTTCACACAGTATTAAACATTATACCTATCTTTTTTTGATATACACACATACATTTATATAGCTATTGCACTTTATCAAATTACATTTTCACACATTCTCACTAAATAAAAACAAAAAGTCTCTAAATTTTTGTTTTGCAACTATCTCTCGTTATATTGAACAAAAATATCAAAATGGCTGTTCAATAAAAATTTTTTTACACAATATACAAGAAATAATAACAGTTTAATAAATTAGGTGACTTCGAAATAAAAATAAAAATATTTCAATAGTTTGAAATAGATAAGTAATAAATAAAGTGTTTTAGTATTAATTTAAATAAATAAATAATAGGTAAAAATGGCCACAGCAAATTGTAGACAAGTAATGGGCGATTGTTTTACAATTGGATCTATAGTTATTTGTAAAACATGTTATAATCAAGAAATTGAAGGAGAAGTTGTGGCATTTGATCCACAATCAAAAATGTTGATTTTGAGTATCCTTTTCGTTATTTATTTATAATTTCTTTACAGGTATTTATAATTTTTTGTCAATTTTCATGTGTTTATTAGTAGTATTTTTCTTAATTTTGTTTTACCGAGTGCCCTTCCACGTGTGGTAACGTTAATTTAAATGATGTAAACATCGTTAATTTATCACTTGTTAGTGATGTACAAGTGAAACAAGAAGGTAATATTAATCCGGAACCAGTTCAATCACTAAACTTACAACGGGTAAGAATAATTTTTATTTTATTAAATCTATATTCGTAATGTTAGCTCAATTTAATAGTTAAATAATACTTGTTTATAGAGGAGTTTTATATTTATCTTTTTAACAAAGTTTAATCAATTATAGAAAATCTACAATCTACGACATTCTCTAAAAACACCATAGTTATATTACGAGAATGGGGAAATCCGAGAATGTATGATTATAATTCTGTGGAGGGTTTTAGATGCATTTTATTATAGCTCTAGGGAAGAAATTGCACTTTTCACTTGGATTTTTGGACTATGGAAGTGACAGCTAACGTAATACACGCTCGTCCAAAAATAAAATCCCTGTCTATTTATTGCGCTTTAAGCAAATGATCTGGGATACACTTTTACATTTATAAAAAGATAAGCTAAAATTCTTAATTTCAAATTGTTTTTTTTATATTTATTTTTTAGTTAAACACACGAATTCGCAATTCAATCGATGAAAAACGGCGTATGGTATCAGCATTATCAGCTGGCGTTAGTCCGGATGGTCAAAGATTGTTTATGCAAATTTCGAAACTTATTAATGATGAGGTAATGTTCAAATATAGCGATATTTTTTTTATATTTAAAAACGTTATTTGGATTTTTTTATTGTAAAGGTAACATGGCGAGGTTCAGATATTGTAGTTTGGCAAGAAGAAGTTATAATTAGTCCACCATATGGCTTAAAGGATATACGAGGGAATGCTGAAAGTAAAGAATTCTCATATATTAAAAAAGTGGTAAGATATTTTGTTCTTTAAGATTTTTTTCAAAATTTCTCGTTTTTTCGAAAATATTTTATAAGAAATTTTCTCTAAGATGGCAAAAATGATACTAAAGAGAGACTAAATTATTAGTTATTTTCACTTACATTATTATTCTTTAAAAAAAAAAATAAAATCTGGAATGCTTAAAAGCATTCGGGCCGTACACCTCAATTCTATATTGAATTTTATCAAAGAAATAGAAATTTGGTAATTTTATTTTATGAAATCTAAAACATAAAAAAAATTTCAAAGTTTTTTCTCATTTTGTGTTTTCCAAAGTAATTAAAGTCTAAAAAAATATAAAAATAACCTTTATTTTACTAATGATCAAGTAGTTTTTGAGATATCGTATGAAGTGGCTCCGAAAAATCGGACTCCGTATCGAAATATAGGAAAAAATTGTTCATAATTTTTTTAAGAAATTCGCTTTGAAAATTTTTAACATATTATCGCTTAAAATCGAATCCGCAGAACGATATCCCTGTGTCGGCTTATTCCATATTTCACAATCCTAGGTATAATGAAATCAATGTTATTTATGCCTTTTTTAGACCTTAATTAACTTAGTAAAATTGCTTTTTACAAAAAATTTAATATTTGTTTGTATTTTAAACAGGTTGAAAAACATTTAAAAGATCAAGCAGCAGCGGGCAACTCACCTACGAATTCAGGTGTAAATAATTTAGTTGGTAGCAATCAATCG